>BSBK01011852.1:0-286618 GCA_027943335.1 Chamaecyparis obtusa
TGAGCATGCCAGGCATCATCGAGCACCAGTGTCGATCGAGCACCACAAGCATCACCAAGTAAACACTTTCACCAAGCGCTAGAGGTTACCGAATTCCTTCAATGACTGAGCTTCCTTCAATGATTGAGACCGTTGGTCAAGGCTACAACCGAGTAACACTAGCCAAACATACACCTCCCATGTAGATCCATCAAGTACCCTAGAATGCCCTTGCATCAGACACATAAGGTTCAAAAAGATGTTCATATGTGAGAAGAACATCTTCTGGGATTCAAAACATAAACCCCGAACTGGTTCTTCACATACAAGTCCTCCACCTTTTTAGTTTGCATACTCTTCCACTTTAGCTTCCTCTGTCTCTTCAAGACTTTCCTCGACAACATAGGTTCATTCTCCATACTAATCATTCATTTTCTCTGGATCCACAATCTCAACTTGGCTACCAATACTCAGGCTTCTCCTACCAAGCGTTGTATCCAGCAAAGGCATCAAGGAAAACTTCATGTCATCCTTCTCAATAGTGAACACATTCCTTACACAATCACACATATCTCGGAAATCATATTGCCAAGGTCTATCAAGAAATATATCACAACTATTCATTTTTACAATGTCACATAACACAATATCCTTATACTGGCCAATCCAAACATCAATAAAGCATTGTTCTCTTACTTCTAGAGCATGAACATCTTGTAACTAGCCAATCCTATAAGGATAAGGATGCTTCAGTTGGTGCTCAAAAATGCTAGACCATTTTGAGGCCAACTGACAAGCACAAACAAGTGCCTCTACAATTCTGACTCGATCGACCCAAGGCTGGTAGGCCTAAATCAAAAGTTCTTTCAAACTACACAATCACGTGCACACACAAAAGAAATTCCTTCCAAAGGGGTTAACAATCCTTGGAGGAAAAATAACCTAATATCCTAATTGTTAGATAGCTTGAAATCTAAACTAAGGCTTGAAAATAATGCAAAACCTAATTGAAATACTTTGTAAAGAAGATAACATATATGATATGTAAACCACAAAAAGAACAAAATGTCCATTACAAATGAAAAAATAGACCAGTGCCTAATGCCAAATTGGGAATAGAGTCAGTTACATTCAATCCTACATATAAACGGAGATGGTTTTAAGATAACTCACTCATGTAAAGCGAGACCATCATCCTACTAGCTTCAAATGAAATAAAATTTAAAACAACTTACACAATTAGTCCTATGGTTTTTAACCCAACTTAAGAGGCTGAGAGGAACAATAACAGGTTCTCAGACCATGCTACTGATATTCAAATTGTATAAATTAATCATAAATAAATGGATCAAATAGAGAACACAGTAGGATACCCTGGTTCACAAAGTAATCTGAAAAACTAATTGAAAATAAGAAACTATATTAACCTTAAGGCATAAGCACTTATCTGATATTTTCACTTGAGATTTTGGACATTATATTCAAATCTATAAGTTAGGAGAGTTTTCCAATTTTTTGTCATGATATTGATTGTGTTCTATTGTTTACAATTGAATTAATATAAATATAATTCCCAATGGTTCCCCTGTGAAAGGACATGCCCTTTCACAGGACCTAATCCTAGAAACTAACCCTAAATTACATAATAAAACCATAATAATGGTTCTTAGGAATATTTCCCATATAATTAAACTTATTCCTTTTTAGGTGCTCCATGCATTAATAATCCAATGTTTAAGTTCCCACACAAAACACCTAATATTAGATAGTATTAATAAAAAAAATCATTATATATATAAGGTTTTCATAACAATTATTATTATTTATTTATTTATTAATAATTAATAAATTTGATAAAATTATAATATAACTCAAGTAAGTACATTTGATAAATAAAGTATAAATGAAATAATAATTATAAGCCACCCACTTTAATTACCAAAAACATAAGAAGTCACATTAATTATTAAATCGTAATAAATTTCATTAAGGAGGTAATATACAAAAGTAAATAAAAAACAAAATGACCTCATGTTTATAATGTTTCTCTAATTTTTAAGATAAATTATAATGCACTTCATATGTATTTTCAAGATATATCCACAATTTTAACGCAATGTAACATAGAAATGTTAAAACATTAGGGTGAAAGATTTTTACAATTTACCCTCAAAAGGGAACATTTTACCCCATATTCACAATAACCCCTTTAATAGTTTTGACATAGGGTAAGTGCCATAACAACCCTAAAATTAATGATACCTATAATGTAAAACCATATAAAATTAATTAAGGGTTTTTAGAAACAAAGTATTATTAAAGCATAAACCCTAAACAAGAAGGTGAGAAAACACTTAATATTTAATTAAAAATAAGTTACTTAAGCCTTTTCACCTTATTAGATAAATACATTAATGTTAAAAATATAATCAAGGTGAAAATACCAAATTACATGTAGGGATATGAAAACTAGAAATCAATATCAAAATATATCAAAACCCTAAACAAAATAATACTCATCGAATTATACCTTTACTTTATCATATATTTTAACTTTTAGGGTTTTAGGAGTAAAACACAAATTAAGATTAAAACAATTATTTGTGATCACAAAATATAAAATTTCTATCTCATAAAAAATATTCATTTTAATAATTTATTTCAAAGGAAATAAGATTATCTTTAATTTATACCTTTATTTACACCTGCACTCTCAAGGAATAACATAGAGTAAATGGTAGGGGTAGGGTCGGGTAGTTAGGTAGGAAAAGGGATGGGTTGAGAGGTCGAGTGTTGAACTCCCTCTCCCCATTCTTTTTCCTAAAATTGGAAAATAGATAATTTATGAGAAAATAATAATTCACATTTGACTTGAAAAAGTGATTAGGAAGAGATTACTCCCTGTGTAAAAGATGTATTAACTTCTCACCTGCACATGAAAACAAAAATAAATAAATATCTCCTCCTAATCCTCTTGAAGAAAACAAATAGATTAATTGGTTAGGGGGTAGGAGGGTAGATAGGTAGGAAAAAAGGTCAGTTTGAGAGGTCGAGGGTTCAACTCCCTCTCGCCGCCTTTTTACTTAACTTATTTTATTTTTTAGAATAATTATTTATTTTCAAAATGAATATGCATTAAATAAATTAAATAAAACAATTAGCAACCTAATACATGAAAATAGAAAATAGAAAACATACATGCCTTTTTATTCTTTTTAATTTTTTATCATAGGAAAATCATAAAATATGAAACATGCATACTATACTTCCCTAACATTTCGTTCCTTTAGGACCTGAAATTTTCAGTGTCAACAACTTCATTCTATTCAATCCAAGTTTCTGAACCATGTCCTCGGCAACAAGGTTATTAGTACTACCACTATCAACAATAATATCATAGAGTTTACGTCCAGACTTGCATCGGGTCCTAAACAAGTTACTCCTCTGACAAGGTTCCTCCTTTGTACTGATCAATGTTCACAGAAGAAACAAGTTCTCAGATTAAGGTTCATTCTCATTCACCACAGTGGTTCATCAGTCACCAAGCTTCTTCTTTGTACACTCAAAAGAATGGTGTCCTTCCTCTCCATAGTTATAGAAAGTACCTTTAAAGATAACTCTACCTGTCATCTTCTTCAGTTCCATAGGTTTCTGTTCATCTTCTGCATCAGTCATTTTATCCTTCAACGAGTGATCAATCTTTTCCTTCCCTCAGTGATTACTATGTTGTTTCCTCTTCAACTTATCTTTTTCCTTCAGAGCATACTAATAAGCATCTTCAACAAAATCAATCTTCAGCATACCAAGCTCATCCTGAATATTGAATCTCAAACCATTCACATATCAAGTTACCTTTTCCTTACCAAGCTCTCGGTGTCCAGACTGAATAGTAAGTTTTTAGAACTCCTTAGTATAATCTTCAATAGATAGATCCTTCTGTTTCAGATTCTACAAGTTCTTAAACAAGTCAAGCTCATAGTCAGAAGGTATGAACTTAGCTTTCAATTTTTTCACCATCAACCTCCACCAATTGATCTTCATTTCACCTTCATCTTCTCTATCTCTTTGTAATTCTTTCCACCAAAGAGTAGCATGTCCTTTCAACTTTGTCTATGCTAATATCACTCGAAGAGGATCTTTAATTTCTTCCAACTCAAAGAAATATTCAAGTTCACCAATCCAATCAATCAAGTTCTTGGGCTGTAAAGTACCAGAGAAAGTAGAAACTTCCATTCGGTAACTACTACTTAATTGAGCTCTAGATCTAGGCAACCGAGTAGTTCTATCTTCACCAGATCTATCCCTCCATTCATCACCACTAGATCCAACAAGTTCAAAGTCTTCAGCAACTTCCTCATAGCCATCTTTAGTACCAACATTCTGAGGTATACCAATAACAGCTCTCATGATCTTGATGACCATGTCATTCTTCATCAACTCCATCTCAGATTTGAAATCTAATTTAACCTTCTTTGTGATCCAAGATTCCACAGTATCACAAAGATCAGAAATAACTCTAGGGTCCAATCTTCTCGGAGGCATCCTTAAAGATATGCAAAAACCCTCAGCAACAAACCCTCACTGACCACCTTGTGACAATCTCCAAGTTGTGTACAAGTCAGATCTCAACCTGCCACCTTGAACAAACAACTAGGGAAAGATCCACAAGTTCAGTGCTCTGAATCTACAATCCAGATCATACAATCTCTTCACAAACAAGATCAACTCTTAGCTCTAATACCACCTGACGCAATCAAGGATTGGTGGATCCAATTAAGGACAGTCCAAACCTTGTAGCTTCAGAACAACACAATGGAATACTCAAAAACACAACAACAAAACAATTGTTTAACTTCTTATTTTCATTAACATTCTTGGCTGTAAGGCCTTTTGGGTTAGGGCCAATTACAATCAGAAACAATTCTACAAGATCCAATACAATCTCAGCTAGTTCAGCTTTGAAGATAATCAGAAGCTGATGGAAACCCTAAGGCAGATCTAAACTTGAGCTCATAAGCCTCCAAGCAATCTCCTTGTCTCCAAGTGTGCAAACCACTAGCTCTACAACTACAAACTATTAGATAACAATTTGATCTGCAAGATCATGCAAGATCTTTTCCACAACTTCACCAACTCCAGCTTTCAAAACCTCAGATTTGATTCACTAAGCCTTCAAGTCATGAACTTCTATTCTCCTCCTCATCATCATCCTAAACATCTACCCTAAACATCTTATAAATACTAATCATCAGCCACAAGTCTGTTGGATGAAACCATTAACTCCCCCCAACAATTATTAAATGTAATACAAGTCAGCATCAAAATAGCCTTACAACATTTAATCCAACATGTTGACTTGTAACAATAGCCACCAATAATAAATGCACCAAGTCGGCCCAACAAATCACATAGAACTCCAGTCGGTAAACCAGAACTACCGAGCGACAGTGAAATAACCAAGCATGTCAGGCATCGCCAAGCACCAGTGTCAACCAAGCACCACAAGCATTGTCGAGTAACACTTTCACCAAGCGCCAGAGGTTAGCGAGTTCCTTCAGCGATCGAGCTTCCTTCAATGACTGAGACCGTCGATCAAGGCTGCAACTGAGTAACACTGACCAAACATACACCTCCCATGCAGATCCACCGAGTACCCTAGAATGCCCCTGCATCATATATCAAATACCCAATATGGATGTGAAAATTTTACAAAACTTTGGAATGGTGCCAAAATTTTACTTTTGGCACCATTGCTAGAGATATTGGGTATGGGATACATATCAGATACCCAATATGGATTGGTATAAAAATTTTACTAGAGGGGTGTGTGTGTGAGAGAGAGAGAGAGACAAAGACAGAAAGAGACAGACAGAGACAGAGAGATAGAGAGATAGAGAGAGACAGAGATAGAGATAGAGACAGAGACAGAGATAGATAGATAGAGACAGACAGACAGACAAACAGACAAATAGACAGACAGACAGATAGAGAGATAGACAGACAAATAGATAGATAGATAGACAGAGACAGCGATAGAGACTAAGACTAAGATACTGAGACTGAGAGAGACTGAGAGACTAAGAGACTAAGAGAGATTGAGAAAGACTGATAGAGACTGAGACATACACACATAGAGAGATGTGGGATAAATACCCAATGTCAGAAACTTAAAAAAAGACATTATATATATATATATATATATATATATATATATATATATATATATATATATATATATATATATATATAATATTATAATATATATATATTATAATATTATATACAGTAAATATTATATCATATAATAAAATATATTATATATTAATCATATAATATTTTGTAATATAATATGTACAATAGTCAAACATCATGGAGAAACGGTCAACTGGTGAAGGGACAAATGGTGCAGGTTTCAAATGACAATCAAGGCAAAGGTTCACGTGTCTGAATGATGGTGGTTCATCTCAGAGGCAGAATGGGATGACAAGCTATCGGCCTAGAGGAAGATGGTCATTCAATAGGAGAGGTTAGTCAAAATTTCAAACTAGAGTGGCAGGAAATCATTGGAATGGATCATCTGGTTTTAAAATATGGGGATTCGATGCTGGGAACTTTGCAGGGAATGGAAGGGGTTGGGATAATTTGTGGAGGGAACTTACACCCCAAGGAGGGTCAAATCAAGATAAGAACCAGATTGAGTTCCAGATAATTGTGCACAAATTTTGAAGACCAAAAACCAACAATGTTTGCACTAAGGAGCTACCAAAGGTGAGTGATAATGTGTATTTCATGAGAGAATCAACATTGTTGATTAATAATAAAAATTGGTTAGAGTTTGTTTCTTTCCTAGAGGAGAGAACCTTTGTTACGAAATGGGTTGGTAAATGGCCATCTCTGGATAATATCAGGAAATGGTGCATAGATCATTTGGGTAAAGACTGGTTAATGAGAGCAATGCCAAATGGGTTTATTTTAATCACATGCTCCTCTAAGAAAACTAGAGAGTGGATCCTTAATGGAGGTCCTTATAAGATTGATGGAAAAGGAATATATATGTGTGAGTGATCTCCTAATTTTAACCCATCTAAGGAGAATGTGAAAGATATCCTGGTCTGGATTAAACTCCATAATCTACCTGTTGAATATTAGGATGAGGAAACTTTAAGGATGTTGGTGGAATGGTTGGGAACCTACATAAAGTTAGAGGAAGTTATGGACAAAAAGGATCTTTTGGTCTACCCAAAGATTTTAGTTAGGGTTCAAGAATGTTATGAGCTCCCAGGCTTTCTTGTGCTTGGATCCACAAAAAGGAAATGGAGACAACAACTAGAAGTTGAGAAAGGAGAGGAGGAGGTGACTAATGGGAACCAAGGAGGTGACAAGATCATGGATAGAAGAAAATGTTTGGAAGTTAATACATTTCTGGATGAAGTTAGTAAAGTGATGGAGATGGAAAAGGATAACTTTTCAAATGTCTTAGAAGAATGCATGTTTTTGAATAAATCTCATGTTGAGATGAATGGTGGAGCTTCTAGGAAAGACATGGATGTAACTCAAACTTTAGTAATGGACATTTTGGATGATAAAGAGGACTCAACTAGTTTTGGTTTGACTTAGATGGTGAAGAAAACCTAGTTTTCAAGCTTACAAGAAACTTGTGGTCGTGATGTGGGGAGTGAGGAGATGTCAAAAAAATAAATAGAAGCTAGACTTGATGTTGAAACCTCTCCTATGGGGCATAGATATTTAGGAGGAATGTGTATTGATAAGGACAATTTAAATAATGGTGCCACCCATGGGGAAGACTTCAATGATACCATCATCATTGACTCCTTTCAGAATGTGGACTCAGCGATGAGAAGGGATAACTTCTTAGTGGCAGAGGAACTCAGTAACAAGCCACTGGGGGAATCTAATATCTCTCAATATGATGAAAAGGATAATAAAAATAAATAAATAAAGAATTGGGACAATATGGAGGAAGTTCCTTTCTACAAAGATATCAAAATTTCCTCTATTAGGAATCTAGACAACTATTTCGAAGAAGCTCAAGATAGCAAGGGCAACAAGTTGGGCTCAAAATCAAATTATGATTTCCAAGAGGAGGAAGGGGAGGAAGATGATCTAGGCATTTAAAATAATCTTGGCATTATGGACTTAAGAGTTATATAAAAAACACCTTCTGAAGTGTTTAAGCCAAAGCTAAGGGAGAAGACAAAGAGAGGCCCAAAAACTATTAAGATGAACCTGGAGATAGTAGGCAATGTTGTTGACCAAGATAAACTATTGAGATTAGGAAAAGGCTATGCCTTTTCCCAAAAGCAATGAGGTTCCTTTTGTGGAATGTCAGGGGATACAATGCCCCTAAAAATACTCATTTGATCAAGAGAGGCCTTGATCAGGCAATACCAAATGTTGTTTTCTTTCAAGAAACAAAAATCAAGAAGGATGATTTAGAGGTGTTTAGAAGGAATTTTTTGAGATGGAAAGGAACCTTTTTAGGCACAGATGGTGCCTCAGGGGGTTTTGGTATTCTATGGAATGAAGAAACTATGGACGTGTGTTTGGTGCAGAAAGGTGGTTATTGGTAGATGATTGAGATCAATTCAAAATAGCTACTATCTAGATTTTATGCAGTCAATATGAATGGTCCTAATAGCCCACCTATGAAGAAAAGAGTGTGGGAGGAGTTGTCCCTTCTTTTTGTGAAACATAATGAAGGCATGTTATTATTGGGGGGATATTTTAATGCTATCCTTAATCTAATAGGGAAAAAAGGGGGCAAGGAATGGTTGAGACAAATTCAAAGAGACTTTATAGAGTTTGTAGTTTCAAATGGCTTGATCGATATGGAGTTATGTAATAGAAACTTCACTTGGAACGATCGCAAGATTGGTTTTTTAAATATTGTAGAGAAACTAGACCATTTTTTGTTGGCTAGGGAATGGTCTCGGAAGGATTGTTTATTCTTTGAAAAGATCTTACCCATCTCAAGTTCAGAAAATTTCCCCATATGCTTCAAAATTTAGGAGGATGTGTCTCCAGAATGGGATCCCTTTAGGTTTGAATCTATGTGGTTGAGACATGACAATTTTTTGGATTTGGTGGCTAAATGGTGGAAGGATGCTCCTCAAAGACCTGGTAACAAGGCCTTCATCTTCTTAAAGAAATTTCATTTCTTGAAAGATAATATGAAAATTTGGAATAGAGTTGAGTATGGTCATATTTTCATAGAGAAGCTTAATTTGGAAAGGGATTTGGATAACCTAAATTATAAAGTTATAGCTAGTGGCATGGGGGAGGATGAGTCTAGCAAGGAAAAGGAGTTTTCTAAGCAATATGAAGAAGTGTTGGAAAGAGAAGAATCCTTCTGGAGGCATAAATCTAGAGAGACATGGTTGAAGGATAGTGATAGAAAGACTAAAAATTTTCATAACTCAGTGAAGGTTAGAAGATCTCAAAAAATATTTTTTTTCATTAATGATTTGAAAGGTAACTTGGTGCAGGATAAGGAGGCTATTAATAGAGGAGTACTAAGTTTTTTGTCTAACATTTTTTCTACTGATCCCTCATCATTCTCTTATGATTTTAGTATTTTATATTTTATTTTGAAGTGTGTCTCGGAGGTGCATATATAAGTCTGATGAAACCTGTAACTCTTGAGGAAGTAAAATGTGTGGTTTTCAATTTGGGAAGTGAAAAATCCTCGGGCCTGGATGGAATTTTAGCCATTTTCTTTCAAAGGGCTTGGGATATTGTAGGATAGGACATATGAGAGGTTGTAGAGGAATACAGAGAGGGTGGGTTTATTCTAAAAGACATGAATAATGCCTTTATTTCTCTTATTCCTTATAAAGATGAGTGCATATATTTAGACGAATTTAGGCCAATTGCCTTATGGAATTAAATTTATAAGGTAATTTCTAAAGTGATATCAAATAGGCTTAAAAGTGTGTCGATTTATGTAATCTCTATTGAACAAAGTGGGTTTTCTCCAAAAAGATCTATTTTTTAAGGATTTATTATAGCTCCTGAGGCTATTCACTCTGTGATGACAACTAAAATAGAAAAAATGATGATTAAAATGGATGTGAAGAAAGATTATAATAATGTGAACAGATATTTCCTGCTTAAGGTGTTGGAGAAATCTAGCTTCTCAGAAGCTTAGATTAAGTGGATTGGCTCTTGCATCAAGACTCCAAGGATTTCAATCCTTGCGAATGGTAGCCCACAGGGGTTCTTCGAGACTACTAGAGGAATTAGACAATGAGATCATATATCCCCTTTCTTTTTCATCATTTTAGTTGAAGTTCTTGGTAGACTAATTGTGTGTGATAAAAATGTGATGCTTTAGACCTACAAATCACACACTTCAACAAACCATTACATCAAACATTCCTAATCTAGTAAGAACATGAAATAAATAAAGAAATATTTGAAAGTGGCTTATTGCTTCCTATTTGAAGCAAGTTTAGTTCTAGATTGTGCTCATCAGGTTGAGATAATAGAACTAGTGACTAGACAACCTCAAAATGGAAGATTCACAAGATGATCCCAATCTTCTTTGAGTTGCAATATGAAATGTAAAGTAAACTAGGAGGATTGCAAAGCTATGAAATGCAAAATTAAACTAAGAATGATAATGCCAAGTAAGCTATAGAAATGAACTAGATTAATAAAATGAAATAGTAATCTATGATGAAATGCAAGATTAACAACTATAAAATAAAAGATCTAAGCTAGAATGGATACAAAGCAACTAGTATTCTAGAATGAAAATGCAAGAAACTATGCTATGATAAAAAATAAAAGAAAGTAAACTAGATTGCTAGTAATGCTCAATAAGTGCTCTAGAATGAAAGTATGTTTGAATGCTTGATTATGGATCCTTTATTCAATGGAGAAAAGAGATTCTAAAGAATTTGTCTCTACAATGGAGGGTTAAGATTAAGTGGAAGAGAATGTGTGATTGAGATTAAGAGGCAAACGGAGAATGAATGAGATGAAAGGTTAGGTAGAAATGAGTGGTGAGGATTAAGAGGCAAAATAAATTTTAGGTAGAATAAGAAAAAATAGAAATTTTGAAAGCACAAATCCCCTTTAGTTGCTAATTAATCAGGATTAAGTATGTGCACACATGTGAATGTGTTCTTTTAGTAAAAGTGTAAAAACTTTATATTAAAAGAAATATTATAGCAATTAAATAAATATGCAATCTCTAGAAATTAGACCATAGTATAAGCTTGATATAATTTTTTTGATTTTTTGATTTAATTATGAAAAGGGGAATTCCAGGGTTAATCTACACAATTATGTCTAGTAAATTTTTTCATAGGGATTTAGATTTTAAAGTAGGATAATTGATCAAGATCAAGGGCTTAGGTTTTTCTAGACCAAATTTTGGTGATTAGATTTTCCCCTCTTTGAATCAGTGTATGAGCTAACACATTGATTCAAAGAATAGATTTAAAGCTAGATCATGAAACCACTTGGTGTAAAGTCATGAAGCTATTTCCAAGAATCAATTAAGATACCAGATATTAGCTCTGTACTTGATTGAATGAAGACTGATAAGCAAGACCAAAGTGGCTAGTTTGATGTGGTACAATGAAACTGAATGTTTTATCAAGAGATAGATGACAACTAACCAGTTTGATGAGATGTGATGAAACTGATTAGAGTCAAAGATAGATTGAGACAAGATGCTAGATAGAGAAGAAATCTCAGATTGGTATGCCCTAAGAGATAGTTAGATTATATGTCTAAGTGAGCTAAAGTGAAGTGATAAGAACACTCTTCCAAAAAGGATGCAAAAAATCTCAACTTGATATGATTCTTGAAGTTGAGATGTCTCGAGTGATGATGTTTTAGTCACTGATTGACTTGATCGATAAATATTTGGTTCAATTGCTAGATTTACAGATTAGGAGATTCGATTGATGAAGAATATATGTTATATTGTCATGCCCCCTCAGGCTCAAAATCAAAATGATGCAAAGAGGGGTGGAAAAGAGGTGAAATGAGATGTAGAAGAATGAGGTCAACATGAAAAGATTTTTTGGATGTCTGATATAGATATTGGAATCAATTTTGAGTGTCTTCTTGACTAGATTTGTAATCACCTAAAAATGGTCAACAAAACCATAAGCCCCTAATCTTGATTATTCATCAAGAGATCCCTAATCTTGATTAAATCTACTAAGTTCTAACCTAAGGCAATTCAACTTATCAATCTGATCTAACCTATACTCTAGGTCCCACTCAACCATCACGTTTGATCTTATTTAATAATTAATTCCTAAATCCTAATGTTGTTGACAATTAAATTAACCTTGTGCCATTTATTTAATTAATGTCTTAGGATATTGATTAAATAAATAAGAAGTATCAATTAATCACAAAAAAAGGAATTAAATTAATTATGTCTTCACAATTTGGAGGAAAATGCATTAAATCATTTAATTATTCCAAAAATGCATTTATGGAGTCATCATTCAATCAATTGAATGCAATTTTGGAAACAATCCAGATAATTGGGAAACCACCTCTGTTAACTCATCTTTCAATTTAGCAACTTCAGTTCAACCTTAGAAGTTTCCAAAACAACTGACCAAACCAATTTAGTTAATTAATTCTCTCGACCAATCAAATCAATCGCACATGGATTGTGCTAGTATTTCATTTTCATGTTAGCTTAAAATCCTTCATTTGGATTACGTCTATAGTCATTGGGTTTTACAATGACTCGAGAGAAAAACTCGTACTCATGTCTACTAGAAGGAAATTAGCTGCCTTGATTGATTTTGGTTTAGATTATTTATTTTTTTATTATTTAGATCAATCATATAAAGACTCATTGAAAATTAGTGTTATTTAGAAACCACTTTTTACACACATTTCTAGCACCCACCATCGGGAAGAAAATTAATTTATGTCTTCACAACTGCATTTCTTTTCAAAATATTGAGATTTTGTATGTACTCTAGCCCTATTTTCTCATACAAGCATTCTCATAGGATAGTAGGAGTCAGGATGGAGTCTCATATGAGGATGCACAGATTCTCATACTAGGCTCTGTAGATTCTTGTATGAGAATCTTCCCTGGTTTTTATTATAAATAGGAAATTGTTCTCTATTTTTTTTTCTACAATTGATTTTTGTTGATTCTAACAAATTGGTTCTCTCTTCTATTTCTATGGTTTTTGGAAGCCTAATAGATTTATGCAGGATGTTTTACATAATTTCTATACTTTGTTTTGTGTGGGACGCATGCCAAAGACAGAAACAAAGAGACTACTAATGCATTTTGTGCAGGTTGCCTATGAAGGAAACAACCAAATATTCTATTTGCATTAATCTTTTTCTTAGGAACCTCACATGCAAGACATATTTAAAATAACTCTATTTGGTGTATTTGGGAATAGTAAAAATGAAGGATATTATGCTCTTTTTCCCTTGAGGGAGAATCATAAATCCAAACCCTCATAGCTCTTCTTTTTCATTTTTGCATTCCTTTAGATGGGCATGTCCAAGTGGGAAAAAGTACTCACCCTTGGAGAATGACCCACATGAGCACAAGGTGTAAGCCACACCACTCCAACTTACGTTAAACAAATTTATTCCTTGAGGCCAAAGACTCAGAAGTTGGATTTCATTTGATCTTATATGTGACTATTGGCGCAAAGGTATTTTGTAGAACTATAGGCCTAAATCGCGCTTGCATGGACATAGAGAATGTATTTGAATGGAGACCATTACTAGATTCCATAGATTAGCATCCTACTTGGTTCACCCCTCAAAGTGGGATAGTCCAAGTGAAAGGGAGATAGTAACTCCCTAAATACACTCATTATATCATGCCCCCATTAGTGTTTGGAGTCAGATAATACAACATCATTATACCCATTGCGTGGTTCATGGTGGTCGTATTCTGATTAGCTATGTGGTGTGTACTAAAGTCAACAAGAAATTTTTTTCTCACTTAGCCAATTGACTATAGGGCTTAGGAAGTGCCTTTTTTCACATGTGCTTGTTGTCTTTGTATACCTTGAAATTCCTCACACTGAAACCTTAAAAACAAACTAAAGACTGAATAAATAAACAAGAATCCTATCAAATATTTGGCAAAATAGTTGGCAAAAAATTGAAGTCTCGTCAATCTTTCTTTAGATATATGTTCATATTTGTCCTATGTTTTGTAGATATACCTCTAAGGTTGTGAGCTTAATTAATCTTGCTCTTTGGTCATTCAAATCTCCACTATCATGAGTCATGTCTTGTTGGTTCATTCCTTTGATCAGCCCTATCACCATCATCTTCAATCTTCCTTATCAGTTGTCCTTCTTTGAGTCGTGAGTGCATTATCATCTAGCACTAGTAGAATTTGGCAAATATATGACCAGGTGACTAAAACTTTTAGTCACATGACTAAAACTGATCATGTTCTACCATTTTTTAGTCACGTGACTAAAACTGATCATGTTCTACAAATATAAATGACTAAATAAATGACCAATTTGGTCATCAAGTAAAATCACAACTAAAATGACTTAATAAATGACTAAATAATTAATCACTAATAATTAGCCATCAAAACAAAAATGACTAAATAATTAGCCACCCAATCAAAACTAGCTAAATGAATGATTATTACTCCTTTAAATATCTTTGACCGAATGAAGGGCTTAACAATATTTTCTAAGCATGATCGTAGATGAAGTCATAATCCAATAAGGGTTTGTCATGATGATGTTCCAAAACAACCTTCAAGTATATTATGGATAGTAGGAGTTTGAAGTAGTGCCATTGGCTTTCACTAAAGTTCCAACCGCATACATGAAATTGATGACCAAGGTGATCAAAGCCTTATAAATAACTCCACTTTACTAGTTTTGGATAATATTTTGACTTATTCAAATAATGCAAATAAATATTTTCATCATCTATGTCCTGTTATGAAAAGTCTTAAAAACATAAGTTGTTTCAAAAATGAGCCAAACATGCGCCCTTTCAAGGTGTATTAGACTCAGTCTAAAAATTATTTCCTACCATGCAAAAGTGAACTCTATATGCTCAAGGTCAACCAATTTTCATATATATAAGATTTCGACTTTAATTAAGTGATTTATAACTCCATCACTTAATTAAAGTTGATTACAATGTATACATCATGCAATTTTTTCTTTTATTATATAATTTATTAATAATAACATATTTAATATATATTAAATAATAGAAATCATTATTTAATAAATATTAAACATATTATAAAATAAAAATATTAATAAATGAAATAATATCCAAATTTTATGAAAAAACTCTTTATATTATTACTCTTTGATTTGATATATTTAATAATTAATAATAATAAAAATATTAGATAATAAATATTAAATATATAAGTAAGATGTAATAATAATTATTTTATTTTATTTTATTATTAATTAATTTACATATATATTATATATTATTTAATACTACATTATATATATATATAACTTAATATATATATGATAAAATTTATTATTTTCCTTAACACATAAATTATTATTTTAATTATTTTAAAGCGAAAAAATATTTTAATTTAATTGTCTTAAACTAAAATTTAAGACAAACACAAGAAACAAACATGCATTTCCAATCCTCTTCCTTGTGGGAATTGAATTTTTGACACGTCTTTTGGTAAGAGTTTTTAAGCCGATAGGCTTTCTAGTGGGAGCTTTTTCTCCTAGAAAGCTCACTGGTTTTGTCATCCTGTTTGTTTGGTTGTGTGCTTGCAAATGACATATTGTCATCCTCTTGTCTATTTTGGGTCATCCTTCTTGGCTGCCTGCTTGCAAACGTCGGGTGTCGTGGTAGTGTGCCTAGCTATACTCCCCAATGCACCACATGTAGGTGATGCTCTACTAACAACACCATGGGGTTTCCCTAAAAATAAACCCCCTCTGATAAAACCACCAAAGAGAAGATGTAACCAGTTGGGGGAAGCTTTCGATTTTTTTGTTTACCCCATTTGTTTGTTTTTGTGTTACCTTTGAGATATGCTATAGTGGATTTGGGAAAAATTTGGCAACTGATATACCCTATAAATTTCCTGGTTATCTATGACTCCCAAACGCATGAAACTTGGCCAAGCAAATTTTCTCTTTCTGGATTGACTGCAAAATACTCTGAAAACCCATAAACCTCCCTTACCTCCTTGAGTAATTTAATAAAGTAAGCACTCTACAAACAATTTATAGGAACAACAAAGCATTATTGATCCCCATTGGGTACAAGTCTCATCTATATCTTACCACCACTCAGTAATTGTTCTGCAGGTCAGGAGGAGTTTTTTGCAATCACTATGTTGAGTTGCCTTGGGAGTCAACCCCCTGAGGAGTGTATACATGTATAGGGTAAAAAATGCAGCTTCCTCAGATTCAAAGGTGCACTTCCTTGTAATATTTTTTGCATTTTATTTTCTTTGTTGCAATTTCCCTGGCCTATAAAAGGCATGAGTTTCTATGTTTGAATCTATGGTTTTAGTAGGTTATGGTTTTTTGGACAAATTCAATGGAAAATGTATTTTATTCGTATCCTATTACTATATCCAAATATCTTGATATGACTATTGAGTTCTAAAATCCAATTACCAAGTTTGATATTATCAAATTCTCTTATTTTTCAAAGCAGTTTTGTTCAAAAATTCAATCCAAAAACAAACATCTTGAGGTTGCAGGGTCCAAGAACTAGAACCCTTGAGATTGCATTGGAATTTGGGAACAAAAACTTCCAAATTTCATGTTGGTGATTCCAACCAAAAATTGCATAGAGCTCCATCTCTATTTCAAAGTGATATCATTAAGGAGTTACCATAGTGCTGAATCGATATGGTATTTAGATTATTATTTGATTTGTGTAAAGATTTTGGGTATTAATGTGGATGTACAGATTTGATTTGGAGTTTTGCTTGACAATCCTCAATGTTAGTATTGTTATTTTCTATGACAAAGGCAAAACATTTTTTGGTTTAGAGAATGTCAAAAGAGGAGTCTGTCACTTACTTGAGTAGATTGCTGCCTTTGAGGTATAACTACGACACTTAACCTAAATAATTAGCAATTTCTTGATATGTTTGAAACAAGGTTACAGCTATATATGGAGACAAAGTATTTTTGTAGATAGACATCCCTATGGAAGCTGGCTGCAATAAAATAGATTAGATGGTGGAGTTTTGTTTCATGGTCATGTGACATGGAGTTGTAGCCAACTGGTTTTATGCAGCAACATCATAAAGCTATGATCATTGTCTTTGTTTTCATTCATCATCTACATCTTATCTTGGTGCCATAGTTGATGTTGTATGTTCTTTCTATCAATTCTTGTGGGCTGTAACCAGTATTTCCTTAGCTTAGCATCGAGGAAGACATCTCTTTGTGATCACAGCTGTCACTTCACCCAAAATAGCATTTTAATATTGTCATTTCAAGCTGAGGTTAACTTGGCAGCACACAACATTTGAAAGTAAATATGTTGCTATTATTGATGAATAATATTCGGGTTGCTGCAATACATTTAACATTAGTATTGTTTGTATGAGGATTTGGTACACCTAACCTCAACATGCATTTCTCTCAAATTGGCTTCGAAATGATTTGAAAATCCCTTTTCAGAGGACTTATAGAAGTTTCTATTAACATTTCAAATGTATTTTGAAACAACAATACCCAAATTGATAGCTTCATTTTGCCCATTCTTCCTATACAAATACTTGTCCACTTTGGTTGTGACTAATTATCTAGACTTACCTCAATGACTTTAGGGAGACCTTTTTCCCAAGCTACATTGTATAGAAAACTAGAAATGCAAAGTTGCCAATGGTGGTCAAACATTTATCATCCAGAAAAGGGGACATGAAAGTTATTTGCCTAAAATTAAAATTAAATGATTGTTCCAACCTTCAATAATGGATTCTAATAGAGATTTGTCCAATTTGAAGTCTTTAAAATTTAATTCCTTATATATTATAATAAACCTACAGCTAATCTCCCAAGTTCACCAGAAAGGCATTGGGTGTGGATTGTACTACAACCATTTAAAATCTTTGAGCATTTATAGGCCACTAACAAGTCCTTGCATTAGTACAGTGATGCCTACTGCATCTGAATGAGGTCTTATGCCAAGGGTGAGATCAAGATTCAGGCAAGGTGGATAGTAATCTATGTTCATCGTCTATCTATGCTTCATAAATATTGTATTCAAATTATCAGAATTCAGCTCTATAGCTTCAAAAATTGCAGCCAAGAGCATCAAGATGAGGACTCTTATTTCCTTAGCATACTCCCCTGCAATCTCTCTATATTAAAAAATAAATAAAAGACTCATTTTTGCTTCTTTTAAAATTCATAAGACAATCTTTTGTTCATATTGGTTTTCTAGTTACTAATTGCAGGCTGCAGGCTTCAGATACGAGTTTCTCAACAAGGGTTGTGGATGACATCTCGCAAGGAAGAACACAAGAAACCCTTCAACTAGACTGAAATTGTTGTGGATTTTCTCAAAGAAATGGGATTGCTTGGATTGAGGAAATGGACTGCAGTTGGGGGAGCACTAGAGCTTTGTTTCGACATAAATCATTGAAAAATGTTTGTTTTCATTGATATGTGTATGTGTTTCATAGCAATAACTTTATCTAAATGGATAGCTTAATTTTGTGGAATATTTTTTTGGTTCAATTTGATTGTGATGAATGTGTTTAAAGGAGGCAACATGCAACATAGGAATGCTCTTGTTAACGGGCAAACAAAATCCATCATTGCAATTGTGCTCCTCTTTTGAATCAAACATAATCTAGCATTGTAATTGTGCTCCTCTTTTGAATCAAATAGGATGCATTTGCATCTGCCTCCATACATTTTCTCTCACTTCTATAATTGTAATTTCTAAAAAACCAACTTGGTGCAAAGTTGCAATATACAACCCCCTCCATGTTCTATCTGGCACTGATGACCTCTAAATCCCTATTGGCTCATCGTTGCATGCACAAAAGCATGTGACTGCTAGTATATTTTTGAGCCGATAGGCCTTATTTGTGTGGGCTTTTAGCCCCACAAACGCCAAAAAATTCTCATCTGATTGCTCTACCTGCTCACTCCCGCTGATTGTAACCCCTTTTCTGATGCTGACCAGAAGTTAATACCGACAGCATAGCCAACAAGAGGTTTGGCACCGAATGCTCACATCCACTAATGATGTTGAAAGGGTTGAGCCAGCGAGGAGTTTTGTCGAACACATGTGCAGGCCTCCTATGTTAGGCCACTATGCTCTAGCAACAAAATGGTGTCCTTCCCCTCATAGAAAATGGCCTTAGGGAAAACTACGAAAGACAAGTATATATGCGGTAGTGGTCGCCGACATTATGAATCCGACCAAAGAGTTTCTTTATGCTGGCAGAGGTGTGTGCAGATTGAATCTTCTTTTTGTTACCAAAAAATATGTTCCCTCCCGTTCTGTTATGTATGATTTATATTTTTTAAATTTCTATTTGGTTGGTTCACTATGGTTTGCATATTCTATTCATCATTTCTCAGTCTTCTTATTATCATCAGTGCACCGCTACATGCTGCTACATTCAAACTTGCTTTGTAACAAGTACATTGACTGTTGGGCTGCATTAGTTTTGTGATGTACTTGATTTATCTATCTTCTATTTGTATTACTCGCATTCATTATGATTTGCTGTTGTGTTTTCAATTATACAGGAACTATATTAATCACAAATGGCCTCTCAAGATTCTCGACAGGGGGAAATACGAATGGTCAAAAGCAAATGGCCTCTGAAGATTCTCAACAGGGGGAAATACGAATGTTGTAAGTTAGAATTTGACCTTAAACCCATTAACAATACCCACTTAGTCTGAATTTTTTGTCCTTTGTGTTGCTGTCTGCATATCCTATGAAATATATTTGTCCATATTCTCCTCCACCCTTACTATTTTTTTATTATTAGAAACTTCATTTTGGTTCTCTATGTCCATGCTCTTCTATTGTTTGTATAATATTAGAGCTATATTAGGCTCAGTATCCTTCTCCTCTTTGTTGTTGGGTTCTTCCCCTGTCATAGAGTTTTGGGCCTAGATTGAACTATCCTCTTTCTCAAATATTTTCTATATTTCTTCTTTCTCTTTTTCCTTGGCTCCTTCCTTCTCTATTTTTATCTTTTGGCCATTTGATTATGCCTTCCTATTTTTCCCTCCATTTTATTTTTGGTTCCTTATTTGTTTTGGGACATATTCTTGTTGAATGTATCTTCCTTGTACATGTTATGTAGTAGAATTTATCCTCTTCGATTTCAACTATCTATTCCCATATTCCCACTTTGGTGAGTAGTCCATTTTTTGAGTGACCTTTATTCTTAAAAAAGAGCTCAATCCTCTCTTCCCATCTCCATATCCACCATGAGACCTAACTTTTCCCTAATTTTATGTAACCTTTCTCTGGTCCATAACTCTAAGTGTAGATTGTCGAGTCTTAACTAGAATAGTTTTGTGGATGGGGAGGTTTTGGTTGGGTTGAAAAGTCTAACCCATTTTTTTATGTAATTAGATTTTTCAGGGAGGTTCTGGTTGGAAGATTTGGCTGGGTTGAAAACTATTACCCATTTTTTTATGTAATTAGATTTTCATCATACCACCATATTGTATTTCTCAATACCTTTATCTCTTTGAATCTTACAATAAAAAATGCAATGAAGAAATTTTTGAGTAAAAATTGAACTCCGGTTAATCTTGCCTACAATCTCGGCTTCTGTTTTTCTCTTATTTACCAAGATAGGCTCTAGGAATAAATCTTGTCTGCAAACTATTTAAAGAAGTAAAATTCCTCAATATAAAATTCTATAGTAACAAACTGGACTACAGTTACACGCCAAATCATGATTCAAACAGCTACCATTCTGATCACAACTCTAGCATTCAAATTTTATTCCAGCATAATGTGTTCCTCTGTGTGTCAAGGTGCACTGTAGTTACTGTACTGCAGTTACATGACAAATCATGATTGAAATAGCTACCATTCTGATCACAACTCTAGCATTCAATTTCTTTTCCACCATAATGTGTTCCTCTATGTTACATATTGTAGTTAATCCATTGTTTACTTGATTTAGCACATTTTTTTGAAATTTAATGTTGGCTAAGTAGTGTTATTTTTAAAATAACTTTGGCAATTAGAACATTTCACCAATGTTGATCCATCCATTGGACAACATCTTCAATCTTTGGCAAAATGAGGCTTGGTTATGAATAAAAATTCTTCAATATGATTACTTTGAGGTTCTTTCCACCTATCTCACCACATATCATGTGTGCAATTTTGATTCATAGATTGAAGTAAAGCAAGGAAAACTGTTAAAATGAGGTTTCATAATGAATAAAAATTAGATGTTGCACACCTATCTTATCACATGTTATGGGTGCAATTTTGTTTTCTAGATTTAAGGAAAGGAAGTCAAACTCGAAAGGTCCAGTTGGACCATGAAGTGTATCAACAACTAAATCTAGAATAAGGGGATACCAGGTAAAGTTTTGAGCTAGATGCTTGAATGAAAAAAACATTTAACTTTCCAAAGGTTGTTGCATTTCAATTAGTTTCATCGTTACTGATGTCATTTATCAACTTGCAACTATTCACCAGCAAGCTCCATTTTAGAAGGTTTGGCATAGCTAAATCATGAATCCTTCATTATGTTTCTCCATTCTTATTCATCAGTGAGAATTTTTTATTTGATAATAGAATAATATCATCTAAAGAATGGCTATTTTTAATATGCCTAGAAATAGCGGAACTGTTAATAGAACTTTTATGATTGAAAGAACTTGAATGGCAATATTATTATGATGAATGATCTTTGAACTGTAGATATTCATGGTAAATATTTAATCACATAACAAAAATCCTTGTTGCAGTACCATTATAGCATACATTACTGTAGATATCGGGTTCTTGTACCCACACCTATCCCCAAACCCAAACTGGTAACTTAGCTTTGTAGTTGAAAACATAGGCATATTTCCTGGTGACCTCAACGAGAGGAGTTGAAATATTTGTTAGCAGCAATTATGCAGCCATGTGGCTTGTGATAGAATTTGCTATGATATTGTAGTTTAGGTTTGTAGATACTTGTTCTTTGTGCTTCATTTAATGTCTTTTTGTAATATTTAACTTTTCAGTTGCAAACACAAGCATATTTGTTGGTGACTACAATGACTGGAATTCAAGGTTTTATGAGAAGCTAATATGCAGCCATATGGCTTGTGATGGAATTCACTATGAAATGGTAGTTTAGATGTGTAGATATTCGTGGTTTTGCTTCATTTGAATATTTTTCTGCAACAGTATTTACCAGGGCATGTGATTATGAGGAACATGTAGTGGAAGTCCATATTGAAAATCTGGTATGATGGGATATGGGGACGAATCATTATCTATACGTTAACACCACGTGTGTGTGTGTGTATCTATTTCACATTGTAAAGAATCATATACATAACTAGTTGCATTTCTACAATTTCCTATAGCATGTATGAAGTTTTCTCCTTATGAAGTTTTCTCCTTTGAAGGGTAATTGAATTTAAATTGGGTTTGGTAACGTAATTTTTTCTTAGAATGAAGGGTAGTAAAGGAACAAAACTAATGTAGCCAAACATTTGACTTTGATTCTTTAATAATAAAATGAACTGGGATTTTTAGTGGCAAATTCCACAAAATATTTGGAGCTAAGGAGTTGACGCATTGAATTATTTTGTGATCTTCCCAACTTGTGGGTTTTTGGCAACTCTCTTTTGTTGATCCCTTTCTGATGTGTGATTTTGTTGATGCCAAACAATCTAGTGAAAAATTAAAAGCACCTATTGATTCAACAAAAGGATTCACAACCTATGTCATAGCTACAAGTGTAGGACATGATTTTGACTATCAATGGTGTGATATTAAATTTTCAGTATCTGAAGAGTTTTGATGCTTCATTCTCTTTGATATCATGCTGCTTTTTCTTTGACATACTGTTTTGTTTTCTTAGGATATGATTCTCCATTTGGGTTGGTTAGTTGATTCCTTAGGACTTAGAATTTAATTTATTTTTTTCTAATTTATGGCAAGTTGAATGATACAGCTTTTTTCACACCAAAGAACATCTGTACAATTGGATTTTTTGTTCCATTTGTAATTCTATAGATATAATTCTAAGGAATTTCTTACCACTTAAATACCATGTTGGTGGTGCTTTTCTTTTATCAATAGTAGTGCATAGACACAATTATTGTATCTCCCCTCAATTTGGTAACTATCTTTCTGGAGTGCATCGAATGTTCCTACAGGGAACTTTGTGGAAATATATTTTTTCTTCTTCATTATGTATCACATTCTTCCCTATAGAAATGGCTAGGTGGGTAAATGTGGTGGGCATGATGTCAAAAAAGAAGTCTTACAAGAAGATTTTTTGTCATAGTGCAATTGTTCCCCTTATGTGATTGAATTGAGCAGGTTCATAAATAATCAATTTTTTTCTTGCATTATTTCATTCTACTAGTATTTGAATCTCATAATTTTACTTAAGTTTGTAAAATTAAATTGGATACATATACTGGCAACTCAAATGTGCATGGTCAAAGAGTAAATCACTTTTAAGTTTTTTTGAAGTTCTGTAATTTATTTTGCAGTTGCCTTCCAAAGATTATAAAGACTGGCTTTGCTGCGATAAACCTCATCTACTTTTTCATTGCAGGGCTAGATGAGGTACACCTTTTTACAATGTAATATTTTCAATTCATAGTCATTTTCTCTTTAACTATTTATGAAGGTAACTGGCGATGTCTGGAATGGTGAAAGCTAAAGGATGACTAGTTTATATACCACGGAGGCCTTTGAGGCAAAATCACATTACTTAATTTAGTAGAATTTATAAATAATAATATTAGTTAATAATATGCATTTTTTGACTTCAGTATGAATGCAGAGAATTTTCATTTTTAGACTTCAGTATGAATGCATGATACTTTTGGATTAACAAGATACTTAATTAGATTCCCTACTAGAATATTATTGGGTCTTTTGGAATCACTTTATATTTGGAATCTAAAAGTAAGTTGTTATTAGAAAGAGGGGTCATTCTGTTTTAGTTTGTGATTGAACTTGGATTTTCCATATTGCTAGCCTACGTGTAGTATTATGAAGTGAACTATTTTTATGAATGCAAATTTATGAGTTTCTTTAAGTTCAAATTTTCAATTAATAATTAAGTAATACATTACATTTTTCTGTTGTAAGATATGCCAAATTGTTACTATGGGATAGCATTGCATTTCCTGTAGATGCATTTAAGTTTTTTGGTGGGATGTGCTTTGGGGACGGTAGTCTGAGGACCATTTTTTGGAGGGTGAGGGGATTGCAATATAGATATATATCTACATATGCACATAGATTTCTACTTCCAGAAGTTTATAAACAGTAGAATAACAGTGGCAATTTAATATGATTGCTAAAATGATGTCGGTTGATGTCTGTAGAAGCTTGCATGCCAACATTCGAAAATAAAATTGCCAACATTCAAAAAATAAATTACTTGTTTGTGCTACTCACACAGTACCATGCTATTGCAGACGATGGCCAATGCACCTTTAATCTCTTTTGCACTGACAATAATAAACAATGCTAATATACTATCAAGTATTTTAAAGTTTGAGACTTTCACTTTTTTGAACAATAAATTTGAAAATTCAAATTATTGTTGTTGGTATTGACTTTTATATCATTAATTATGAATCTAAATCATGATATATTTATTATTTATTGCTGTTACACCACCGTTGTTGCTGTCACTGTTGTCATCATTAATTTAATTGCTATTATACTGCTATCACTATATATTTATTGATGCCATTGTAATGCTGTCATGATATATTTAAGAGTATTTTTTCTTGTTAGGAATGATTGTTTTTTAAAACATTATAAAAAATTGTTGACTGTAGAGGATATTTGTATGGAAGAAAATACTGCTAACTTGATCTTTGTACACACATAAAGAAGATTTGTGATTTGATGTGCTTTTCCAAGTTCATTTTCCACTTCTCCTGTTAAGGAGATTTTCATTTTCATGAGGACATTACGGCCAATTTGCTCCCACTGAGGAGCTCTTGTTCTTGTGAACAGCAAAAAACCCCATCTTTTTAAGGGGAGGTTAGGTCTCCTACTGACTTCAAAAGTGAAGTCGTGGCTACTTTTTTGGCCCTGACTCTCTCCCTATTGTTGTGGGGAGTGATGTGTAGGGAAGGGTTTTTGGTTTTGGGACATCTGGTGTCACGGAGATCAGTCATCTGATAGAGGATTTGGGTCAAGGAACTGTTCAATTTTGCACAAAAGGATTTTGCACAGACTGAACAAGTATCTGATTTCAATTTGACATATAATACTAACCTAGAGACAACAAATAATTTGAAAATGGGAAACTGAGGCTGAAGGATGTAGTGGTGCATAACATTTCTTCTGATGAATATATGTCTAAAGAATCTAAAGTCAAATCTTCCAATTCAGATTTGGTTAAAATTATAGTTTCTTCTTCAAGATATGGCCAGATTCATCTGAAATTTGTGGAAGCCATCATTGAAGAGACAATTCAAAACATGATAGGAGATGTGTTCAGTATTTGCAAGAACTGAGGTTCCCCAACCAAATGTGCCTACCATTCATGTGGATTTTGACAGACCAGGTCTATAATTGTTTAGATGGATCCTCCCAAGGGGTCTGGTTTTCATTTTTTAAATAATTGTGGTTGTTACTTTTAAGACCACATTACTCAGCAAGTTTGATGCTTAAATGAAGTCAATGCTTCTAAAATTGGCAAGTCAGATGAAATACCAGTATCTAGAGTGGAAGGAGACTCACTAGTGACTATCAATAGTCATATTAATTTGAAAGTATATTTGCAACATTGGAAGATCAAGAGTGTAATTAATGAAATAAAGCACATCAGCACCAACCTCAAAGAGATCATTCAATCATTTTTACCATGTGAATAATGGTGTAGCTAATTATTTGATGAACATGGGTGTTTTCCAATTTCCTTTAGGCTTTTTCTGCTAAGGTAAACAGTGATCTCTCAGGATACATTATTAATGCCATCACTGCATGTGATATGCAGCATCTTAATTCATCACCTTCTCCAAATTTCTTCTCCCTGTCAGATAAGGGACATGAATTGTTTTCTTTGCTAGATTTTAATCATTGCTGCCTATTTGTACCTCTAAAATGGAATATCAGGGTATAAGATTTTAAAAACAAGAGGGGAACTCTTGAGTGTCGCATGTGTGCCCAATCCTTTAAAAGAGTGCTTTGGTCTTTTCTCCATGGTGTGGAGTCATACCCCTTTTCATGGTCGCATAGAGTACATACATCCTCTCTGGACCAGGAACTCTTAGACTATACTTAAGTTGTTCCCAATCCCAATCCAGCTGCTTCAACTGCTCACAACCCCATCCAGAATGACCAGTTTCCAATGACTGAAGAGTTTTCTGAAATGATTCCTGGAATGTGCGGCCCAAAGCCATAGCTTCTCCCACATATTTCATTTGTGTTGTAAGAATTGGTTGTGAGCCTAGAAACTTCTCAAAGGCAAAGCGAGGAATCTGAACACAAGTTATAAGTGAAAAGCATCAATCTATATTATTCTACTCTTCTTTCTTCTGAAAAAGGAAATATCAACAAGTACAAAGCCAATCGTATCTACAATTTTCTTGCAAATTTGCACAAGGCCACTAACATCCATCAGAATGATATTCATGCACATGAAACAAATGACAAATTATACATGTTTGTAAAAATAAATAGGAGGATAAAAATCAAGTGAAATATGACAATCAATAGTTAATAAAGGGCATAAAAACCTCAACTATATAAATAGCTCATAAAATAATCTCTGGTTTATATTGCAAATTTAGAAAGAAAATGAAGGAAATTTATACAGTTGACAATTAGAGATTCAAATCTCTTAGGTGGCTTGATTATTTGCAGCTTCATTATCCCCACACTATCCACAAGACCTCATGGTGGACCTTGACCTATTACTCTTAAGTTGTCATTGTCATGACTCATCAAAACATATTTAGAGGTTTAGTACTTGGCACAAGTTTAGGATGCGACATAGGATAAAGGTTCAAAGTTTGAGTCATATGGATAATGTTAGAGCTCTTTGTCCAACTCTAGATGATCCAAACAAGTTGTACTTTGTTGTGTTGTGTTACATAATTGTAATTTTCATAGAAGATGGCCCTTGAACTATAGATGAAAAAACTTGAAATCATGTTTAGTGGAAAGTACTAGTATACATGGTATGATTATTCTTTAAAGGGTACTAGCTCAATGGAAGAGCACCTACTTTACAAGTAGGAGGATGATGGTTTGATTCCATCGTGCCCTAATATAACTAAATATATGACTAAATTAATGACTAAATATATGACCAAATAAACTACCAAATGATCAAATAAACAACCAAAAGATCAAATAAATGACCAAATAAACTACCAAATGACCAAATAAATGACTAAATATATGACCAAATCAATGACTAAAATAGTTTAGTCATAAATTTGGTCACGAGATAAATGACCGGCAATAAACTACCACTGGTCATGTGACCAAATTTGGTCATTTATCTACAATTTTTGGTAGTTTATTTGGTCATATATTGTTGTTTTTGTACTAGTGTAGGTTTGATGCAAGAGCATTCAAGGGAAGTTGCAATCATGTATGTTGGAGTGTTGTGTTCTTGTCTTGCTCGGTTATAGTATTGACCAAGGGACTCAGTCGAAGAGGTGTTGCTCATTTGCAGTGTTGGCCGATGGGCTCAGTTGTAGTAGGGCTCGGTTGTAGTGTTGGCTGAGGAGCTCGGTCACTGAGAAACTCGGTGATGCTTGTGGTGCTCGTTCAATATGTGCTTGGCTATGTCTGGCTTGCTCGGTATTTTTTCTAATGCTCGGCAGTTCGAGCTTGCCGACTAGTATTCTTGAGGATTTTTTGGGCCAACTTGATGTATTTAATTTGTGTAGCATGTGTTACATTATCCTAGGTAGATCTGGAGGCCGACATGGATATTTAATTATTTTTAAGGCTATTTGAGAGCTGACTTGTGTTGCATTTAATATTTGTTTGTTTAGGAGCTGACTTGGTATAGAAGTTATTTCTTCTTTCATCCGACTTGTGGTTGAATAAATAATATATAAGAGGGGTTTGGGGTAAAGTTGTAGAGACAGAGAAAAATTCACAGATATTCAAGTTAGGAATCTGAAGCTAGGGAATTTGTGAGCAGAGCTAGTGGCTGAGGCTTAGGAACAAGGAGATTGCTTGGTGGCTTGTGAGCACAAGTTTAGATCTTGTTGGATGTTTCTACTAGATTGATGTGTTATTTCATATTTAGATAGCTAGGGTTAGGTTTTGAATTAGATCTTGATGGATCTTGCAAAACTCTTACTTGCTTTGTAATTGGTCATAACTGGGAAGGCCTTATAGCCTAGCACATTGCATGTAATCACTTATTTTATGAATAAAGAATTCATATTGTTATCATATCTTGCTTTTTTGTTGATTTCCATTGTGTGGTTGTTTAGCTGGGGGCTTGAAAATCTCCTTTGGGGATTCTCTTGGCCTTGTACTACGTCAAAAGGTATCAGAGCTGAAGTTATTGAGTGTGTGGATAAATCACAAAAGGTGAGGTAGTTTGCACTAGGACCTTGGGTTGGATTGATCTGGTGATGATTTGTTTCCTTGGGTTTACAAAGATCTTGGGAGATGCCTCCGAGAAGATTTGAACCTAGGGCGATTGCAGATCCATGTGATGTTGTAGATTCGAGGATTACAAATAAGGTTAAAATAGATTTGAGATCTAAGATAGAATTGATTAAGAATGACATGATCACTGAGATTATGATGGATATGACTAGTGTACATCAGAATCTTGGTACTAATGATAGCTATGAGGAATTTGTTGATGACTTTGAGGATGTTGGATCTAGTGGAGATGATAGAATTGATTGAAGGGATAGATTTGGTGAAGAAAGAACTGATCAGTTGTAGAGATTGGGAGCTCGGTTAAGTACTAGTTACCAACTGGAAGTTTCTAACTTATCTGGTACTTTGAGACCTGAGGACTTGATTGACTAGATTGGTGAGTTAGAAGACTTATTTGAGGTTGAAGAAATTGAAGATCCTCTTAGAGTTAGGTTGGCATAGACAAAGTTGAAAGGACGTGCTTCTCTTTGGTGGAAATAATTGCAACGAGATAGAGAAGAGAAAGGTGAATTGAATATCAATCGGTGGAGGTTGATGGTGGAAAAATTCAAGGCTAATTTCATACCTCCTGACTATGAACTTGAGTTGTTTAAGAGGTTGCAAAATTTGAAACAGAAAGAATTGACTATTTAAGACTATATCGAGGAGTTCTATAAGTTGACTATTCAGTTTGGGCATAGAGAACTCAGTAAGGAGAAGATAGCTCAGTATATTAATGGTTTGAGATTCAATATTTAGGATGAGCTTGGTATGTTGAAGGCTGATTCGGTTGAGGATCCTTATTAGTATTTTGTGAAGGCAAAAGATAAGTTGAAGAGGATACAACATGGTAATTCTCGAGGAAAGGAGAAACAATATCACTTGGTGAAGGGTAAACCAATTGCTGAAGAGGAATCAAAACTTGTTGAGTCAAGGAAGAGGATAGGTAAGGTTTCCTTTAAGGGTACTTGTTTTGTTGTGGTGAAGAAGGACATAGATCTTATGAATTTTCCCATAAGGCTGGTGATCAAAGAACTATTGTGGTGAATGAGGGTGAAGACTTGGAAAATGAACCTGAATAGGGAGGAGAGAATTTTCTAGCTCAGCAAGTTTTCATTGGTAAAACAGTACTGGAACCTTGTCAAAGGAGTAATATTTTCAAGACTCATTGTAAGTCTGATGATAAAATCTGCAATGTGATTTTGGATGGTGGTAGTACTGATAACCTTGTAGCTAAGGAGATGGGATACATCCTTGTCCTTACAGGATTGGTTGGTTGCAAGATGTTCATGCTTTGGAAGTGAGGGTGAAATATCTTGTTGATTTCTATAGTGGCCAGTATAAGAGTCAATTTTTGTGTGTGACGCAAGGCAAGTCAGGAAGAGGGGCCAAAGCAAACCCTAATCTAAATATACCCTACAGAGATCACACACTAAAGAAATTACACAACAAGTGAGAGAGAGAATGCAGAATAGATCCATATATTCATCAATTTGATTCATACATGTCGGGTTGTAAGGCCTTCCTGGTTAGGGCCAGATATAACAATTCAATTACAATGGTCCTCCAACATGCGAGAATTCAGAGACTTCCTTCAATCTTCTAACTCCTAACTACTACTCCCACTATTGACTCCTAAAACTACAACCATTAACTACATTATATACAAGATGCTACCAAAACAAGTTGGCCTTCATAACCATCATTAGCGAAAGGAACGACCAGATCTAGATCCACATGCTTCCCAATGATTGATACCAACATTAAATTTGCAACCATAATTAAATGAACAAGTTAGCCTCAATGGGAAACCAAAATAAACAACTCAGTAAGAAAGGATAACCAAGTGCCAGTAAAGGATAACCGAGGGCTAGGGAATAACTAACCAACTTGGTTAAAAAAGGAAATTGAGAAACTACCAAGCCAACTTGGTTAATGAAGGAACCGAGAAACACAAAAAACTCAAACTTATTTTTGGTGACACAAGATTGCCAAGGACCCGAGATGCTCCTACATCAAACACCTAGAGTTGTTTAAAATGATTATCTAAATCATGCAATGGGTACAACCCAAGCTAAATCCAACTTAGATTGTTAAATCCATTAACTATCTTCAATCAGTTTGTTCTTCTATTTTACCATATATTCCATATATTGTTTTCCTCTTGTGCTTCTACCAACTCTTTGTTCCAATATCTGCTCAACTTCTTATGTCTGCTTCTTACGATAATCATTTAGTAGTGTCAATTCTTCATTTGATTCATGGTACTCATACAAATTTGAAATGTTGAATATAGGTGATATATCCATGTCATCAGGTAACTCAATCTCATAAGAATTTCCACTCTCAAATCTCCTCAATATCTTGCAAGGACCAAATTTCTTCATTTTCAGCTTCCCATATGTTCCAATAGGAAATATGTCTTTCTTCAAATGTACCATTACTTCATCACCAACTACAAAAGTCTTATGTCTTCTTGATCTATCTGCTCTATCTTTATTTATGATTACTTTTCTCTAATTTATGTTTCACTTCCTCATGCAATGTCTTTGTGAACTCAGTAAACTTTACTCCTTCATCACTTATCTTTTCTTCACCAACAATAACTTTCAAATCTGATATACCTCTTGGTTGTATGCCATTAAAAATCTCAAAAGGTGTTTTTCCAATGCTCCTATTCATGAAATTATTGTATGCAAACTCTGCTTGTGCCAACATAGAATCCCAAATACTCGATTTATCTCCAACTAAACATCTCAAAAGTTTACCCATACTTCTATTCACAACCTTTGTCTGTCCATCAGTTTGTGGGTGAAATGTAGAACTATATCTCAACATAGTGCCCAACTTTCTCCAAAGAGTCTTCCAAAAGTATCTAAAAAAATTATTGTCTCGGTCAGAAATGATACTGTTAGGAATGGGAACATTGAGAGAGGGGGGGGGCGGGGGGGGGGGGGTGAATCAGTGTTCTATATATTATTACTTTTTATGATATCTTGAAACTTAACTTAATTTCTTATGTACTAAAATGAATATCAATGCAAGTAAGATAAACAACCATAACACATAACATTAAATATGATTACAGGAAAACCCAAATAGGTAAAAACCCCGGTGGGAATTGACACCCACTAAGAACTGCACTAGTGTATTATGATCCATGTTAGAAGATCTTACAACCCTGTTAGGAGTTGATCTTTACAATGCAATAAGTACAGTGACATGGTCAAGGGTTAGACCCTGTTAGAATTCTTTTACAATAACCCTGTTAGGGGTGGTGGCTCACTACCAGAGCTCACTGCTCAATGAGAAGGCTACAACCTCTTGGATATCAGATACACACTATATCTACCAATGGTGAATTGTTGCTTTGACACTGCTTGTCTGATCAGTTCCTTTTGTGCGTTGATGCTTTAACCTCTTGTAAATCTCTACAACATTCTAACTACTCTTTGCATACTTCTTCTCTTTTTCTATCAACTCTATATCTCATCCCATATCTAAATACAAAGTCACATGTCTTATTTATATGTGCAAATAAAACTATTCACTAAGTTGGCCTTCAACCTATTACATACAACGCTTCCAAATGAATTGGCTCAAGCATGTTTACATACAATGATATTAACATGTCTATAACTTAAATACAATAGTCTCATAGCCTTTACAAAACAATATTATACACGCTAACCAAAATACCAACAATCGGCTCCATGCTATGTTCTATTCTGCCACTCATTGTCTATGTCACTTCATTTGGTTGTAGCTTCTTCATACTAACTCATATAATCATGCGCTCTTAGACTTAGCATGATTACATACTTAGAAGATTATCTTCAAGGACACATTCCATAACTCGGTTATATGCACGTGCGTTGATGCTCTATTCATCTGGTGCTTTGCTGACTATCTAGACTTCCATACTTAGCCATTTTTCTGATCTTATGAGTAAATACGTTGACTCCAAAACTCCATATGACTTTTTTGCCATAATGAAAACACTGAATTATAGTCATATAAAATAGTATATTCAACTTTTGAACAATCTCCCCCTTTTTCATTAATGGAAACAAAGGAATATGGTGAAGTTACTAACTGTATCTTTATACAAAACTTTCTAACATATACTTTATCTTATATCTCCCTTATACTATATACTTTACTCTTTTTACATCATATATACTACTTCATATTCTCCCTTCTACTATGTATTCTACTCCCCCTTTGACTTTAATGAAAAAGGTGCTAACAAATGTATCTACAAGTACTTACATTGATAATACATCATGGTATGCAGTCTGAAGGTTTGCAATTTCTTGCTACCAAAATGCCTTTAGTGCATCTACTGTCTGAAGATGGGTGCACAAAGTATAAGTCAACTTCTCCATCTTTTACATTTCTGTACATGGACCTTGGTCATATGTCACCATTGTGGCATCAATATCCTTGATATTTTGATTCAGCACATCCAAAGAGGGCACAAGTGCATTTCTTAGCTGAGTTTGCCTTGCCCTTATCTTGGCCATTTCTTGTTTTGCCTTCTCTATTTTATCCAATTGTCCTTGGTAGACATTATTGCACATATTTACATCTTTGGAGGTATCTTCTACGGATTTCCTTACTGCCTCCATTATTGATTCAGCTTCCTGAATTTTCTTTGAGAGGTCTGCAGTTAATTTATCCTTGTCCATATAGTCAACTATGATTTTTCTTCCTTTAGCTACTATCTCCTTCAACAAAGCTCGACCAACTTTTAAAGAGCTAAGGTCAAGTGTGAAGTTTCCTATCAATTCACTTAGCCTCTTCTTGAGATAATTTTCTTCTACAACCCTTGCTGCTGATTCTTCTAGGCTAGAGAAGTTTGCATTGAAGCTTGTCAGGATGGTACTGACATCAGCCACTGAATGAACTTTTGTTACCTTCTTTTCTTCTAGTAGTAGACTATTCATAATGTTGACTGACTCAAAAATAATGGATTTCTCATCACTTGTTTTTCCCTTACCTTTTCCATTGCAAACACACTAATCTTAATCAGGTCTTCTTCTCCCCATGAGTCTAAACTTGTTGTGTCAGGAGTCAAACTTGACAAAAATGAAATTTATGGCATAGGAGTGAGAGGTGTGATGTCCATCACTTCTCTCTTTACCCTTACAGGCATTTCAACATAGGGTTCATCTGCTGGTTCATTTTCCTTTTCTTTTTCTTTCTCCTCTTCTTCTTCTTTCTCCTTTTTTTTTTTTTATTTCTCCTCTTCTTCTTCTTGTCCAGTTATATCTTCAATGAGTACATCTTCTTTCAAGTTGGGTGAATTATTAGTGCATAAGATTTCTACTTCTTCAGTGCTCACAAATGCTTCCTCAAAATTATCCAAATCCTTATCTGTCGCCGCCATGGATATTTCTACATTATCTATCATAATTGTGTCCTCTTTTTCTTCAGGCATAGGCGTAGAATCCTGTGACCTATCATAGGTACATTTGGGATCTCAACTACTTTTTCTTGCTCATAGGGTACTTGGGTTGTGGGTGCAGATGATGGATGCATGTTTTGTTCCAAAAATACCTTCTCAAAGACTTTTTCAGTCTCCTTAGCAACCAGTTCATAATCTTTATTCATAATCTGTAAAGTTCTCATCTTGGTTCTGAGGTGCGGCTTTACCAAATTCATTAAAAAATATTTTTCTTCAACTGAACATACTAGTAAGTTATCATCTAGTTTCTTCTCTTTTATTCTGAAATCTTCTTCAACAGCTTGTCTTTTCAATGTATCCAAAATTTCCCAAACTTTATCTGGAATGACTGTCTTAAGTTCTGGAACAATCTTTTTAAACTTGATCATATGTTTGATTAACATATCATGGATCTCATATTTTTCTATCTCATAATATTTTTCATAAAACTTAGTTATTTGATCAATTCTCCCTCATCTACTACTCTTGTTCTCAGTACTTGTAGATTTGGTAGGAATCCTACCTTTGGAGGTGGTTGAACATTTCTGCCTCAGCTTCTTGTGGATCTAGCTGATGGATGGCTTGTGACAGTCTGCTTCTTCCTCTTAGGTACCTTGCTTATCTCAGGAGATGCTTCAGTGGACTCCAAGTCAATTTTATCTGTGGGCGCAGGAGTGATATCATTTGTCTTACTCTTCTTTTCCTTGGGATCATCTGTTTTCTCAATTTTTACTCTCTTCTCCTTAGGTTCATCAATCTTCTTTGTTTTTACTTTAAAGGAGGGTGCACTCTCAAGTTGCATTGCAATCTTGGCTTCCCTTTCCTTATCTAGGTCAGCTTGAGTGACACCATGAATCTTTAGTATCTCAGAGGTGATTTTAGATGCTTTCCTCTTGGTCACAGCATTGTTTAGGACTAAATCAATTTGTCTAGTCTTTTCTTCATAAGTACCCCATCTTAGTTCATTGGGATCTTTGGGCGATGATAGTAGAACTTGTGCATATGCTTCCAAAATTTGTTCTTCCACTTCATAACTAGCTAGATGAATCCACTTAGTTCTAGGTTTCACTGCTTCCATGCATGTGATGTCTGTCTCTACCATGAAGCAAATACTATCCTTATACTTCTCCACAATACTCTCAGGTATCCTATACCTCCTCTGCATATTTATTCTGAATGTTTTGATTTCCAATTCCATGAAATCTCTCAAGGTACTCTCAAATGATGCCTTGAATGAAATTTGAGGCATTGTAGGCAAGCTATTGTCTAAATAAAGATCCGATACTTTTCCAACTATATGGAAGTACATATAGATTATTAGTGAACCAAACCTGAATATCTTACTCTTTTCATGCTTGATTGCCCTGATATTGTCCATAAACTATGCACACAAGGTCTCACACAAGTTGAAGTCTCCATTTTCTTTTACAATCCTTATGGATGCTAAAATAGTGGCTATGGACACACTATTTACCCTATTTGCATGTTGGAACCTATATCCAAGTATCATAGCCATGAGCTTGATGTATTTCTCCTCAATTGGCTCAATGGTCATGCCACCCTTATCACTCTGGGATTTGTAGGCTTGTTCTACTTGTTTTCTTACATCCTTTCCAATGGAAAGGATGGCGTCAGTCTTAGGTAATCCATTCATCTCATGAATGAGATCATTAGTTATTCAAGCTAGAACTTCTCCTATCCAAAATAGGTCATCATGAATTCTTCTTAATAGTATCTTTATCCATTCATATTTGTAAAACTCATATGTTGTGGCATACTCAACAATAGGGTTGTCTTCCAAGTGTGCGAACTCATTAGTGAATTTTTTGTCTGGATTCATCATAGTTTCTATGTGCAACCTGATTCTATCTAATCCAATAGGTTCCTTCTTGCAATAAATATATGCATGTATGTCCTCTACATGCATAACTCCCATTACAGTCCCAGAGAATGCTCCTTCCAAATCATCTAGGGTTGAATTAAATGGATACCTTTTAAATACATATCTTTTCCTTTTGGCAACATAAAATACAACATGAGTGGCCATAACTTACTTGATCACGTTTATATAGGTTTCCAATGGTTTCTGAACCGATGTGTCTGAACTAGGGCTTCACAACAAACTTAACTTCCTTTTGCTGATAATCCAACTGCAATTCTTCACAACTCAACTGCTTGAACTCCTATGATCTTCAAAAGCTCAAACTTGAATGAAAATGTGTGAATAAATTATCTTTGGTGACTATAAAAACAACTTTCTACCATTAATGTTTTTCACATAAACATAGAATGCAATAGAGAATTTCAATCTTCATCTCTATTATCAATCAAGTAGTGCGCTCTTGCATACTGCATCGACTAGTCTCCAAATAGTTATATCCAAAGGTGCATACTCTGAGGGTGATTATACCAGCCATGCAGGGGGCTAGAGATAATCTTGCTCCCCCTATGACCATGATGGTCATTTAACCATAAATAGGAGGTGCGTCCATTGCGGATGCATCCTCAACTATTTCATCAACATTATCCTTCTTTGCTTCTTTCCAAATCAAGCTCGCATCTTTTGTAGCTTGCACAAACTTGACTCCTCTTGCTTCATCCAATATTGATCCTTCTGACTTTTTAGGGCTTTCTTGTCTTTGCGCTTTTGATCTACAAAACTTTGAGATATGTCCAGTCTTGTTACAAGAGTGACAAATAACTAGAGGCCTTATATTCCTCGGTGCATTGATGTGAGTTACCATTTTGAATTATCTAGCTGTATGACCATTATAATTACATATCTAACATGTGATGTTTTGAGGACTTCCAACATTTTGATGAGGATGATTTCTCTGACTTTTTTGATTCTAATTTCTTTGATTTGATCTACAATTCATAGCTCTATGACCAAACTTATTGCATGAATAATAGTAACCATTGAAAGGTCTTACCTCTTTACAATCTCTTGCTATGTGACGCTTTTTACAGGCATAACAAAAAAAATTTACTCGCTTGCACTCATCTTTAGATGGTTCTTCTTTTTATTCAATATGATCTTCATTCTTCTTGGCTTCTTTAGAATCTTTTGGTGCCTTCATTCTTGTTCGCATATCATTGATTTTATTTTGTGCTTCATTGAATCCAATACCAGAGGTATCTCCTTTTATCTTTTGTGCATACAACTATGACTCTATTAGATCCTTGCTTGTGTGCAATTTGTCAATATGATTCTTTGCTTTAGTCAGTTCAGATTCCATTTGCTTCTTGATGTTCTCTAACTCCAAGATTTTCATGTTTTCTAGCCTCCAACTGCTTGTTTTATTTAACCTGTTCTTCATAGGCTTCTTGATTTTTAAATAGCTTTTCATCCAACTCATCAATCTGATCCTTCAGAGATGTGTTTTCCTCATTTATCTTTTTGACCATTTTCCTTAAATCACTGTTTCAACAATCCTTCAAATCTTTTATTAGTTTCTTGATAAATACTTGAGAACCACTAACCTTTAGTTTCAGTTCTTCAATTTACTTTTTAGATCTATCAAGGTCTTCAAGAGTTGCTTCGATATTATTCTTTAGATGTTTTATTTCTTCTAAACCCATGATCTCCACAAGTGGTTAAACTTGTCTTCAAAGGACCAAATCTTTGATACCAATTGTTAGGAATAGGAACACTGAGAGGGGGGGTGAATCAGTATTCTATATATTATTACTTTTTCTGATATCTTGAAACTTAACTTAATTGCTTATGTAATGAAATGAATATCAATTCAAGTAAGATAAAAAATCATAAAACATAACGCCAAATATGATTACGGGGAAACCCAAATAGTTAAAAACCCCGGTGGGAATTGACACCCACTAAGAACTAAACTAGTGTATTATGATCCCTGTTAGAAGATCTTACAACCCTGTTAGGAGATGATCTTTACAATGTAATAAGTACAGTGACCTAGTCAACAGTCAGACCCTATTAGCAGTCTTTTACAATAACCCTGTTAGGGGTGGTGGCTCACTACCAGAGCTCACTACTCAATGAGAAGGCTACAACCTCTTGGATATCAGATACACACTATATCTACCAATGGTGAACTGCTGCTACTTTGACACTAGTTGTCTGATTAGTTCCTTTTGTGTGTTGATGCTTTAGCCTCTTGTAAATATCTACAACATTCTAACTGCTCTTTGCATGCTTCTACTCTATTTCTATCAACTCTATATCTCATCCCATATCTAAATACAAAGGCGCATGTCTTATTTATATGCACAAACAAAACTATTCACTAAGTCGGCCTTCAACCTATTACATACAACACTTCCAAATGAATTGGATCAAGTGTGTTTACATACAATGATATTAACATGTCTATAACCTAAATACAATAGGTGCATAGCCTTTACAAAACAATATTATACACGCTAACCAAAATACCAATAGTCAGTTCCATGCTCTGTTCTGTTTTGTCGCTCACTGTCTATGTCACTTCATCTGGCTGTAGCTTCTTCATACTAACTCATATGATCATTTGCTATTAGAATTAGCATGATTACATACTCAAAAGCTTATCTTCAAGGGTGCATGCCATAACTTGATCATATGCACGCACGTTGATGCTCTATTCATCTGGTGCTTTATTGATTGTCTAGTCTTCCATACTTAGCCATTTTTCTGATCGTATGAGTAAGTGGGCTGACTCCAAAACTCCATATGACTTTGTTTCCATAATGAAAACACTTAATTATAGTCACAATAGTATAGTCAACTTGCCAACAGATACTCCTCGATAATCCATGCAATCTGACAATTTCCTTAAAGAAAAGATCTACTATATGCATGCATCTGATGTCTTTCTATAGGGTATAAAATGTGCCATCTTAGAAAATCTATCCACAACAACAAATATAGAATCAATACCTCTTACTATATTCGGTAAGCCAAGAACAAAATCCATACTGATATCAATCCAAGGTTTCTCAGGAATAGAAATTGGGATATACAATCTAGTATTCTGACTTACTCCCTTTGCGACTTGACAAATTCCACAACTTTTCACAAATTTTTGAACATCCTTATATAATTGTGGCCAAAAGTATTTCTCCTTAAGAAAATTCAATACTTTGTCAATGCCAAAATGTCCAGCCAAACCACTACTATGCTTCTCCTTTATCAAGTTAGTTCTCATTAATCCTCTTAGTATACAAAATTGAATACTTTTAAACAACATACCTTCTTGAATGAAATAGTCTTCCCATTTAGTACTCAGTTGATCTTGAATAGGTGCTCTACACTTTCTCCATGGCTCAAAAAAATCAAGATCAATTTCATACAAACTTTTCATGTCATCAAAACCAAGAACTTCAATTCTCATCTCGGTCATCAAAGATCTTCTTCTACTCAATGCATCAACAACTCAGTTAGTGACTCCACTCTTATGTTTTATCGCAAATGTATAACTCTGCAAATATTCAACACATTTCATATGTCTCTGATTCAACTTATTCTGACTACCCAAATATTGTAAAGCCTTATGATCAGTATACAACACAAATTCACTCGGTATCAAATAATGTCTCTATTTCTTCAGGGCTTGAACAATAGCATAGAATTCTTGATCATACATAGAATATTTCCTTTTTGCATCATTCAACTTTTCACTAAAGAAAGAAACAAGTTTACCTTCTTGACTCAACACAGCTCCTATTGCACTACCACTTTCATCACATTCAACTTGAAATACCTTATTGAAATTAGGCAATGAAAACATAGGTAATTCGGCAACCTTTTGTTTCAGAGTCTCAAAAATTTTATCAGCTCCATGTCTCCACTTAAATTCTCTTTTATCTCCTCTCATAGTCTGTCATAGCATTAAAAATTGAACTAAAATTCCTAATGAACTTTTGGTAAAAACTTGCTAAACCATGGAATGATCTTACCTAACTAGCATTCTCAGGTGTAGGCCAATTCAAAATAGCTTTAACCTTTTCAGGATCCATTTTCAAACCATCGATTGAAATCACAAATCCCAAATACACAATCTCCTCTTTCACGAAGGAACACTTTTTTAGGTTAATCAGCAACTTTTCTTCATTCAATCTCTGCAATACTTGTTTAACATGCAACAAATGTTCTTCTCTGGTCTTACTGAATATTAGAATGTCATCTAGGTATATAATCATAAATTTACCTAAGAATTTCTTCAAAACCTCATTCATTAATCTCATAAAAGTACTCGGTGCATTAGTTAAACCAAAAGGCATAACCAACCACTCATACAAACCTTATCTTGTCTTAAAAGCAGTCTTCCACTCATCACCTTCTCTAATTTTGATCTAATGATATCCACTTTTCAAATAAATTTTAGTAAAATACTTTGCTCCAATCAAACTATCCATTATGTCATCCATTCTTGGTATAGGAAACTTATATTTCACTTTTATCTTGTTGATTTCTCTAGAATCAGTACACATTCACCATTCACCATTCTTCTTAGGTGCTAATACAGCTGGTACTATACAAGGACTCAAAATTTCTCAAATCAAACCTTTCTGCAACAATTCTTGAATCTGTCGATTCAATTCTTGATTCTCAGTAGGTGTCAACCGATGTGGTGCCTTATTCGGTAAACTAGCTCTAGGGATAAGATCCATGCAATGATCAATGCTTCTCTTCAGTGGAAAACCATCATGTACATTATCAGAAATGATCTCCTTATAATCAGTGAGTATCTTATCAATCTCTTCATGTATGCTATCCTTTGTTTTCTCACTTGATTTGTTAGGAATCACAACAAAACATACATCGTTCTTCTTCAAATTCTTAATAAACTTTCTTCCTTCCATCAAACAAACTTTCACAGATGTACAAACACTACTAATAGGTTCTTTAATCAAAGGTAACAAGATTTTATTCCTCCCATCAGCCTAAATAGTATACTTATGTAATCTCCCATCATATATGGCATGTCTATCATATTTCCAAGGCCTACCCAACAAAATATGACAAAAATCCATTGGCATGATATCACATAATACCTTATCATAGTACTTTCCAATTTTCAAATTCACACAACATTGTTCACTTACCAATAATGTATGCTCATCCTTGATCCATGAAATTTTATAGGGCTTTGGGTGTTTCAACCTTTCCAACTACAACTTTGCAACCATTTTCTCAGATGCCAAATTCTCTGAGCTTCCACTATCAATGATTACCTTCCACACTTATCAGAAACTCTACATCTAGTTTTGAACAAACTTTTCCTTATCTGATCTTCCTTATTACTTTGACTCTAAAGTGCTCTCCTGACCATCAAGTTCTTTTCCTTCTTCAGTTTATTTGGTGAGTCTTCTTGCACCAAAGCATTTATATTGCTATCGACCTTCTTACTTGCATGTGTACACTTGAATGACCTATTTCCTTCTTCTCCACAATTGTAACAAGTTCCTCAGAATCCACCTCTACTATAACCACCTCGGTAGTTACTACCTCTTCCTCTAGCTGAACTTTCACCTTTCCACTTGGTCTTGCCTTTATCCAGATTTACTTTATCCTGATCAGATCTATTTTTTTCACCATAAGATCTACCTCTTCCTCTAGTGAATCTACCACCTCTTCCTCTCTATCTTTTCTCATGTCTTTTGTTGAATTTCTCCTCAGCTTTCAAGGGAAATTGATAAGCTTCCTCAATGTTTTCCAACTTAACAAAACTGATTTCTTCTTGGATGGAAACTCTTAACCCATTCAGGTACCTAGAAATTCTTTCCACTTCAGCTTCATCATGTCCAGATCTGATATCTAATCTATAGAAATCCTCAATATAATCCTTTATCGAGCTATCTTTCTGTCTCAAACTTTGCATTTTCCTAACTAGGTTAATTTGATAATCACAAGGTAAAAACTTTCCTTTCAACTTATTCACCTTCTTATTACATACCTTAATTGTATCTTTGCCTTTCCCTTTTCTGTCCAATTATAGATGCTCCCACCATAAGGATGCATGGATCTTCAACTTTGTGCTTACAATATTGACCTTATTTTCCTTAGGAATATTTTCATACTCAAAATACTTTTCCATCTCGGTGATCCAGTCCACCAATTCATCCTAACTTTCCACTATACTCGGGAAGATTGAAATGTGGTGTAGACTTTAGATTTGTTAAAGCTTTCAACAATATTTCCTCACCCTGATCCATCACCAGTGCAGGTTCTGCAGCATCTTTTTATTCCTCAATTCTTTCATCACTAACATCTTCAATATGTCTTCCTCTATGCTGGTTTGTCTCAACATCTTCTAACCTAGCAACAAGTTGTCTCAACATGTCTGCCAATCCTGGATCTATGTCTTGCCTCCCACAAACCTTCTTGAAAACCTTCTGCAATTGCAGGTCAGATCAAAATCTACCACCCTACAACAATATCAACTAGGGCTTCACAAGAAGGAACCCTCAAACCTAATTCATAAATTAGATCCAAATCTCAACCTTTGCTCTGATACCACCTGACGCAAGGCAGGTCAGGAAGAGGGGTCAAAGGAACACCCTAATCCAAATCTACCCTAGAGAGATCACACATGAAAGAAATTACACAACAAGTGAGAGAGAGAATGCAGAAAAAATCCATATATTCATTAATTTGATTCATACATATCAAGTTGTAAGGCCTTCTTGGTTAGGGCCACATATAATAATTCAATTACAACAATCCTCCAACGTGCAAGGATTCAGAGGACTTCCTTCAATCTTCTAACTCCTAACTACTACTCCCACTACTAACCCCTAAAACTACAACCAAAAAATACATTATATACATGAGGCTACCGAAACAAATTAGCCTTCAAATCCATCATTAGCAAAAGGAACGACCAGATCTAGGTCCACACGCTTCCCAATGATTGATACCAACATTAAATATGTGACCACAATTAAATGCACAAGTCATCCTCAATAGGAAACCAAAATAAACAACTCACTAAGTAAGGATAACTGAGTCCCACGAAAGGATAACCAAGTGCCAGGGAATAACTGACCAACTCGGTTAAAGAAGGAAACTGAGCAACTACCGAGCCAACTAGATTAATGAAGGAACAGAGCAACACAGAAAACTCAAACTTGTTTTTCATGACACAAGATTGCCAATGACCCAAATGCTCTTGCATTAGTGTGATATTGTGGACATGAGAAGTTATCACTTATTTCTTGGTAGACCTTGGCAGTATAATTACAGGGCTATGCATGATTGTGTCAAGAATATGTTTACTGTTGAGAAGGGTGGTAGGAATTTTTCACTGATTCCTTTGCAGAATCAAGAAATTAGTAGGAGGAACCTAAGCTTTGGGAGCTGAGTTGATTTGAAGGATCTTGAAGGGGTTAGAGGTTAGTGTGGAAAATAGACCTATGGATTGTCGAGAACATACTTGAAAAGGTAGAGAAAGCAGAAGTGGAAGAGTGTGCAAGTTGAAGACTTGGAGGACATGTATCTGAAGAACCAATTTGGGGTTTATGTGTTGAATTCCATAATATTTTCTTCCAGTCTTTAAAAAAATATTTTCACACCTAGGGTGTCTAATGAAGGAGCATCCCAGGGAAGTTGCAATCCTACAAGATGGAGTGTTTGGTTCTTGTGTTTCTCTGTTATAGTGTTGACCAAGGGACTCGATCGGAGAAGTTTTTCTTGGTTGTAGTGTTTTTATATGGGCTCCATTGCAATATGGCTTAGTTGTAGTGTTGTCTTAGGAGCTTGATTGCTAAGGAACTCAGAAAAAATTCTGGTGCTCGACAATACTTTTGGTGATCAGTCAATATGTGCTCAGCTATGTCTGGCTTGCTCAGTAGTTTTGCTGACGCTTGGTAGTTTGGGCTTTCCAACTAGTTTTCTTGAGGATTTGTTGGGCTGACTTGATGTATTTAATTTTTGTGTCATGTGTTACATTTTCCTAGGTAGATCTAGAGGGCCGACATGGATATTTATTTATTTCTAAGGCTATTTGAGAGCCGACTTGTGTTGCATTCAATATTTGTTTGTTTTAGGAGCCAACTTGGTTTAGAAGTTATTTCTTTCTTCCAACCGACTTGTGGTTGAAGAAGTAGTATATCAGAGAGGTCTGGGGTAGATTTGTAGAGACAAAGAGAAAGTAGTAGAGATTCAAGTGAGGAATCTAAACCTAGGGAATTTGTGAGCAGAGCTAGTGGTTGAGGTCTAGGAACAAGGAGATTTCTTTGTGGCTTGTGAGCACAAGTTTAGATCTTGTTGGATGTTTCTACCAGATTGATGTGTTGTTTCAGATCTGGCTAGATAGGTTTAGGATTTTAATTATATCTTGAGGGATCTTGCAAAATTATTATTTTCTTTGTAATTGGTCATAACTAGGAAGGCCTTATAGCTAGGCACATTGCATGTAATCGGTTATTTTATGAATAAATATTTCAGATTGTTATCAGATATTTCTTTTCTATTAATTTCCATTGTGTGGTTGTTAAGTGTAGTGCCTCCTTCATTTAACCCTTTGCATGAACATCCTAATGGTGTGGTTTCGACTGTCACTCTTGAAGGGTAAGGTCATGTTGGTCCTATGTGAGGGAAAATCCGCCAGGAGGATTATTTTGGAGCGTGTATCGACGTTCTGCGTGAACTAGGAGACGTAGGATATGGTCTTGAATCGCATTCTAGAGACCCTTAGAGTAGGGATGAGTCATTCATGTGGATGCAGTGATTGTTACCCACATTATGGTTGATGGCATCATGAGATGCTCTTTGCCCAAAATTTCCTTATGTTTATCAGGAGTTTATCTTTGGAAGTCATGTCAGGTGTTTTAAGAGATTCTATCTTGGTATTATCTTTCTGCATAATAGACTCAGTAATTAGAAATTTATGTTTTTGCATTATGATTTGTGTCCTAGTAGATAGAGGTTTGATCACCATTTGTGATGTACTCTTTTCATGTTACTTATACACTCAAAATCCTAGGATGCTCTGTGTTTAAAATATTAAGATTAACTGAATTCAACTAATCTTGGTGATAATACTATCAAGTGCATGTTTTATAGAAATTGTATTGGAATAAGGTAGTTTAAATAATAAAAGGGTGAAATATATATATATATATATATATATATATATATATATATATATATATATATATATATATATATATATATATATATATATATATATATATATATATATATATATATATATTCTAAAGTAGTTAAATATTATTTCCTGTGTGTATGTAATCTCTAGAAGAAATGCAGTAGGAAAGGTGTGAGTGTAGCACTACTGAATGTTGAAATGTTTCTATTTGGATATGAATGCTTACATAAAGGACCATTTGAATTTATTTTATGTTGAGACATGTATTAATAGAAAAGTGATTATTAGGTCCTGATGTTGAGTGAGAGATTTCGCATAGAATGCTTTGATGTTATAATAATGCAAGAAAAGCAAATCATTTGAAATGTAGCTTGTAAATAAGTTAGGACTTATTTTCACGTTGGATTATTAGGTCTTGACTTATGGTATTGATGAATTATTTAATTTAGAATATTATGCCATAATTTCATGTTTATACAAGAAGAGTTTATGTGAGATAATCATGGTTAATAAATTAGGTTAACTGATATATTTATATTTTTGAAATAGCTTGATTTGAAATTAAGAAATGTATATATATACACCCAGATCTAGCTGTAATAAAAATATCCTTAAACAGAGATCTCCTCTATTAGGGATTTACAAACAACTAGTTATGTGCCCTAACAAAGAGAATAAATCTAAACAAAGAAAACATGAAAGAATATTGCATTAAATCTTAAGATAAATAATATAGATCCCGTTGGTTGCTTGTAATCCTTGATGATTTTGATTAAATCATATATATAAATAAGTATTCATGAGTGAATATACACACTATTGGTGTGTATATTCACTAAAAAATTCTCATGGGTATACAAAAAATACTCCATCTTCTACACCATTGCCTTTGGCTCAATCTGCACACACAAAAATGACCAAATTAGGGTTTTAGATGAGTTTTATATTTTGGCCTAACCCTAAATTCGAATTAGGGTTAGGGTTGACCACTTAAGGCCCATTTCAATTTTTAATTGAAAAATCATGTTCCATTAAGTTTCTTTTAAACCTTATTTTCTAAGTAAATCATTTATTAAATGATGACTATGAAAGTCACTTTAATTTAGAATCTTTTTTAGTTAGTGTTTTGTTGATTTATTTAGGCTTTTTTTATTTTTTAAATTTTGAATTTGGTAAAGCTTTATCCTTTTAGTTAGAAATTAGATAGTGGGAATTCTTAAATATTATTTTAATTTTTGTGAGTGGAATTTTAACATTTATTATTTAATGCTATTTGAATTATTTTAGAAATGTTAATGTATTATTATCATTAAAGTGACTTTGAATTCTATATTTGATTTAATATGAATGTAATTACTTCTATTTCTAATTTATGAATTATTGATTATTTCTTGTTGAACCTTATTTTTATATTATATGAGTGGCATTATTTTAATATATAATTAAATTTAGTATCATTTTAATTATTAAAGTGGATAACCCTATGGGAGTTAATTTATTTTATTTTATTTTATTTTATTTTATTGTTGAGATTCGAGATAGTGGGGCTTGTATTATTATGTTTTAATTTTATTAGACATTTAATTATTGATTTATTAAGGATTAGTTGTATTATTAATAATTAAATGTCTATTTGCATTTCTCTTGATTATTAAATTATTAGGGAGATTGATAAACTTATAATCCCTAGGTGGGACCTAGGTAAGTTATTACTTCCTAATAATAATTAGTTCAATTGATATTTATATCATTATTTAAATGTTTAAAATCTCTAAGTGGGATTAATAATTATGTATTTATATCTTTAATTAAAATATAATTAAACCTAAGTGGATTACAATTTTAAGTCACTTATTTATTTTAATTAATATATGTCCAAGTTCTTGTGTACCATTGTATGCAACCTAGTTGTTAGTGTTTTAAAAAAAAATTGTTGTGTGTGTTTTGCCTTAATTTTTGGGCACGACATTTTGGTATCAAAGCACAGTTTCAACGCTTGGAACCTTAAGCCATTACGTTTCCCATTTGTATTCAAATTTTAAGGTTGTCTTTTGAGAGCGGCAGGTGCATAGACATGGAAGGGTCTTTTGATATGCTCCTCGACACGTGAAGAGGTGGAGTAGGGAGCTTGAGGATACTGGAAGAAAATTGAGATTTCCCCCTTTCTGAATGGCTCCCAAACCAGAAATGAAATATCACAACTACCTCTGAGGTAGGCACTTGACTAAGGCCATGCATTTCCACTACAATCTCTTTGGTGTGAACTCCCATGTTTTAAATGTTGTGAGCCTATAGTCGACCTATAGCTTGGGTGCCCTTGTGTTGCAACTTGGGCTTTCGAGAAAACAAACCCACGTACCTTATGGTTTAGGAAGAAGTGCTTCCTATGATGTTTGGAACTGCGTATAGTCAAGTTTCTTGCAAACCTTTTTGTGTTCGGTAGTGTGGCAGGCTTGGTGACGGCGGTAGTGATGCCACTAGGCGTAGCATAGTGGTTGGTGTATGTTTTTAGAGTTCTTAGATGCTCTTGGTAGCCTTTAGCGGTTCTCTTTCTAGCATGACCATGTGTGGTTAGAACAAGAGTGGTGTCCATGCTTGGTATAAGAGCCTGTTAGCTTTCTCCTTGCAGCATGCGGTGCATTGTTAGTTTATATCATTATGACACCATAAATTTGTATTGAGTATGTTGTGGTTAGGACCTTAGTGTCATGACTCTTGAGAGAGTTAGGATGGTTTTTGGTATTGGATTTTTTCATTGATGTCTTGTTCTTTTGTGGTAGGGTGTATTGTTGTTGTTAAGGTGCAAAACCTCATTGATTTTATCCCTTTTGTGGAACAAATTATGAATCAGGTGAGCAATGCTTTACCCCTCCACTCGTTCTATGATGTCATTTATGTAGACAATTTTTTCCTACCATTGTATTGTGTGGAGATTTCGACCACACCCTTGAATGATGCTTTATTTTAGAAACCTATTCCAATGTGGTGATGTAAGTTGTGTGTACCCTAGCTTTGGGAAGAACCTCATGGAAGTTCTAACTTTTTCCTGGAGCACTTACAAAACCCCTTCCTAGATTCTGAGGTTCATGTTTCAATTTTGAGTAGTTCTCTCTGCTTTTGTGGGGGTGGTTGAAAGCAATCATCTAACTGATCCTTTTACCTTGTTAGAGAGTTTTCTGCAACAGGGTGAGAGATAAGTTTGTTAGGATTAGGATATTGTTTCGGCTATAAGTATTGTAGTGATTCTTCTATTAGGGACCATATGTGGTGGTTTTGATCTCAAATATTTTTTTTGAAGCGGTGTCCTCAGTGTCCTATGGTGATTCCTCCCTCTTACATGACTGAATTTTGTAGTAATGTTTTGTGGATGGCTCCTTGATTTATTTATATTCCTTTCATTTTGTCTATCTTTTGCAGAGGGATTTTCCTCATGTTGTGTGGGCTATCATATTTTTGTTATTTCTTATATCAGGAAATAGTCACCAAACTATCTTTCTTTGATTATGAAACACTTCCTTTATTGTTATAATGAGCTCATGTCTTTCTTGAATTTACTGTTGAAATAAATAGACATCTTATTAGGATTTACATTTCTATTGGTTCTTGGTGACTATTCCAAATGTTTTTAACTTGCTAGCCAGTCTTATGTTTGTGACTCTACCTAGTTTATTGGGGATCCTTGGAAGTATGTACAGAGGGGGGGAACACCAGGAAGGAAACATTGAGATGCGCCCTTGTATTTAGTATAGTGGTGGTGTAGGTCCATAGCCTAGAAGGAGCATGTTGGGATTTGATGATATCTAGAGTTTAGATCGGAAGTTATCCTTGTGTAAGAACCACTTATTGTTTGGAAACAGATATTGGTAAGGCCATGCCAAGGGAAGCTATCAGGGGATTGTGACTCTAGCCAATAGTTGGAGGTTGAGAAGACCTCATTTGGTAATGATATGAATTAGTAAGGTAATGCCACTTGAGTTTAATTTATTTTATGGCTTTCATGAGGGCATACAAACCTTTCTTTCTATGATGGATTTAACATGTATGCTCGAGGACCTTCCTAGACCCCTTGAATATATTTTGGAATCTTGGGAAGTTCCTCTTCTTAGCGTGGTTTGATGGATTGTTAGGTCTGACTTAGACCACTTTAGAGATCTGATCCATGTGGTGGGCCTAGATGGCCCTAGATTTGGTGGGGTAACACTCTTTGGGTTATGAATTTATCATGCTATCCTATCAATAAGTTGTTCCCCTTGTGCAGGATCTATGCTATTTATTGGGGAACCTTTAGAGGATGACTTGTTTTGAGGTATTCCTAGGACAGGTGGTCCGCACCCATGTAGAATCTTCTTCAGTTTGTCTTGTCAGCTTCCAAGAGTAAGCCTAGTCCTTGGGGGGGATGATGTAGTGCCTCCCTCATTTACCCCTTTGCATGATCATCCTAACGGTGTGGTTTTGACTGTCACTCTCAAAGGGTAAGGTCATGTTGGTCCTATATGAGGTAAAATCTGCCAGGAGGATTATTTTGGAGTGTGTATCGATGTTCTGCGTGAACTAGGAGATGTAGGATATGGTCTTGAATCGCATTCCAGAGACCCTTAGAGTAAGGATGAGTCATTCATGTGGATGTAGTGATTGTTACCCACATTATGGTTGATGGCATCATGAGATGCTCTTTGCCCAAATATTCCTTATGTTTATCAGGAGTTTATCTTTGGAAGTCATGTCAAGTGTTTTAAGAGATTCTATCTTGGTATTATCTTTCTGCATAATAGACTCAGTAATTAGAAATTTATGTTGTTGCATTATGATTTGTGTCCTGGTGGATAGAGGTTTGATCACCATTTGTGATGTACTCTTTTCATGTTACTTATACACTCAAAATCCTAGGATGCTCTGTGTTTAAAATAAGATTAATTGAATTCAACTGATCTTTGTGATAATACTATCAAGTGCATGTTTTATAGAAATTGTATTGGAATAAGGTATTTTAAATAATAAAAGGGTGAAATATATATATATATATATATATATATATATATATATATATATATATATATATATATATATATATATATATATATATATATATATATATATATATATATATATATATATATATATATATATATATATATATATATATATATTCTAATGTAGTTAAATATTATTTCCTGTGTGTATGTAATCTCTAGAAGAAATGCAGTAGGAAAGGTGTGAGTGTAGCACTACTGAATGTTGAAATGTTTCTATTTGGATATGAATGCTTACATAAAGGACCATTTGAATTTATTTTATGTTGAGACATGTATTGATAGAAAAGTGATTATTAGGTCCTGATGTTGAGTGAGAGATTTTGCATGGAACGCTTTGATGTTATAATAATGCAAGAAAAGTGAATCATTTGAAATGTAGCTTGTAAATAAGTTAGGACTTATTTTCACGTTGGATTATTAGGTCTTGACTTATGGTATTGATGAATTATTTAATTTAGAATTTATGCCATAATTTCATGTTTATACAAGAAGAGTTTATGTGAGATAATCATGGTTAATAAATTAGGTTAACTGATATATTTATGTTTTTGAAATATCTTGATTTGAAATTAAGAAATGTATATATATATATATATACACCCAGATCTAGCTGTAATAAAAATATCCTTAAACAGAGATATCCTCTATTAGGGATTTACAGAGAACTAGTTATGTGCGCTAACAAAGAGAATAAATCTAAACAAAGAAAATAGGAAAGAATATTGCATTAAATCTTAAGATAAATAATATAGATCTCGTTGGTTGCTTGTAATCCTTGATGATTTTGATTAAATCATATATATACATAGGTATTCATGAGTGAATATACACACCATTGGTGTGTATATTCACTCAAAAATGCTCATGAGTATACAAAAAATACTCCATCTTCTACTCCATTTCCTTTGGCTCAATCTGCACACATAAAAATGACCAAATTAGAGTTTTAGATGAGTTTTATATTTTGGCCTAACCCTAAATTTGAATTAGGGTTAGGGTTGACCACTTAAGGCCCATTTCAATTTTTAATTGAAAAATCATGTTCCATTAAGTTTCTTTTAAACCTTATTTTCTGAGTAAATCATTTATTAAATGATGACTATGAAAGTCACTTTAATTTAGAATCTTTTTTAGTTAGTGCTTTGTTGATTTATTTAGGCTTTTTTTATTTTTTAAATTTTGAATTTGGTAAAGCTTTATCCTTTTAGTTAGAAATTAGATAGTGGGAATTCTTAAATATTATTTTAATTTTTGTGAGTGGAATTTTAACATTTATTATTTAGTGCTATTTGAATTATTTTAGAAATGTTAATGTATTATTATCATTAAATTGACTTTGAATTATATATTTGATTTAATATGAATGTAATTACTTCTATTTCTAATTTATGAATTATTGATTATTTCTTGTTGAACCTTATTTTTATATTATATGAGTGGCATTATTTTAATATATAATTTAATTTAGTATCATTTTAATTATTAAAGTGGATAACCCTATGGGAGTTAATTTATGCCATTTTATTTTATTTTATTATTGAGATTCAAGATAGTGGGGCTTGTATTATTATGTTTTAATTTTATTGGACATTTAATTATTGATTTATTAAGGATTAGTTGTATTATTAATAATTAAGTATCTATTTGTATTTCTCTTGATTATTAAATTATTAGGAAGATTGATAAACTTATAATCCCTAGGTGGGACCTAGGTAAGTTATTACTTCCTAATAATAATTAGCTCAATTGATATTTATATCATTATTTAAATGTTTAAAATCTCTAAGTGGGATTAATAATTATGTATTTATATCTTTAATTAAAATATAATTAAACCTAAGTGGATTACAATTTTAAGTCACTTATTTATTTTAATTAATATATGTCCAAGCTCTTGTGTACCCTTGTATGCAACCTAGTTGTTAGTGTTTAAAAAAAAATTGTTGTGTGTGTTTTGCCTTAATTTTTGGGCATGACATTTAGCTGGGGACTCAGACATCTCCTTTGGGGATTCTCTTGGCCTTGCACTTTGTCAAGGTTTCTTAACCTTGACTTGTATCTAATTCATTTGCATCTCCTGCTTGATTGGACATTATTTTGCTTGCATCATCATTTACCTTGGACTTTTTCAGCATGATTTTTATCACTTCAGTACCTATCTAATGACCAGCTAAGTTATGCCTATACATACTAGAAGCTAACTCGGATGATATTTAGGAGAAGAGGAGAGACCCCTTTCATTTGAAGAAAATCCTCTTTTGGGGGTACAACTAGAAACTTCCAGGAGTTGAAGCCATCACTTAGACAAATCCACTGACCCAAATATGTCTAGAAAAAGAAAAGAGAATGAGGATTTTACTCATACACATCGCAGTGTCAATACTCATGCTACAGATAGTGAGGATTCCTCAAGAGAATCTAAACACGATGAGGCTAGTATCGCAAGATATAAAGGTGATAAATACTTTCTCAATATGATGAAAACCATCATGGCTCAGGATAAAGAGAAATACTTTCTTGAGTTAGAAAAATAAGAAGCTCAACTTCCTCCTTAATACAAAGTTGAAGACATTGTTTCTAAAGAGGAAGAAACTCCTTTCACCTTGGTAACCAAGTAATTAAAAACCTTGTGAACAGAGTTGCAAGAGGTGAAGTAGAACCAAGAGAAGCCAACCAAGAAATATTCCATAGACTCCATTTGTCCATTTATTTTTGATAAGGACTTTTATTTACCTCCATTCCTATGTGGAGTTGAGATCCTAAAATTTGACAAGTACCTTGGAAATTATGATCCACAAGATCACATTTGGGAATTATGTGCCTTGTGTATGGATTTTATGCATGAAAATAAATATCATGCATCTCTTTCCCTGGACTCTAGGTGGTTAGGCTATTGAGTGGTTTTTAAAGTTACCCACTGGAGTCAAAAATTTTGACAAGCTAATCGAGAAGCTCTTGTAACAGTATTCTTACAACATACAACATCCTGTGACAATGACTAATTTGAGTAATACAAAGAAACGAATTGGAGAGCCTTTTCTGACATTTCTCTAGTTATGGAGAAAAGGTTTTTCTCAATATCCACACCTTATACCTAAATTTGAGAAGATGGATATATTCACTAGTGTGTTGATCCCTAAGTTGAGTTTTCCCATACAATTGCAAGATCTAGATAACTTTGACATAATAGTGAAGAATGTAATAAAAAAATGCTTTTTAGAAAGGGTGAAATCACCCTTTATAAAGAAGTAAAATATAATTCCATTTCCAAAGGTAAGAACAAGTATTGGAACAAGAATAAAAATGTGGTAAATGATGGGGTGGTTGACCATGTTTCTCCCCAATCAAAACTAGCAGTCTTCAACCTAACAAATAGTGTGAAGGCCCTAAAATCTATTGATACTACCACTAAGGCCCCTTCAAAAGGGATGATTAATCTTATAAAAGAGAAACCCTAGGTTAAACATAAGAATAACTTCTCTCCTCTTGGTGACTCATCCAAATAAGTGCTCAAGAATCTTCTAGAAAATTAACTGATCATGTTGCCAGACAATTCCAGACCATCTGAACATGAAGTAAAACCAAAATGGTTGAATGATAATGATTACTATGAATTTCATATAAATAAGGGACATAAGATTGATTATTTCATGTGACTCAAGCATGAGATCCAAGATCTCATTGACAATGAAGTAATCATGGTCGAGAATCACACCACAAATACTGATCACGAGGCATTTAAAGACCCCTTACCCAAGTATGAAAAAGGGGAAAGTTCCAAAATGAAGGAAGGTGCCCAAATTAATCATACATATGGAATCGGTGATAAAAAATGTCATTCATATGCTTGAGGCAATCCTTTCTAAAAATTGCAACATCATTATCGTCAAGAAAGGAGAAAGAGAGTCTGGAGATGATAACATTGTGACTAGAGCACAATAAAAAGTCACCCTAGCAGGAGTAGGACCTTCCAACTCTATAAATCAACCAGCATCATCAAAACCCTCCATGTCAAAAAAAAGCAACTACAACCATGTCTAAGACATCAAATTCCAAACAGTTGGTTTCATCACATGTTGTTGACTACAGTATTGTTGAGAAATTACAAAACATGAATGCTCAAATCGATATCAATTTTTGAATTGCTCAAAATCTCTCCAGCTCACAGAGAAATCCTAGATAAAGCCTTTTAAACTACCAATGTCCCTAAAGACTTGGACTTTGATTGGTTTTAATCCATGGTAGGTCATTTGACCTCACCCCACTACTTATCATTTTTGAAAGAAGATGATAATTCTTTGAGTCATCCACATAGTCTACCCCTACATATTGAAGTTATGATTCACATGCATTGGGTAAAATGATTTTTGATAGATGGAGGTGTAGGATTGAACATTTGTACCTACAAATTGATAGAACAGTTGGGCTTTTTAGAATTTTCCATTGATCCCAAGAAGAAGATAACAATAAAATCCTATGATGAACAAGAGAGATCTTCCAAAGGTTACATATGTCTTCCTATCAAAGTGGGACTTATTAAAATACAGGTCATATTCTAGGTATTGGATCTCCCACTCACATACAACATACTTCTAGGACATCCATGGATCCATGAAATGCAAGTTGTCCCATCCACTTATCACTAGTACATCAAGTTCCCTTTCAATGGTGTTGAAGTCTATGTTCATACATATGCTAGTTATGTTTGCAACACACTGAAACAATCATCTAATGATCTTATCCCACACAAAAAGGAAGCTCCTACCTCTGAGTCTTGAAGAAACATGATGAAAGAGATGGATAAGAAACTAAAAATTAAAGACACGGGAATAGGTGGATACATGATAGAGCTTTTTATGTCATTGAAATCACTACCTACATCCCCCAGATCTTATGGGAAACCTGTTGGAAATATTCAGGAATTAACCAAGTTACTGAGAGGGGAGGGGTGAATCAGTAACTCCAAATTTTCTTCTAATTTTAACATGTATTTTACTTTTAACCTTTGCATACAGAAAGCATGAAACTTAAAAAGCATTCACAATAATGACACATGGATTTGGTTACCCAGAAACCTTCCAAAAGAAAGTAAAACTGGGGTGGGGATGAAACCCACAAAGCTTTAATACTGCAGAATAAAGTTGGCCGGTTAAGGCTTACAATTTGATCACTTCTGATGATTTGCCCTGTTAGGAGCAATAAGGATTGCTAAATCCACCCTGTTAAAGGATTTACAAACATACAGTGAAGTATGCACTCGATAAAGAGATTTATACAAAGACTGTTAAGTCTACCCGGTTAAAGGATTTAGTACTGATTCACCTGTTAGAATGAAACAGTAGATCTCTGCTTTGCAACTGGATTGCTGAATGAGATTCGCTGATGTACTGATCACCTTCTGTGATGAATTTGTCTTTGCTGTATCTTATACTTCTGAAGCCTTCTGCAATTCGCTTATTTCTGCCTTTGTTACTCTTTTATATATTCTATATCATATATTTCATTACTTGTGCATGTTTCTTTTATTTCTACATCATTGTTTATATACAGGTCTCAAACAATTAATTACAATTACAATTGCACAGTCGGCTTGACAAATAAACATAAGTGCTACTAAGTCGGCCCAAATATGGTTACTCGGTTCCTTCACACTGACTCGGTGACTTTCTGATACTCGGCGTCCACTGCATTACTCGGCATCGTCATGCACTCGGTAGAAGTGAAGGCACGGTTCATACTGATCACTCGGTAGGTATTGAACTCGGTAAGCATTGGTGACTCGGTAGACAAGATGTTACTCGGTTTACATTGTCCTGATCGGTTTGTACTAACTTGCTCGGTTTCCACTATCTGCTCGGTTTGCACTGTCTGCTCGGTTTGCACTGTCTGCTCGGTTTGCACTGTCTGCTCGGTTTGCACTGTCTGCTCGGTTTGCACTGTCTGCTCGGTTTGCACTGTCTGCTCGGTTTGCACTGTCTGCTCGGTTTGCACTGTCTGCTCGGTTTACACTGTCTGCTCGGTTTACACTGTCGGCTCGGTTTACACTGTCTGCTCGGTTTACACCCAGAATGCAAATAAGTGTTGTCACTAGTGGCAATACTGCTTAATGCCAACAAAACCTTCAGAGGAAATGAAATCATCAACTGCACTAGCTCAAGACATCTACGATGGTAGATTCATTAAGGCAAATGTACCTCTTGAAGATGATAATGAAGATAAATCCATTATGGCATGGCTATATGGATAACCCGAAGGTAATGAGGTCAAACATTGTGAAATATCCCATGAAAATTATGGTAAGGGGTATGACCTAATGAAACAAATGGATTATAAAGGGAAGGATCCTTTAGACATGAATGAGATGGCACTCATTGAACCACTTCATGCAGATTTTAGGAATTCAAAAGATAAAATTAGTGTTGGTTTTAAAGAAGCAAAATTTCATCCTATAGTCGATCAAGGAGGGCCCATATTAAATATAGAAAGTGAGGAAGAAGCTGAATTTAAAATCTACCCTTTGAAAGTTTGTTACATATTCAAACACATAATCTTGATTATCACAAAGAACCATACCTTCCACAATGGTATAGAGATCTCTTAGAACCAAATCAACTAGAAAAAGAACCCTTGATAACTCAACATGAGCAGGATCAATAATCTGGTACCGAAGGGGATGATTTGAACCAAGGATCAGATGATAGATACCCTAACTAGGGGCAACTGGTAACTATAACACATGTGTTGCATCTACCCCACTTTATGGATCCCAGTGAATTACCCATATCAACACAAGAAGATTCAATGATAAGACCTATACAAGAGGGTAGAAAACAAGAGAGAAATAATCCAAGAGAGTATGAAGAACCTCCCATGACCCTTGCATGATACCTAGGTAGGTTTGATGACACCCAGACCAATTCACATGAGTATAAATGGGATGTACTCTCAAATGCTATGATATATAGAAGTGGATGTGATACACAAATATGCCACTCAATTTAAACAAGGAGAAAGATCAAATAAAAGGGCTACAAAAAATCTTTTGGTAAACATCAATTGGGACTTTGGAGAAGAGGATGGATCTTTGGAATTCCTACCATAAAAAAATCATAGGTTTATTGACCCGATAATTCAGGATACAAATGAAATAGACATAAACACCTAGGTGATTCAAGAAGAACCTGAAAGAGTATATGAAGATAGAAACTTGGGCTTGAGAAACAATGATAGAAGTATTAACAATAGAATCCTCTCAAAATCCAAGATTGAAATAATCCCTCTCAGGACATGGCTTCATCAAAACAATGAAAGATATGCTAGGGAAGCACGAGAAGGGAATCTATGTCCCAATGTTAGACCAAATGAGTTAGGTTCGCATATAGACAACATGAATTTTGATGATAACACTGAGATTCCTTGTGGTCCAAACACTTTATCACAAAGTAATTTTGCTAGATCTTGACTTACCAGTCGCGAGTTATGATGAACATACCATGAATTCCCTAGAACCATCTAATAAACTACCTCTCATGCATCCCGATCTAATCGACTGGACACAAAATAATGAGCCACTTGGTATCCCCACCTTTCCTAATGACTATTCATTAGCTTGTTATCTTAACGTTGTTGAACCTTTGACCTCTTCCACCAGCGAACCTAGTGTGAATGTGACAAAGGTAGATATCAAGTACCTCGACAATAAAAGAAAAAAGAAAAGAAACAAATGTTCTGAGGGTAAAACCATTGTGGTGGTTTTATAATAGAAAATAGTAAAAAGAAAAGATGAATCCAATGATGAAAACCTCTCTTAGGCACTGAAGGATGGGGTACTTGATATCTTGTTGAGTCACTTCTAGGAATGACCATCAGTACTGATAGAGCCAACATAGCCAGTGAACATTGGGACTCAAAAGAATCCACAGGTGGTCCATCTGGAAAAATCATTGTCAACAAAAGAAGTAGAAGAACTTGCCCAGTTCTTCAAAGAAACCAATATCAACTTTGCATGGACCTACTCTGACATGCCAAGATTAAATCTAGATCTCATAATGCATCATCTCTCAATTGCACATAGATTCAAACTATTTAAATAAAAGCTCTGAAATATGCATCCTCACGTGGCCTTCCTATTCAAAGTTGAGTTGGAAAAATTGCTCAAATTTGGGTTCATTAGAGTGATTGCTTATGCAGAATGGATCTCCAATATTATTTTTGTATCAAAAATAGATAAGTCCATCTGAGTGTGCATAGACTTCAGAGATCTTAATAGGGCATGTCCCAAGGATGACTTCCCTTTTACCAATATTAATATGATTGTGGATATGTCAGTCGGATATGAAATGTATTCCTTAATGGATGGGTTCTCCAGGTATAACCAAATCAAAATTGCTCCAAAATATCAAGAGAAAATAGAATTCACCTATGCCCGGGGAACATTTTGTTGGAATTTTATGCTAATCGGTTTGAATAATTGAGGTGCAACTTACCAAAGAGATTTCACAACCATCTTCCATGACATGATTCATAAGAACATGGAGGATTATGTAGATGATGAAATTATCAAAACAATGAAATAATCCACACACCTATAAGATCTAGGCTAGATTCTAGACATAATGAAGTAATTTAGATTGAGGTTGACTCCAAAGAAATGTGCATTCGAAGTGACATCTCAAAAAAAATTTGGATACATCATCTCAGAAAAAGGGATTGAGGTGGATCCTGCAAAGGTAGAAGCCATTCTTGAGATGAAACTGCCAAAGAACATCAACCAAATGCAAACTCTTCAAGGGAGGGTTCGGTCAATTAGAAGATTCATCTCCCAACTGGCTGACAAAGTGAAACCATTCACAAAAATTTTATGCAAATAAGTACCATATCAATGGGATGAAGCATGTGCCAAGAACTTCAATCAAATCAAACAATATCTTGACAATATACCAATCTTGATGTCTCCTATCCAGGGAAAGCCACTAATTTTATACATCTTAGCCACTACAAAATTACTAGGGGAACTCCTTGCACAACAAGATGAGAACAAAAAGGAATGATCTATCAACTCCATCAGTATAATATTCATTCATATGAAATGAATTAATCATTGATTGAGAAGGCTTGTGTGGGGGTGGTCTTTGCATCACAAAATCTAAGACATTACTGTTACCCTAATTTATAGCATGCATCAAAGTAACCACAAATAGGGAAAATTGCATTTTTAGAAGAGTCCAATTAATACTATCCTTCAGATATTATTAATCAACATTTTATCATTACATTCATTTTCAGAGGTTATCATTTGTGCTCTAAGAGTTGATCACATTCCAAAATTTCTAAATTATAATTGATCAATTACATTGTGCATTCAAACTGAATGTATTGTACAAGTGTTATTTCATCTTTCTTTTTCATGTCAAGTAAATAGTTCTTTACAGAATAGAAGGCATAATTGAAAGTATGGAGTAGGGGTCCCATGCATTGCCTTGTGGTTGGTTGCTTGCTAGTTGCATATTAGGTCCTAGGTCTTCATAATCCTTATCTTCATCTGCATTTAGGTCTCTTAGGATTCACCTGCATCATGAGAGAAAGTGGGGTGTTAGATCTAGTTGGATCTAAGCAATACATGGAACATGAACAACATACAATCAATTCTTCTAAATGTTGCATATCAATCTGATGAAATTAATGTAATAGGAAAACATTCATCCATAGTATCTGAAAAATAGTATTAAAGGGACTTGTTCTAAACATGAAACCTTTTGCTATTTATAATCACTTTGATATATGTTATTCCTTTCTATGTAATAAGAGATCTGAATGAAAGGGACTTAACACTTCCAACTGAGAAACCTTTTTCAGAATTAGATCAACCTACTAGTTCAACAAATGCAAACAGGCTAATTAATATTCATGGATGAATGCCATCTGAGATAACACTCACTCACAAATGTTAATTGATTCATTTCATCTGGTGACCTAATAAATTGAGTGGTATTTTTTGTGTGCAAATGGGCAGGTGGATGTATAACTGAATGCAGAAAATAAAAGAAAATAATGCAGTGGATGTCACAAGCTCGTGCTCGAACTTCACATAAGCCATTACATGCAGAAGGGGATTGTTTACATCTCAGAAGGTTACTACTCACATGCACAAGAAGGATAAGATACAGGCACATGAAGGAGATCAGAAGATGCTACAGGAGGCACATGAACAAAGAAAACTGGAAAAATGTAGAATTGAAAGAATCTGAAAGTTCACTGTCTTCATGCAAACAAGGGAGATGGAGAAATACTATTACATCCAGAGTATGCAATGATGATAAGAAATATACATGAAAATTAGGGTTTCCTATTTTGAGTAAAATCCATGGGAGTCATGAGCCCATGCTCGAACCCCATGGATTTTCTTTCTCAAATACATCTCAGAAGGAAGACAGTATATTTTTTGCATTAAAGACAACAACATATTCAGCATATTGTGTTTCCATTATAAAAAAAAAATGCTCGATATTATCAGTAAAACTATGAACTAAATGTGTTTTAAAGTATACTATTACAGTTTAAATATCTTGTGTATGATTGTTTCAGACAAATGGAGTGTCATTGAATAGAGAAACATTTGTTATGCTTATTACATGTTTTGTTTGAAGACCAAAAGAGGAGTGTTTCTGACAGTACAAAAAACCCATGTTTTTTTACAAGTGCAGACAAGCATCAAGTTAAACAATAGATGCATCTTCAAAAGCCATGTGGGTATTTCAAAGTATTGTGAATGACAGCATGTGGTTATAACAGTGAAGTTCAACATTAAGCAATGTTGTAGTAATGGGCTCGATAGTAAATGAAAACCAGTTCAAAACTAAGTTTTCTGGGCTCGACACCTCAGCCACAGTTCAAAATCATTCCAAACTTGCAATGGTGGCTGTAAGTAAGAAGTGTTCTACTTAGAAGCTTCTTCATACACTACAGTTCAAAGCTCGTGATAGTGGTAAAACATCAGCTCAAGGAACCCAAGTTATAAACAACTATGTAGCACCATTTGTATTGGCTTAAAGACATTACATCACCAAGTGTCCCAACATTCAAGAAAATGGAAGATGACTTACAGTTAAAGTCCAAGTTTGAACAAAGAAAGAATTGAAGAACTCCAGTAGTGTTGAGGAGAAAGTCATCAAAGGACACCATGTGTTATGGAAAACTAAAACTACATCTCTTTTCCTCCTAAAGCTCACGAGATTGGAGCTTCTCTATAGAACAAATGCGGATACATTGCAGAGATCATGGTTTCTAGATTCAACATGGTGGTGCCACAAAGCAAAAAACCCTAACTCACAAATGAAATTGATAAAAATGCATTGTGTTTTACTCACATTTGAAATCCACTGTCAGATGGAGTAAATGTAGTTGTAGTTCCCAGTGCATCGATCTTCCCTCCATATTGCCATGATGGTACCTTTAGTGCCATGAAGTCTTAAAAATGTCTCTTCAGAAGAAAATGGTCATGTCGATGGTAGGTGGTGATCAAACAAACAAGTAGTAGTTACACTAATCGCTCTAGTATGGCATCGGTAGAGTTACCACCTTTGTGTGATCGGGTTGTATTAGGGTTGCAGTGTTTACATTTGGGAGGTGATGGGTTCAGCTTTTGTTTTGAGGCTTTATTTTAAAAGTTGATAATATTTGCAATAGATATATTTTCATTTATCAACTTTAGAAGGGCTAAAAGCTTAGGTTTTTTATTTAGGGTACTAATTTGCCCCTATAGTTTAGGAGACCTAATCTTATGGAGGGCTTTTGGGGGGGAATTTTTTGAAATAAGTCATGTTGGCTATTTAGTGGAGGTTTTTATTTGCTTCATGTAAGGGGGGTCAAGATTGTGGAGAGAAGAGCTTTAGTGAATTTCTTATTCCTATAGTTGTCTGTTTATGCTTTTGTATCCATTGTGAGTTCATGTTTGTGATTTTGATTTTGTGCAAGAGAATTCTTGTATTCCTTTCCATTATTCTAAAATCCACACATGTAACTACATACAGATTTTGAGAAGAATATAGTTGCCCCACTTTTCATACTTTTTGTGGTGATCATTTGTTCAAATCCTTTTTCAATTTTCTGCATTCAAGTGTAATTCATCTGCAATATGGATTAGTGGATTGTATCATTCCCTATTCTAGATTCCAAAAAATAAACCTTTTGCAAAATATGCATGTTGTTAATAGTAAGATTACTACTTGTGGTTAAACCCTAGTTGTGGCCTTGTAATTAGCCTATGTATTGGATAGTGAATGATAGTGCAGAGATCACTAGGGTATGTTAAGTGAGTGTCATTTTGAAGCTTTGAGAGATCTAAATCTATTTGGTGTATCACCTTTTCAAGTTTTATTCATGCAATTTTAGTTAGAATTTCTCCCTTTCCTTTTTTTTAAAATCAGGAAAAGATAGTATAAAATTGATACCCAAACTCAATGGGAACCGACCTAGAATCTGGAGACTCTTCCTCATCCATAGTTCACCCATAGCTAGGAGGAAGTTTCCATTGTCAGATAGAATTGCCATGAAGCCTTAATGCCTGATTTAGGGTGACAATTCTAATCCTGAACAATTACATGATAGCACACCCCATAGAATTGTTTTCTAAAATAGACTCACTCAAATATCTCCTGATAAAATCCACTTTGACTGGTAGGTTGGCTAAATAGGTCATGGTCCTCAATGAGTTTGATATTAAATATGATAAATAAAATGCTATCAAAGGGAAAGCAATCGCAGATCAATTGGTTGAGATTCCACTATAAGAAAATCAACCTATCAACATGGAGTTCTCAGATGGATCCATTATGCACATCACTCACAAGTCTTGGAAGATGATTTTTGGTGGTTCTTTCACTCAACAAGGTTCAGGAGCAGGTGTGTTATTTATCATTCCTTAGAGTTAGTGTATTCTAAAGGTGTACAAGATCTATTTTCCTTTTATAAATAACATTGGTGAATATGAAGCCTTAGTCAATAGAATAAAGTTGGCTATAGAATGGAACATCTCCAAGTTGCATATTCATAGTGACTCTCAATTGGTGATTAACCAAATTAATGATGTATATCAAACAAGGGATGATAAACTCATACCTTAAAAAATAATGGTTGATGATTTCAAAAAATACTTCACCTTCATCACATTCCAGCAAATCCCAAGGACAGAGAATAGAGTTTTTGATGCAATTTCTACTCTGGCCTCCTTACCCCAATAAGGAGAATATTTTTTCTATGCCTGGTGGAAGAGCTCCATTGTATAGCATAAAACTCTCATGATTCTCAAATAATATGTACCATTGTAGGAAAAGACTCATTACGATATATTCATGTCTAATCTTACCTCAGAGATAGAGTTATCCTTGATAATTTAACCAAAAATGAAAAAATACACCTTATCTAAAACTCCTCACAGTATGTCATCATCGCTAATGACCTATATAGGAGAGGTTTAGATGGTACTTTTCTTAGGTTCTTAGAACAAGATAAGTCCAAGTGTGCATTAATTGAAGTCTATGAGTGCATGTGTGGATCCAATTCTAATGGTCTGACTCTAGCTTGAAAATTGTTGAGAGATGGCTACTATTGGCCAAACATGGAGAAAGAAGCAACAAGGTACTCCAAAGCTTGTAAGAAATTCTAGCTACATGGAAATATTATACACACTCTAGCTAGGGAGCGTATCCCTTTTATCACACATTGGCCCTTTCAGCAATAGGAATTTGATCTCATCGGGTAGATACATTTTTCCTCTTCAAATGGATACAAGTTCATAATAATAGCCACAGAATACTTCACCAAGTGGTTGAAGTAGTCCCACTTATGAAACCAACAAGAAAATAGGTGGCTCTGTTCATTTTAAATTATATCATTTATTAGTATGGTATTCCTTCCTCTATTATAAATGAAAATGGAGGACAGTTTAAGATTAGCGATAGAAATGAGCTCTATGACAAATTCAAGATCAAACAACATTATTCTTCCATCTACTACCCATAAGGAAACATCCAATTCAAAGCCTCAAATAAGAATCTGCTAAAAATCTTGCATTACACTATGAGTAAGTCGGGAAAGGATTGGAACCTATAGCTCAATCTTGCATTGTGGGCTTACTGCACTAGCATTAGAACACCTATTGGGGAAACACATTTCTCTCTAGTATATAGTACAAAATTGGTCCTACCCATTGAAGTAGAAATCTCATCTCTGATGGTTTCTTTACACTGACTAATACCAAATGAAGATCATCAAATATCCAAATTGCAAGAACTATAACTATTGGATGAACATCGGCAAGTGGCATTCAATCATCTTAGAGAATATTAGAAGATAATGTCCAGAGGATACAATAAAAAGGTCAAACCATGAGAACTTCAAGTTGGTGACCTAGTGTTGAGAGAAAATCCCCATAATCAGTCACATCGGAAACAAAATGGGAAGTTTGGACCTAACCAGTTGGGTCCATACATCATTAATGTAGAATTTGTCTCTAGCACCTATCAGCTCTCTACACCAGAAGAATAACATCTCTAAGATCCCATTAACACTTGTCACCTAAAGAATTTCTACGCCTGAGAATTCTTGATATCCTGAAGCTTGTACATATCTATATTGTCCTGGAAAAAATCAAAAAAGTCCTAAAAAATTATCATCTTCGCAAGAACCTGGAAAACGGGCACTTTGATGCATCAACCAAAAAACCAAAAATGCAAAAAATACAAAAAAATCAAAAAGAGAAAAAAAAATTTGAAAAAATAAGAAAAAGTGCCTCGTTGAAAACCTAGTAAACATGTGCCTTGGTAGAAAAAATAGAATACCTACAAAGTAGGTGAAAACCCGGTAAACATGCACCTCTTGTACTCAAGCGCTCCATCTATCAATGCAAGTCTTGGAATCCTTCATGCTTTCATGTCATTTTATTCAATTTGTACATAGCTCTCAGTCATTTTTGTGACAAATCAATTATTTCACACAACACTACTATGGATTGGAATCGGTCTTTATCTTTGTCCTAGGACATTCAAGTCTTGCTAGGGAGCAGTTTCCTATCATGACAGTCAGTCAAATCACCTTCCAAAGTGAATTAGATTTAGTTTTCAAAAAACCATTGAAAGGTTCATCACTGACACAGAATAATATTTCTCAACACCCCACAACATGAAGACATCAATCAACAGTGTTTCTCAACACTTATTAGAAACAAATGACAAACTTAAATGATCAAATAGTTTTTCTTAACAGTACACACATCAACAAGCTAGAACATTTTACATAGACAAAAATACAAACAACACCCCAAAACTCCTTGAATTGATGTTGATCACATCTCTATTGAAACTTGGTGATGTCTAAATGACTAGAGGAGCAATAAAGGTTGTGAATTTTCTTGGTATGTTATTTGTTATCATTTAAATTTATTGTTTATCCCTTTCTAAGTAACTTGATGATGTCTAAATGACTATAGGAACATATACTAGGGGCATAGTCATTTTTCTTTGACTTCTTATTGGTGTGGTTCTGATGATCCTAAACTATCCAATAAATCAGGTGTTTGTGGTAAGAGCCTCCATCTTGATTGGAATATCACACATACCTCGACTCATTTTATATGGACACTAAGGTGAGGTTGGAATTAGCTCCTTGTTTTTATGCTATTTTTTTATGCAAGATTGTACTCATGGTTATCTCATCTCTAAATTCCCCAATGCTAGTGTAAACTTGCAATATCAACTGGAAATGATACTCAGGGCATCTCAACTTTTATGCCCTACTGCTTGTGTTCATTTTCTACATTTTTCTCATATAGGCCATATTCATATTCTAATGGTCATAGTGGCACTAGTGAGAATTATATCAGCTACAATGTCCCACAATGCTTAATGATAAAAATTGTCAAAGAAAAATCCAGTGACTAAGTCCTAGCGTGCATCCATGTTGGTTTTGCATTTTATTTTTGGACATGATCACTACTTTTCAACGTCATCTCCTGAGTGGAAGGTGATACCTAAGTTCAAACTGGTCATCATCCTCTTTCATCAAGTGATCAATTGTGTCATCAAATATATGATTGATTACATGTGTATCAACAAGAAGATTCTGTGCAAGAGATGTTATAAGCCATAGCATATCTAAGCATATCTCATAAATCCATTTACATATCCATCTACATATCCATTTACATATCGATTTCATATTCATTTACATAATGCATTGCATATTCATTTACATATCCATGGAATATTCATTACATAAAAATTTGCATTCATATATACATCTACATGAACACCATAAAATCATCAATAGAATGTGCATCCATATAGCATCATAAAGCAATAAATATATCTCATAAAAGAAACTAATACATTTGTACAATGAGATCCAATGAAATATCTCTTTATATATCATCAAATTTCAATACGGGACACATCAAAATGTATAACTATCATTGGAGTGAGACATCATATATAATGACAAAATTAGGGTACAAAATAGATCAAAAAGATATCAAAATCATGAAGGTTATCTCTCTGCCATGTCCTTGGCATCATCTAGAGCATTTGGAGGTGGTGGTAGATGAGGTACTATTAGATAACTAAGAGGGGGGGTGAATTAGTTAAATCAGTTATCATATAGTCTCAAATTCTTAGATGTACTTTCTCAAACTTATTCAACAAATCAAATAGCTCGGTAAGATAAAATAACTATCTTTCTATTCATTTACCGAATACTAGTAATTTCCAAAAATTGTCTTTACTGATTAATCAAATATGCAATATGTAAAGTATGATAGCAAAAAAATCATAACAAATAACACATAACACAAAGATTTAACGTGGAGACCCTGCTAAGGGAAAAACCACCTGGGACCGGTAACCCAAAATATTTCACTCTTCTGAAGTGAGATCAGTTAGGAGCCAACCCTGTTAAAGGTTACAATGCACACTGTCAAGTGTGACCTGGTTAAAGGATTTATCACTAACAGTTAACTTTTGACCAGAATTCACTATGGGGTCAACAAGATAATAATTAACATTCCTTGAATGTCATACAAAAGACTGTTAAGTCCACTCGGTTAAGAGATTTTGATGTAGCAATGGTTAAACTAATATAGTAGTGATTTGATTCAAATACAACTCAATTTTCAAGTATTCAGATCTATGCTAAGCTCATAAAAACTCTTCTGGTCAATAATCAATTCAATTCATCATATTTCCCAACTTACTTCACTCAGTGTATATATCTCTGATGCTCGATTATGCCTGCAACTTGGTTCTATCTATAACTAGTTTGATCAGGAATGCATGAAAAATGTCTTCATGTGAAATCTTATGTAGTCTCTATTCATCTAGCATAGTTTAACTATGAATCTCATGTCTCTTAAATAGACATGTAAAATGTTTTCATATCAGCCATTAGATTTTGCCTCTTAATCTCCTTCATCCATTTTTTCGCTTCAAGCTTCCTCAGAAGATGTGTCAATAACACATTTCATTCTCTTCCCTTCGATCATCTCTAAATTTTTTCAATCGTGGATCTTATAACAAACTTCATCTTATACCTCAGAATCATAAGCAATTTCCAGCTCATCAATTTTAGTTGGATGTTATAACATTTAATGTTTTCATCCATACTCAATTAATATTAAATGTGTCAGTGACAACTAACTCAATTATTACTATCACTTGGTATACACAAGAATGACTCGATGTATATAGAAATCTTCAATTATCGACCACATTAACTTGTTCAATTATGATCACTTCTTTATAATAGAATAATGTAACATGCTCAAGTCAACAATATAATGTCATTTACTCATCAATAAGTTACCCAATGTATACCATATCATTATCTATCATATCCATATTTTCCTTATGTAGATGTCTCATTTCTTCACCATTTCTTCCTTCTACAGATGTTCAGATGTTTTTAACTATCATGATAAGTATGGTCAAAACTAGTTGACATCAATGACAATATATTGATTGATTTAATCATCTTACATATCACATTAATAGCTTGGTCATCTCTAATCATTGTCTCTTTAGTTCATCAAGATATTCAATCAGTTGTAGGTCATCAATCTCTCCCTTTGGCATTGATGGAAACACAAACAATATGAAATATCCCATACCATACCAAACATATGTTCTACAACTATATGGATAAATTTTGTAGCTTGGCAAGCTCTCCCTAGATTGATATTTAATATATTTAATCACTACAAATAGTATTCCATGCAGACTCTCCCTACGGATTTGATCTTCTTCAGTTCTCTAATTCTTTTCTCTCCCTGTAGTGGATAGATGCTTCATTGAATCTCTCTCCCAGTGTTTCCATTATTTCATAGAAATCCCTCTCCCTTTGACAACAATGCCAAAAGAAAATAAATATCTCTTCAGCAGCCAATTAGTTCTCTTTTGTTCGGTCTAGATCAAGTACCTTCATGTACTGATATACAATTCTCTATTTCAGCTTCTACAATCTTTCACAACCTTGGAAATCCTAAAGTGTGAGCTATATGCATCAACATGAATGATTTTTGGATATAGTATATGTTGATGCAACCTCCTGATCACCTTAGTGACCAATAGATAGGGGACGGACCCCTAGTCTAGTCCTCAAGTACTCAAAAGTGTCCTTCGGTAAGGGCTTGGTAAATATATCAGCAAGTTGTTCTTTAGCTTCAAAAATTCCAGTTTCACTTCTTTTCTTGTACTTGTTCCCTCAAATAGTGATACTTAATAGATATATGCTTTGTTTTTTAATGCATCATTGGATTCTTGGAAATGTTTATAGCACTTATGTTATCACTGGATCAATGATCACCTCATGCATACCTTCCAACAATTGTTTTATCTATGCATTATCTGAACAATTAACAACCGTAGCAACATACTCTGCTTCAGTAGTAGACTAAGAAATACATACTTGTTTCTTACTTATCCATGTTACAAGAATTTCTCCCAAAAATAATGCTCCATCGATTGTTCTCTTTCGGTCATCAATGTTTCCAGCCCAATCTGCATCAATGTAAACTCAAAGTTCAAAATTGCCTTCCTTTTTGTACCATAAACCATAATCTTCATTTTTCTTCAAATATCTTAGAATCCTTTTAACAACAACTATATGTGATTCCTTAGGATTAGCAAAAAATCTTGCCACAATCCCAATTGCATGTGCTATATCAAGCCTACTGTGTACCACATACATTAGTTTTCCTATCATTGATCTATACAGTGTCTGATTTACCTTGGTTGATTCATCATCCTTTGTCAACTTACATCTTGTCTCCATTGGTGTACCTACTAGTTTTGAATATTCCATGCCAAAAGTCTTCAACACTTCCTTGATGTATTTTGATTGTGTTCTAAAAATCCCATCATTTTGTTGTATAATCTGCAAACCTAGAAAGAATTTAATCTCTCCAAACATTTCCATTTCAAACTATTTTCTCATTTCATCAGCAAAATATTTGCAAATAACATCATGTCCTCCAAATATTATATCATCAACAAAAATTTCACCAATCAAAATATTTTCATCAAAATCTCCTTTCATGTACAAATTGCTATTGTCACATATCCTTACAAAGCCAATACTAATAAGATAAGCATGTAATCTTTCATACCATGCTCTCAGTGCTTGTTTCAGTCCATATAGTTCTTTGTGCAATCTACATACCATGTTCTTCTTATTTGGATCAACAAAACCTTCAGGTTGTTCTATGTAGACCTCTTCCTCAAGAATTCCATTCAAAAATGTTGATTTCATATCCATTTGATATACTTTGAATCCCTTATGTGAAACATATGCAAGTAATACTCAGACTCCTTCAAGTCTTGCTACTAGTGCAAAATTTTCACCATAGTCAATACCTTCTTATTGTGCATATCCCTTGTATACAAGTCTTGCTTTGTTTCTAGTTACTTCACCATTCTCATTCAGCTTGTTCCTGAAAATCCACTTAGTACCTATTACATTTGTATCACTCAGTCTCAATACCAATGTCCATGTTTGTTTTTCTCTATCTGTTTAATTTCTTCATTCATGTCCTTAATCTATTCTTCATTCTCAAGTGCATCTCTAACATTCTTAGGTTCAAATTCACAAACTAAGCATGTATTATGTCTTAACTTACTTCGTGTCATCATGCCAACTTGCTTGTCTCCAATAATTTGGTTCTGTGGATGGTGTCTTCTAACAAATCTCACCAATACTTGTTCTCTTCTTTTCTCATCATTCAATTCAGGTTCATTTTCTTCCTCAATAGCTTCTTCCTAGTTCCTTCCTACCTTCTTCATCATTCTTCTCAGCAAACTCATCAACTTTCACATTAGCACTTTCAATCATTTTGTTAGTAGCCTTGTTCAAACATTTGTATGCTTTTCTCTTAGTAGAATATCCTAGAAATATTCCTTCATCACCTTTGGAATCAAATTTACCATTTCTATCATCTTTCAAAATGTAACATCTGCTTCCAAAAATTCTAAAATAATTTACATTCGGTCTATAGCCAAACCATAGCTCATAATGTGTCTTATTTGTGTATTTCTTTAGTTGAACTCGGTTCAAGGTGTATACAGTAGTGCTAATAGATTCTCTCCTGTACATTTGTGCAAAATCTTTCTCAATCATCAATGTTCTAGCACAGTCAACTATAGATCGATTCCTTCTTTCTGCAATACCATTCTATTGTGGTGTCCTTAGTGCAAAAACCTATCTTTTAATTCCATGCTCATTACAATAGTTAGTGAATTCATCAGATATAAACTCACCTCCTCTATTAGATCTTAAGCATTTTAAATCTTTTCAACTTTAGCCTTATACCACTTAAACAATTTGTAAGCTTCAGATTTCTCTTTTAAAAACATAACTGTCATCATCCTAGAGTAGTCATCAACAAACAAAATAAAATATTTGTCACCATAATAACTCTAAGTTCTCATAGGACCACATAAGTTAGTATGTACCAAATCCAAAATACCTTTAGAAGAATAGTCTTTTCTTTTAAAACTATATTTAGTCATTTTCCCATTCTGACATTGATTGCACATGACATGGTTAGGTTTAGTTAGACTCAGTAAACCTCTAACTCTTCTCTTCTTACTAATCTTAACCATGTTATCAAAATTCACATGACACATTCTCTTATGCCACAGCCACACATCTTCATTTCTATCCAACAAACAAGAAGTTTCAACATTGTCAAGATAAAATAGATTACCTTTGGATTGTTCACCAGTACCGACCAGCTTTCGAGTTTCATCATAGATTCTCACCTTTCTACTCTCAGATGCAACTTGGTGACATGAATTATTCAATTGTGATATGCTCAATAGATTATAGTTAAGTCCTTTCACCCAATATGCATTCTCACATCTAATCTTATCATTCAACAAGATAGATCCTTTTCCTTTCACTAGACAAGGTGTATCATTTCCCATTTTAACAGATCCTCCATTATAGTGTTAAAGTTATTCAAATTTATCCTCATCACTATTCATATGATGTGTACAACCACTATTAATAATCCATGTATCATTCTTTCTAACTTTATATATAAGTGTTGTTTCTACATACATTTCTTCTTCTTCTTAATCATCTTTCATTGCAATAAATAACACTTCAATTTCATCATCAGTTTTGGTGTCGGTGTCATTATCATAATCTCCAACAAGGTAAGATTCCTTCTTGCCTTTTTCTTTATAGTCTCATTTGTTTCTTATGTCATAGCATCAGCTTCCTCTGTTATCTTGTTTATCTCTTCTGCCAAACTTTCCATCACTAGATCGGTCATTGTCTTTATCTTCATTTTTCTTGTTAGGGCATTTGGCAGCAATATGGCCAATCTCTTTACAATTAAAACATGCTAAAGGTAACTTTCCTTTATACCTTCCTTTACCTTTTCAAAGTCTTCTATCCATAAGTGCTTCAAGCTCATCAATCTCATATTCACTATCACTGACACTTTTATTTCTTATGTTATGCTTACTACTAGACTTACCAATCTTCAAGGATGACATAAATGTAGACTCAACATACTATATAATACTATTGTCATGGTTATTCAGCTCAAAATTAGTCAACTTTTCAATTAGACTATCAAGTGTAAGGGTACTACCAGGTGCAAATCTCATTTCATGAATAGTAGATATTCTAATAGCATAGATAGGCAGAAAGGTTCTCAATATTTTACTTACAACAGTGTCTTCAAAAATAATACCTCCTGCTCCTTGGATAGCATTGACCACCTCTTTGATTTGGTTAGAGTATTGTGTGATGTTTTCTCCTTATTTCATCTTCATATCATTAAATCTACTTCTAAGGGTTTCAACTTTGGCCCTTATTATATTTACATTTCCACCATGAACTAGTGAAAGTTTGTCCCACATTTCTTTCACTTTAGTACATGCTTTGATATCTTCAAATTCTGCATCAGATAGAGTGGCAACAATCTCTATCATAGTTATATTGTGTTCATGTATGTCTCTTAGCTAATCAACTATCAAAGGTCCAATAGTCAGTTGTATGTAGCCATTGTCTAGGAGTTGAGAAGATTCTCCAATTCCAGATATATGCAGTCTCATCTCACTTTGCCATATTGAGAAGTTATCTTTGTTCAACTTAGGCACTTCCCTTTTATACATCTTGTGATCTTTTTCTCAAGTCCTTGAAACTTTCCTCCAAGAAACCAATATGCTTTGATACCAATTGTTAGATAACTGATAGGGGGTGAATCAGTTAAATTAGTTATCCTACAATCCCAAACTCTTAGATGTACTTTCTCAAACTTATTCAACAAATCAAACATCTTGGTAAGATAAAATAACTATCTTTCTGTTCATTTATCGAATACCAGTAATTTCCAAAAATTGTCTTTACCGATTAATCAAATATGCAATATGTAAAGTATGATAGAAAAAAAATCATAACAAATAACACATAGCACAAATATTTAATGTGGAAACCCTGCTAAGGGAAAAACCACTTGGGACCAGTAACCCAAAATATTTCACTCTTCTAAAGTGAGATCGGTTAGGAGCCAACCCTATTAAAGGTTACAATGCACACTGTCAGGTGTGACCTAGTTAAAGGATTTATCATTAACAGTTAGATTTTGACTAGCATTCACTATGGGGTCAACAAGATAACAATTAACATTCCTTGAATGTCATACAAAAGACTGTTAGTCCACTCGGTTAAGAGATTTTGTTGTAGCAATGGTTAAACTGATACAATAGTGATCTGATTCAAATACATCTCAATTTTCAAGTATTCAGATCTATGTTAAGCTCATAAAAACTCTTCTGATCAATAATCAATTCACTTCATCATATTTCCCAACTTACTTTACTCGGTGTGTATATCTCTGACACTCGGTTATGCCTGTAGCTCAGTTCTATCTGTAACCAGTTTGATCAGCAATGCATGAAAAATGTCTTCATGTGAAATCTTTTGTAGTCTCTATTCATCTGGTGTAGTTCAACTATGAATCTCATGTCTCTTAAATAGATGTGTAAACCATTTTCATATCAGCCATTAGATTTTGCCTCTTAACCTCCTTCGTCCATTTTGTCGCTTCAAGATTCCTTGGAAGATGTGTCAATAACACATTTCATTCTCTTCCCTTTGATTATGTCTAAATTTTGTCAATCATGGATCTTATAACAAACTTCATCTTATACCTCAGAATCATAAGCAATTTCCAGATCATCTATTTTAGTCAATCATTATAACATTTAATGTTTTCATCCATACTCGGTTAATACTGAATGTGTCAGTGATAACTAACTCGGTCATTATTGTCACTCGGTATACACAAGACTGACTCAGTGTATATAGACATCTTCAATTACTGACCACATTAACTTGTTCAATTCTTATCTCTTCTTCATAATAGAATAATGTAACATGCTCAACTCAACAATATAATGTCATAGATTCATCAATAAGTTACCCAATGTATACCTTATCCTTATCAGTCATATCTATCTTTTACTTATGTAGATGTCTCATTTCTTCACCATTTATTCCTTCTACATATGTTTAGATGTTTTTAAATATCATGATAAGTATAGTTAAAACTTGTTGACATCAATGACAACATATTGACTGATTTAATCATCTTACATATCATGTTAATATGTTGGTAATCTCTAATCATTGTCTCTTTAGTTCATCAAGATATTCAATCAATTGTAGGTCATCAAGTACATCCTCATCAACCTATGGCATATGTGCATAGTCTAACCTAGTTGTATAATGTGAGAAAGGAGTCACCTACTGGTCCACTAGAATAGTTGTACTATAAGCCATAACATAGTACGCTTCTTGGCTAGTCTGATGAGTGGCCACCCATTGGAATTGATCTCTCTCTTCTATAAGATCATCCATCCTCTGGTCTCACTCAATGATTCTAGCCTAAGCAACAACAATCTCAATATGAAGGCCACAAACTATTTCTCATAGGGATTGGATGATGTCATGTTTTGTCCTCTATTACAAATCCTCTCCCTCACCAACCATGGCTTCCTCCTCTCTCACAGGACCCTCCTCTATCCTTTGCCTCACCTATTAGGCTACCCCTCTAAACTAATCTATCTTCCCCTTCCATTCCTACATCTCTTTTGTCCCACTCGACCCAAGAGTATCTTCCTCCCCTCTCCTCTACTTCTCAGTCCCTGTAACTTCCCTACTAGTGCTATCCCCTACATCTTTGTTAGTCATTTGTGTTCTTGTATCCCTCCTACCCCATGGTGGTAGAGGTGGAGGAGGAGCATCACCTTAATCCTTGATTCATAGTACAAGAGTTTTTGGATTGGTAAAACTCAGAAAAGAGGGGTGAGAAAAATACCCCTTGTACTCACGAGCTACCCCATTATCTACAACAGCCTCTAGATAATCCCACCGAGCTCTCATAGTGTTAGTCAACTCTTGTAAAGTGGTCACTAGAAATAGTCTCAACCCTCGTCATGTCCATAGCTCATCTGCATACCAAGAATACATTTTAAGCTCTTTTGAAATAACTTGTGTCTAACCATACTTCCTCAAAACCTAGGATACCACAAAATGCTCTAGCACAAAAAAAGTATGACCAATCATAGGGTGGATCATGAACTTATCTCTTTATTGCAATCTCCAATCCCCCCACTCCTTTGTGCCTAGGTATGGTCACTAGGTGACCACTATTATATCATCTAGTTGTCATCTCCAATAGGTAGTCTTCTCCAAGTGGGGTTAAACAACATAGTCAGTGTATCTATAAATTTATGGTTTCTCGAGTGTCCTATCATCATTCTAAAATGGTTGACAAATAGGGAGGTATTCCCACATCAAGATCTGTAGTATCAAAACCCCAACAGCTAAGCTCCTCATCCCTCAGTACACTATCTCATGGATCTCATGGTATATATGGTCCAAAATACAAGACCACCACCCTAGCTTTACTGGATGAACCAGAAGATGCTCTAGAACTACCCCCACCCACACTGGAAACCCTATTTACCTTTATCAAGCATGAGGAAGAAACCTATAAACCATTCCATGACACATAAAAGGGGAGAATCACTCCCATATCTAGACATCATAGTGTCCCACCCTACCCATATCATCCTGGAAAACCTTATGGATAGCTAACATACCCAAACACTAAGAAGACTCATAATCTACCAAAGGACCACCAAAAGGAATATGCAAGATATGATATATATCCTCCAGGATCACCATCATCTCTCTAGTGGGTAAATGAAAATTCTTTTTCTCACCATAGAATCTCTCCACTAGAGAAGTCAATAATTTTTGGTTCACATGAATATTGAGAATGTCACACAACCAACCAAACCCACACTCTGCAAGAATAGTCATCTCATCCTCAGACAAACATAGAACAAGTCTCATCGTCAGTGGATATGTGATCTGAAACTGCACATCCAGGAGCACCTCCTACAAGAAATGAACAAATTCTCATTAGTAACAAGTCCAAACAATGTATCCAAAAGCTAGAAAAAATGTTAATGAACCTCAATCAAGAAACAAAAAAACTAAATTTGGACATTTGTGGCCTCAAAAATTCTTGTTGTTTTTAGTACGAGAAAATACAGTTCATTACTTTCTCATAGGAATATCCTCACCTACCAGTATGAGTAGACTCTCTGGTATGAGTAAACTCACATAAGGGTACGATAATATGGGTATTATTCTATTTACTCATATGAGAAAATTGTGGTCCTAGTATGAGAATTCTAATGGCTTCATACAAGTAAACATCTTGATGAAATTACTCATACGAGCCCCTATATGCGATTTTATAAGCAACCGCGACTCATGGCATAAAATGCATAAAAACTTGCAAAAAATTGACAAAAATTACTCAACATGAGAATAATTTGGATAACTTACCATTGGCTCATAGTTGTGCAGCCGGTTGTGGACCCGTTTCTTCTCAAATTGGTGAGTTTCTATCAGAATCACCATTTTTCTCTCAGAGAAGTTTTTGAGTTTTTAAAATGGAAGGTGCAATAATGAAATGAAAAAGACCATCATAAATCTACCCCGGGATAATTTGACCATCCTAATTCTATTTTTAGGATCAAAATTGAAATCTGAGATTATTTTATTCATCAAAATTGTAGTTTGAATTTTACTCCCATTGTAGTTGACCGCTTGTGCAATCAATCCTTTGTCCTCTAACCCAATGAGCTATTTTATCCACAAGAAATCAAAGTTCCAGAATCTTGGTCATACCTTATCCAAATTTTGGTCAAACTTGGTCAATAGGACCTAAAATAAGTGCAAAATGTGTCCTACACACCTACAACCTCATCAAAATTAGATCAGTCTCCTCCTGCATCATTTTATAGATCAAAATTACTTTAGATCACTAAGGCACCTGGCCATATTTTGATTTCTCTCTTGAGGGGGCATGATCATGACATCAACAATTAAGTGATCACATCATCAAACATGAAGAAATATTTGAATATTTAATAAAGAAATCAAATCATCAAATCAAACAAGACCTCATCACAAGGGGCATCTCAGCTTCATTGCACCACATCAATTTGAGATTCTTTCTCATCAGTAAATCTCTAGGGGCATATTAGTTTCATTGTTTCACATCAAAATGATATTGTTCTCATCAATCTAATTGGCTTCATTGCATCAAATTAAGTCAATATCGATCTCTTAATGATAATCAGTTTTATCACTTCACATCAAATTGTTTATTCATTAAAACCAATCCAATGGTTTAAGAGTCTTTTTGACATTAATCAATTATATCGCTTCACATCAAATTGGTTATTTCTCATTAACAATCAATTGATCAGGTGTTTAGTTGTATTGCTTCACATCAAACTAACCATTTTGATCTATCATCATCGGTTCTAATCCAATCAAGTTTGGAATCAATATATTTAAAGCAATCGACTTAAGAGTAGTTTCATCGCTTCACATCAAACTATTCTTGGTCTCAGCACTAACTGTTCTTTAAATCAATGCATTGGTCGCACACCAATTCAAACTGGGGCAAATGCAATCACCTAAAAATGGTCAACAAAATGATAAGCCCCTAATCTTGATTTTTCATCAAGAGAGCCCTAATCTTGATTAAATCTCCTAAGTCCTAACCTAAGGCAATTCAACTTATCAATCTGATCTAACCTATACTCTAGGTCATATTCAACCATCACACTTGATCTTATTTAATTAATTAATTCCTAAATCCTAATGTTGTTGACAATTACATTAACCTTATGCCATTTATTTAATTAATGTCTTAGGATGTTGATTAAGTAAATAAGAAATGTCGATTAATCACAAAAAATGAATTAAATTAATTATGTCGTCACAATTTGGAGGAAAATGCATTAAATCATTTAATTATTCCAAAAATACATTTATGGCATCATCATTTAGTCAACTAAATACGATTTTGGAAATAATCCAGTTGATTGAGAAACCACCTCTATTAACTCATCTTTCAATTTAGAAACTTCAGTTCAGCCTTAGAAATTTCCAAAACAACTAACCAAACCAGTTCAATTAACTGATTCTCTCCACCAATCAAATTAGTTGCACATGGATTGTGCTAGTCTGGAACAAATATCAATTGTCCATCTTTGGTCAATCTCATCAATTCATTCTCGAGAGGATTCCTATATAAACAAGTCTCCATTCTCACAAAGGATACTCTTTTTCTAAGTAGTGTAACATTGTCAATTTTCTTATTATTATTTATGCATTGAAATCATTGTTAGTTATTTTAATTGCATAGTTAGTTTTCTTTTATTACATCATTGTTTTATTAATTGAATATAGGAACACTTTATTTCTTTTTCTTAAAATGTATTAACTCTTAGCTAATTGGATAAACATTGCATTTGCATGTTAGCTTAAAATACTTCATTTAGATTACGTCTATAGTCACTGGGTTTTGCAATAACCTAAGAGAAAAACTCATACTCATTTCTACTAGAAGGAAATGAGTAACCTTGATTGATTTTGATTTAGATTATTCTATTTTCATTATTTAGATTAATCATATAAAGACTCATTGAAGTGTAGTGTTATTTAGCAACCACTTTTTACACACACAGGTTTGTCCAAGTTTGAATAGAGTTGACTAAGGTTGATTGGATTTGACCAAGATGAAGGAGGATGGGAATAGGATGATTTGGGATCAAGATGTGTTTGTCGGTCGCATTTGTCTTAGAAACTTTAAATCTGTAATTGAGGCACGAAACGGCTCCGAATTTCAATTTTGAGCCCAAAAAATGGATTCAAGATGTCAAAATTAGATGAAGCTTATGAGAGTTTAGCACTTGGTGACTCTAGTAGTGAAGTGATCTTGTGATGGAAAATATGCAAAGGGTAAATACATTTGACCACTTTAGCAAGAGGATGGAAGGGAGATTATCAAAGGATCCAAGATACAAAACTAGATGCAAATATAGAATGAAATCCAAGGGACATGGTGTGTCTAGTCATTAGTTCATAGGATATTATGTCATTTTTATCATAATTTGAGAGGTGTTGGGTCATCAGTGTCAATACAATCTTCACTGGTCTAAGAAGAACCATGAAGATATGAATATGGACCTTATCAGATAGAATGTATGAAACAACCATAAGAATCTATGCATAGATTTTGAGATGACCAGAACAGTGTTTCCAAGTTAATGTAGAAGGATCGAACACATACCAAGACATAAACATCAAGATAAAAATGAGTTATTGCCCGCATAAACACACACAAGAAGAAATTAAAGGAAAAAATAAAATGTTATGCCCCCAGTCATACATCTCTATTCCATTGACATCGTCGAGATTCATGGGCACACAACAAGAAAAAACCAATAATAATAGACACCCCACAAAGAAAATAAATTCAGCATATCTCAACAAGTTTCATGTTTGGCTCATGTGACTATGTGATTGTAAAGAAACACTAGTGTGCTTGTATGAAAGTGTGGTAGATAGTACAATATCTGATATGTGTTACAAAACATATTTGATTCTCAAGGGTAATGTTGAGAAACACTATGATTGGTGTCAGTGATGATTGGTTCCCAAGAAGGACAAATTACTGACCCAGGTTAAGCTCAAAGAAGAAAGGCCAAATGATGGTAACTCATCTCAGATAGGAAGCAATAGAAGATGCCCCCTAGTGGAAAGAAAGGACTGAAGAAAAAGATCAAGACTCCAATCTAGGGTGACACAAGGGAAAGAGAAAGCAGAGATAGGATAAGAAGGTGAAGTGAGATGGAGGCAAGAGCTAGCACAATGGATTGATAGATAGAGCACAAGTTACAAGTAGCGCATGTTTCTAGGTTTTCAGCACTTGGCATTATTGCATATTTTTTCTACCATGGCACCTATTTCTAGGTTTTCACTAATGCACAATTATTATTTTTATTATTTTTTTGGTGTTATCAAGGTGCCTATTGCTAGGTTTTTGTCAAGATAACCCTTTTTTCATAAGTTGGTGTACAAGATGCAGAATTTTTAGTTGTAGAACCATTTTAGGTGGAGAGCATTAAAAGGATCTTTGAGAAAATCACCTTCTGGAGTAGCCAGCTAATAAGCTCTTGAATTGAATGCTATAATAATGACAAAAGGACCCAACCAATTAGGTTCAAATTTACCCTTTTTTTCTCTATGTTGTTGATAATTTGGGTTATCTCTTAGAACGAGATCACCAACTTGAAATTTACAATGGTGACCCTTTTTGTTGTAGCCTTTAGACATTATCTTTTGATAGACCCTTAGATGGTCAAATATTGTCTTTCTGTTCTCATAAAGTACTTCCAACTCTTGAAGTTGGGAGGTTATGTAATCTTCGTCTGTGATGAGTCCATGTAGGGATACCCTCAATAAAGGTATTCTGACTTCTATTGGTGATACTTCTTTAGAACCATAAACCAATGAGAAAGGTCTAGCTCCTATAGGAATTCTGATGCTTGTTCGATGAGACCATAAATTTGGATTCAATTGTAAGTGCCAATCCCTCCCTAATTTGCTAAATATTTTGTGCAAGATCTAAAGGATTTTTTGTTTGAAGCTTCTTTCTATCCATTCCCCTAAGGATAGTAAATAGAGGAGGAATGATGTTTGATGTGAAACTTAGCATAGATCTCATCAATATCATTATTCTTGAACTATCCTCCATTGTCTATGATAATTGAGGATATTATTACGTACATGTAGATTATACAGTTGAGAATGAAGATGGACACCTGGTTTCATGTTGCCTTGATAAGAGGTACGACTTCAACCCATTTAGTAAAGTATTCAATTGTTTTAATAATGAACTTGGGTCCATTGGAGGATGAAGGATATATCTAACCTATGAGATCAAAATCCCATTGTTGGAATGGACAGTGGGTAATAAAAGGCAACATGTATCGAGAAGGAGTGTGAATCATGTTTTGTGGAACTAACACTTTTGACAAGTTTTAGCAAAGTGGATAGTAGATTTTTCCATGGTAGGCCAATAGTATCTTTCTCTTAAGAGTTTTTTATCCAAGGAGATACCGTTTGAATGAAATCCACAAACACTCTCGTAGACTTCTCTTATTGCTTTGTAAAAATTTTCACACTCTAGACACCTAAGGAGGGTACCATCTAGACTCCTCTTAAAGAATTTATTAGCGACAAGTAGATATCAAGGTGCACTTACTATAAGGTTTCTCTTTTCATTTTTAGATTGGCCTCTAGGAATGATTTGGTTTTTAAGTTAGTTATAAATTTGGGAGTAGCGTGAAGAGTCAGAGGTAATAAGGGTACATAAAATTTGGGTCTCAGGAGAGTCATAAGCAGGGAAAGGAAATTCTTCCACCAGGAAGTCATAATGTAATTGATGTTCTTGAAGCTGTAACATAGATGCTAATGTGGCCATGGCATCAACTGCCTTGTTTTCCACTCTTGGAACTTTTTGAAATGTAATGGAGGAAAAATATTTCTTAAAATCATCGACCATCTTCTTTTATGGTGTCAGCTTCTCATCTTTAGTTTGGTATTCATTATTTACTTGGTTAATCACAAGTTTAGAATCACCATGTAGTTCTTCAATTTTCCACTCGATGGAAAGTTTTAATCTATTGGTAAGAGCTTCATATTCGGTCACATTATTAGTACATGGGAACTTCATTTTGTAAGATTTAGGAATCTTATATCCTTTAGGATTAATAAACAAAACCCCAACACTAGGGCCTTGTGTAAATGAGCCATTAAAATACATCTTTCAGGGATGTTGAGTAGGATGAAGAATTGATTCATCTGGAAACTCTATATGAATTGGTTTGTTGCCTTCTAAAGGTGCATCAAAAAGTTGATCTACAAGGACTTGTCCTTTGATATCTTTTTTTAAAACATAAGTGATGTCAAATTCACTAAGGATCATAACCCACTTAGCCAAGTGATTAGTGAGAAAATCTTTACTAAGAAATTACTTAACAGGATCAATTTTAGAAATTAGTTGAACAGAATGTGCTAGCATGTAATGTCAAAATTTTTGAAATGCAAATACAAGTACCAAGCATGCTTTTTCAATGGTTTAATAATTGATCTCATAGGAAACCAATGTGTGGTTGATGTAGTAGATTTCCCTTTCCTTTCCTTGTTCATCATGTTATGTGAGTAATGCACCTAAGGTTTTTTTTGTAACTATATTGTAGAGAAGTAAGGTTTTTTCTATAATGGGATCTATGAGAACTAGAGGATTAGCTAGATAGTTCTTCATTTGCTCAAATAAAATTCACAATCCTCATTCCAATTGAAAGTAAACCCTTTCTGCAATATTTTGGTAAAAGGTTGAGCCTTATCTGCAAGTAGATAGATGAATATTCTTATAGATTGGAGCTTTCCTTGTAAAGATCTCATCTGACTTATATTGCAAGGAGGTGGAAATTCAAGTATAGCCTTCACCTTGGCAAGGTCTACTTCAATGCCTCTTGCTGACATAATATATTCTAGAAGTTTACCTGAGGTTACCACAAAGGCACACTTTTTAGATTTAATCTTAATTTGAATTGATTTGTGCGATAAAATATGTCATTTAGGACAACAAGGTGGGCATTTCTTGTAGTAGACTTAGCCAGAGTGTCATCCACATATTCCTCCATGTATTTATGCATCATATCATGGAATATTGTTGTCGTGTCTCCTTGATAGGTTGCTCCAACATTTTTCAATCCAAAGGGAATTACATTCCAATATAAAGTACCCCATGCACAAGTAAAGGCAGTATTTTCTTGATCTTTTGGTGCAATTTTTATTTGATTGTACCTAGAGATTCCATCCATTAGAGAGTACATTTGGAATCCAGAAGTGATATCAATAATCATGTCTATGTTGGGTAGTGAGAAGTCATCTTTGGGACATGCCTTGTTAATATCTTGAAATTTAGTACAGACTCGAATGGATTTTTTGGGTTTTGATACTAGTAAAATGTTGAAAATCCATTCAACATAGTCAATTTCTCTAATGAAACCATCTTTTAGCAACTTTTCCAATTCAGCCTTCACAAGTAAGGCAAGATGAGGATGCATCTTTCTTAGATTTTGTTTAACTAGTTTGACACCTAGTGTAATAGATAGATGATGCATAATGATATTTGTATCCAAGCCAGGCATAGATGAATATGAAAATGAAAAATTGATCTTCTTTGCCTTGAAAAACTAAATGAATTTCTTTGTTTCTTCCTAACTCAATAACTGTGCTAGATGTATGATTTGAGGATTCTCCACAATACCCAAGTTAAATGACTGAGTGGGTTCTATCAACACTGAAGATCTTTCCTAAAAATTATTGGGAAGAACATAAAGCATCCCATCTTTAGGTGACTTAGAGGGGTTTTCACCTTCATATACATCTTTTATATTTACTATTTTGGGATCTGACATGGTTACGGATTGGTTTTCCCCATCAGATCACTTTTTCTATTTCTTTTTATTGGATATCTTCCACAGTCATGTGTCAGATCATTGTACTGGTGGAAGGGTAAGAGGTCTCAATATCATTGAGGTAATAGGATAGTTCATGGTCACTATCAAAGGATATAAGATTTATAGATTCAGAAGGGGTCTAGTTAATTAGCTCAAGATGGATGAGGGATAAGGCTTCAACAAGATCGAGTGCAAAGACACTAGTATCATCCTCATCATTTATGAATGACTCCAAGAGGTCAAGAAAGTTCTCCTCCATAGATTTTTTTCAATAACAAGTTATGCTAGAAGAATCAAAGGATTTTAGAGGAGTTTTATGTGAACCTAACCGATAGGGCCTACTCTTAGAGATAAGTCTCTCTTCCCATTCTCGAATAGACATTCACTCCATAAATGTACAAATGAGAACCATATAAATCCTAGACCTTCCCAAATTCCACGTAGTTTTTGTAGGGTGAGGTTTGATGTACTAATAGTTTTCTTGATTAGCTAGAGTGTTGAATTGATCAGAAGAAGATGGCCTTGGAGCCATGGGGATGATCTCCACAAGAGGATTAGTGGAATCCTCATCATTCGATTGATTTTGAGAACTTAAGCTTTCTCCTCTTTCAAAAAAATTTGTAGTAGTGTATTTATACACAACATCTACATTAATCTCCATTGTATCATTTGATAATGAGTCTCATTCATATTCATTTGAATCTATTTCACTATTATGGTATTGTCTGATGTAGTTAGCTAGGGACATTGTAGGAGGCATATTCTCATCATCACTTTCTGCTTTTTCACGAGGTGGTTGTTTCTCAATAGTATCAGCTTGTGTTTGTTCAAGAGTGGTATCTTCAATGAGGTCTTGTAACTTTTTAGTAGTAGAGGCTTGTTCAGTAATAGTAACAGCATTTTTGTCATCAGTAGTAGTGGTAGTATAGTCTAAAATAGGTATCAATCTAGGCATATCCAAGATATGAGAGATGTCAACAAGTTGCCCCCAATTAGGATGTATGTAATTAGAATTAGTAATGATTTCAGTAGTAGCAGTAGTATAATTAGTAACATCAGTAGTAGTAGTGATTTTCTTAGTAGGTTGACTTGAATCCTCTTGATTATTACCATTTCCTTCTAGGTTCATGGATTCCACTTGGTTATGTTTTTGAGGAGCTTGAGAAGGCACATATGGTTCTCATTGATAGTTTGGATTAGTAGATTGAATGTGAAGAAGCATCTCATATGAAATTGATTAAATTTCAGCTTCTTCATCATCATCTAAGTCCTTGTATTGGTCAAATATAGGAGTGCTTCATGTAGTTTTTTCAGACTTATGTTCACAGTATCCAATATCGTTCTTATCTTTGGGATTTTTGAATTTAGTATGTATAGGCTCATCAATTCCTTTTCCTTTTCCTAAAGGACCATGGCCATCATACCCCATCTTTTTAGTTAAAGTGTACCCAATACCATATTTACCATGAGAGATATCTACATGTTTGGCATCAACTTCAGATTCTCCTTCCTCATATAGTCATTGTAATATCATTTTCTCTTCATTTTCCTCATCAAGGGAGACTTTAATTTTAACCATTCCCATTCCTTGATGTATGGCAAATGTTGTGGCGACTGTAGGAGGAAATGACGGAGATGGTTTTCCATAAGATCTTGGGAAAATTGGAAGAGTGTCCACTCTATATTTTCCTATGCCAGTGGGTCTGACTACTATTATTTTCCCATAATAAGATAAAGTGGCTTTTCCTTTTTTATATTCTTATTTAGTGTTTGACCATTCTTTTTTATGAGGAACCATTCTCTCTTATTGTTTAATGGCATTGCATCGGTTATCAGAATCAATAGGAATAGTTATCTCAACACCGTTGTGTGGGAACTTTAGACATTGGTGATATGTAGAATTTGTTGCCTACATTGGATGAATCTATGGCCTTCCTAAGATAATATTGTATGTTAAAGGAATATTTAAGACTCTAAAATCAATGTCTCTCTCCACAAGACCAACATAGATAGGAAGGACAATCATTCCCCTAGAATATCTCTCCTCTTCATCATAAGCCTTAAAAGTATTTTTTCTCCTTGGATCAATGGAATGATCTAAGGACCTAAGAGTTTGGAAAATATTAAGTGTATAAATATTCAAACTTGTTCCTTCATCTATCAAGACACACCTAAATCTATGTTTGTGGATAAGGACTTCAATGTGGAGAGGTAGATTATGTGGATTTTTCATATATCTATCATATTCTTCTAAAAAGGTAAGGTAAATTGGGGATGTAATATGTCCCACCATGGAATAGAATTTATATGTCACTAAATCCTTAGGTACGCTTGTTTTTAGCAATGCTTGATCAAGGATCTCACGATGCGTAGGGGAAATATTTAGAAATTCAAAGATAGATATCTGAGCTGAGATACATTCAAGTTGATCCACAATACTATAGTCATTTGCGAAGGAGGCAATTTTCTTAGAAGGATTTTGAGATGAAGTGGAGGCTTTTTTGGTATTAGCAATAGAATTAGGACCTTGCAGGATAATTCTCCCATGGGATCGAGTAATAAAATTGGAAGACTCATTCCTTGGTTGGGAAGAATCTTTCTCTTTTATTTTGATGACATTGATCGACTGGTTGTTTGGCTCAATCATGTGAATTACATTGTCTATATCAGTGTAAGTATAGCCAACTTTTTTTCCTTGATATTTAGAGGATTTGGCTTTTTCATATTTAAGGAATGGTTATTTGTACACAGTATGATCGGTATTGGTTTGAGGTTCATCCACAAAGATGCTCCCATTATCAATCAAATCCTAGACCAAGTGTTTGAGCTTCATGCATTAATTATTCATGTGTCCCTTTTTCCTATGATATTCAAAATAGTGGTCACTGTTCCACCACTTAGGCTTGACTATAGGCTCATAGGGTTTGGATGATAACCTAAGACTGATTGAATATCTTGATGAAATGAATGGACAAATGAAAGATAGTGATTGAACATCACCGAGCTAGTAAAGTGACATGTAAGGCAATTAAATTAGTCAATGTATAGTCATTGATGTCAACTAGTTTTGATTGTACTTATCATGATGGTTACAAACATCTGAAGAAGAAAAATGGTAAAGTAATGACATATCTACATGAAAATAAGATGGATATGGAAGATATGACTAAGGTATACATTGGGTAACTTATTGATGAGTATATGGCATCATGTTATTGACTTGATTGTATTATATGAATTTGTTATATATTGATGATCAGAACTGAACAAGTTTATGTGGTCAGAAATTAAAGATTTTTGTATACACTAAGCTAGTGTAGTGTATACCGAGTTATAGAATGATGCGGGATAGGTAAGGAGGATCCAATTAAGGATAGTCCAAACAAGTAGCCAAACACCACAATGTGGAATAAATCAACAAGATAATGTTTTTAACTAAATTTTCATTAACATGCCCGGTTGTAAGGCCTTCTGGGTTAGGGCCAAATACGATCAAAGTATTTATGCAATCTCTCTAGCTAGTCCAGTTCTGAAACAAATCAGCAACTGATGGAAACCCTAAGGTAGATCTGAACTTGAGCTCGCAAGCCTCCAAGTAATCTCTGTGTCTCCAAGCATGCAAACCATGAGCTCTTCTATTACAAACTATCAGATAACAATCTAACCTTCAAGATCTTGTAGGATCCAAAATTCTATCCTTCTATCTTCCCAAATCTCATGCCTAAACAACTACCCAAACACTCCTTAAATACTAATTTTTAGCCACAAGTTGGCTGGAAGAAACAATTAACTCCTAAGACAATTCGGCTCCTATTCAAATAAATATTAAATGCAACCACAGTCAGCTCACAAATAGCCTTGCAAAAATTTAATTCTCCATGTTGGCCTCAAGATCTACATAGGAGAATACAACAAAAGCTACCAACAATAAATGTATCAAGTCAGCCAACCAAATCTCCAAGAACTCCAGTCGGTAAACTAGAACAACCGAGTGCTAGAGAAACAACTGACCATGCCAAGAATCACCAAGCAAGCATGTCGACCAAGAACCACATGCATCATTGAGTACACGTTCCACCGAGCACAAGAGGTTTCACCGAGTTCCTTCAGCGACTGAGCTTCCTTCAATAACTGAGATCGTCAGTTAAAGTTGCAATCAAGTAACATAGAACCAAAACAACACACCACCATGAAAATTCATCAAGTACCCTAGAATGCCCCTACATCAAAGAAATAACCAAATTAGTATTCACGGACACATTCTGGTATTGACCGAGTGAGAGAAACAAATAAAGTTTATAACAGCCAACTGAATTGATGAGCTAGATAATTGCTTATGATTTTGTTGTAAGAGATAATTTTTGTTGTGATGATCTAATGGCTAACAAAATTCAAGATTAATCAAATGGAGAAGGATGAAGTGTGTTATAGACACATCTTCTGAGGAAGCTTGAAGCGGAAAAAGTAATGATGGAGATTAAGAGACAAAATCTAACAAATGATAAGAAAATGGTTTATGAAGTCTATTTAAAGACACATGAGATTCATTATTGGAACTGGAGCTTATTGAAACTACAAGAAAATTCATGTGGAAGGACTATTTTCATGCACCACTGATCAAACTAGTTACAGATAAAATTGAGCTAAATTACAGGCATTAGCGAGCATTGAGGAATTATTCACCGAGTTGAACAAGTTGGAGGATATGAAGGATTGAATTGAATATTAATCAGAGGAGGTATTTTGAGCTTAGCATAGATATGAAAATTTGCAAATATTAGTTTTATTTGAATCAGATCAACACTGTATCAGTTTAACCATTGTTACAATAAAATATCTTAACCAAGTGGACAATATCTTAATCTACAGTATTTTACCTAGATAATGCTTACATTCAACCATCTATTGGACCTTTAACTATTGATTAGTTTAGAGATAGACATGAACATAACATGACAATGATAGAGATTGTTGTTTCCTTATCTGATGCAAAATTTGAGGATATCAAGACATGCACTAATGCTAAAGCAATGTGGGACAAAATTTCCCTAGTTCACAGAGGAGATGTGAATGTGATGAGAGCAAGAGCTGAAAGTATTAGAGGAAAGTTTGATGATATGATGAAAGAAGGAGAAAAAATTTCATACTATAGTAACTGAATCAAGGAGATTGTCAATGCTATTTGAGGATTAGGAGGTTTTATTGATGAAGACATTGTTGTGAGTAAAATTCTTAGAACCTTGTTGCCAATCTATTCTATTAGAATCTCTGTAATTCATGAAATGAGATCTACCCCAAGTAACATTCTTACACTTGATAGCCTAGTTGGTAAATTGACTACTTTTGAGTTGAATAACTATGATAATAGTATTGTATCGAATGTTGAGTCTGCATTTATGTCATCTTTGAAAATTAGAAAATCAAGCAGTGAACACATGATAAGAAATGAGAGTGATAGTGACAATAATGAGGATGAACTTGATGAACTTGAAGCACTAATGGATAGAAGGTTGTAGAAAGGTAAAGGAAGATATAAAGGTAAACTACCTTTGGTATGTTTTAACTGTAAAGAGGTTGACCTCACATTGCAACTAGATGTCCTAACTGAAAAGAAGATGACAAAGACAATGACTGAACTGGTGAAAGAAAGTCTAACAGAAGAGATAACTAAGATCATAGAGACAACTAACAGTATGAAAAAAGAACTAACCAAGACTACAAAGACAAAGGAAAGAAAGCATGTTACCTTTTTGAATATGATGATAACACCGACACCGACACCAATGAAGACATTGAGGTGGTATTCGTAGCCTTGAAAGAAGATTCAGAAGAAGAAGAAAGGTATGTTGAAATAGTACTTATTTCTAAAGTTAGCAAGAATGATACATCGATTATTGATAGTAGTTGTACTCATTATATGACTAGTGATGAAGACAAATTTGAATACCTTGAACATTATAATGGAAGATCTGTTAAAATGGGAAATGATACACCTTTTCAAGTAAAAGGAAAAGGATCTATCTTGTAAAACAATACAATTAGATGTGAAAATGCATATTGGGTGAAGGGACTTAACTATAATTTGTTGAGTGTAGCATAGCTGAATAACTCAGGTCACCAATTTATACTTGAAAATAAAAAGGTGAAAATCTATGATGAGACTGGAAAGTTGGTCGGTGCTGGTGAACAATCAAAAGGTAATATGTTCTATCTTGACAATGTTGAAACTTCTTGTTTAATGGCTATAACTGAAGATGTGTGGTTGTGGCACAAAAGGTTGTGTCATGTGAATTTTGACAACATGGTTAAGATTAGTAAGAAAAGAAAAGTTAGAGGCTTACTGATCTTATCTAAACCTGAGCATGTCATGTGTAAACAATGTCAAATGGTAAAAATGTCAAAATCTAGTTTCAAGACCAAGACCTATTCATCTAAATCTATTTTGGAGTTGCTTCACACCGACTTATGTGGTCCTATGAGAACTCAGAGTTATCATGGTGACAGATACTTTATTTTATTTGTTGATGATGACTCTAGGATGATGATAGTTATGTTTTTGAAAGAGAAGTCTAAAGCTTTCAAGATGTTTAAATGGTATAAAGATAAAGTGGAAAAAGAAAGTGGAAAAGAATTAAAATGCTTAAGATCTGATAGAGGAGGTGAGTTTATTTCTGATGAGTTCACAAAAAAATTTAATGAGCATAGAATTAAAAGATGTGTTTCTGTACTGAGAATACCATAGTAGAATGAAATTACTGAAAGGAGGAGTAGATCTATTTTTTATTGTGCTAGAACACTAATGATTGAGATAGATGTTGCACAAATGTACTGGAGAGAAGTTTTTTTCACTTTTTTATACACATTGAACTGAGTACAACTAAAGAAAGATTCAAACAAGACACCTTATGAGTTATGGTATGGGTACACACTGAATGTGATTTATTTCAAAATATTTGGAAGTAGATGTTACATTCTAAAAGATGATAGAAATGGAAAATTTGATTCTAAAGGTGATGAAGGAATATTCTTAGGATATTCTACTAAAATTAAAGCTTATAAATGTTTGAATAAGGTTTCTAACAAAATGATTGAAAGTGAAAATGTGAGAGTTGATGAGTTTGCTGAGAAAAATGATGAAGAAAGTATAAAGGAACCAGAAGACTATGATAGATTCACATACATTGAGCAACCTAACATTCTACCCAAGCCACAGGCTGAAGTTACTGAGCAAGAGGATAAAGATATCAAGCATCATCTTATAGAGACCGAGAATTAGGAAGTAGCTACCGAGGAAGGTCTTGATCCTACACCGACTGATGAATAAAGAAGAGAGCAAATACTAGCAAAACTTGTGAGGAGACACCATCCACATAATCAGATTGTTGGAGACAAGCAAGTTGGCATGAGGACACAAAGTAAGTTGAGAAACAACACATGTTTAGTTTGTGAATTTGAACCTATAAATGTTAGAGATGCACTTGAGAATGATGAATGGATTAAAGCAATGAATGAGGAAATTGAGAAAATATTGAAGAATAAAACATGGACATTGGTACCGAGACTGAGTGATAAAAATGTAATTTGAACCAAATGGATATTCAGAAACAAATTGAATGAGAATGGTGAAGTCACTAGGAACAAAGCAAGACTTGTATGTAAAGGGTATGCACAAGAAGAAGGTATTGATTATGGTGAGACTTTTTCACTAGTTTCTAGACTTGAAGGAGTTAGAATATTACTTACATATGCTTCCTACAAAGAATTCAAAGTATATCAAATGGATATTGAATCTATATTTTTTAATGGGATACTTGAGGAAGAGGTTTACATTGAAAAACCTGAAGGTTTTGTTGATCCTAATCAGAAAAACATGGTATGTAAGTTGCACAAAGCACTGTATGGACTGAAACAAGCACTGAGAGAATGGTATGAGAGACTGCATTCATATCTTATTAGTATTGGATTTGTTAGAACAAGTGACAATAGTAATTTATATTTGAAAGGAGAAACTAATGACAAGATTCTTATTGCTGAATTTTTTGTTGATGATATCATATTTGGAGGACATGATAATCTATGCAAATCATTTTCTGATCAAATGAGAAAGGAATTTGAAATGTCAATATTTGGAGAGACTAAATTCTTTCTTGGTTTGAAAATTCTACAACAAAATGAAGGGATATTCATAACATAATCAAAGTACATCAAAGAAGTGTTGAAGACCTTTGGAATGGAAGATTCAAAATTGGTAGGTACATTGATAGTCACAAGATGAAAATTAACAAAGGATGATCAGTCAACTGAGGTAAATCAAACACTATATAGATCAATGATTGGAAAATTGATGTATGTTGTGCTTAGTAGACCGGATATTGCACATGTTGTTGTGATTGTGTCAATATTTTTTGCTAATCCTAAGGAATCGCATATGACTATTGTTAAGAGGATTCTGGGATACTTGAAAAACACAAAGAATTATGGTTTATGGTACAAGAAAGAGGGAAATTTTGAACTACAAGTTTACACCAATGTAGATTAGGCTGGAAATATTGATGACCGAAAGAGCACTACCGGTGGAGAATTCTCTTTGGGTGAAAGACTAGTTACTTGGATAAGCAAGAAACAAGCATGTATTTCTTAGTCTACTGTCGAAGCAGAATATGTTATTGTTGTTGCTAATTGTTCAAACATTACATGGATAAAATAACTTTTGGAAGGAATGAATGAAGAGATCACTGATCCAGTGATAATATATTGTGACAATATAAGTGCTATAAAAATTTATAAAAATATAGTGATGCGCGCAAAGACAAAGCACATATCTATTAAGTATCACTACTTGAGGAAACAAGTACAAGAAAATAAATTGAAACTAGAGTTTGTGAAATCAAAAGAACAACTTGCAAACATATTTACAAAACCCTTATCTAAGGATACATTTGAGTACTTGAGGACTAGACTAGGGGTCCATCCCCATCTATCGGTCACTAAGGTGATTAGGAGGTTGCATCAACCTATACTTTATCATAATATCAAATGATGTAGATGCATATTGTTCACACTTTAGGCTTCCTAAGGTTGTGAAAGATGGAACAAAGAATATTGTATATTGGTACATAAAGGTACTTGATCTGAACCGAACACTAGAGATACTATTTTGGCTACTACAGAGTTGTTTATTATTTTTGGCATTGTTGTCAAATGGATAGAAAGAAACAATGAAATATCTATCTAGTGGGAGAGAAATATCAAAAAGGGAGAGAAGAATCACAGAGAAGTAAAAGATCAAATCCACAAGGAGAGTCTACATGGAATATTGTGTAGTGATTAAACATGTTAAATGAGAAAGCTAGGGAGAGCTTACCGAGATACAACATTTACTTACAGAGTTGTATAATAGATGTTTGGTATTATATGGCATATTTCATATTGTGTTTCCATCAATGCCAAAGGGAGAGATTGATAACCTACAACTGATTGAATATCTTGATGAAATGAATGGACAAGTGAAAGACAGTGATTGAAGATCACCGAGCTACTAAAGTGACATGTAAGGCAATTAAATCAATCAATGTATTGTCATTGATGTCAACTAGTTTTGAATGTACTTATCATGATGGTCACAAACATCTGAAGAAGAAAAATGCTAAAGGAATGAGATATCTACATGAAGATAAGATGGATATGGAAGATATGACTAAGGTATACTTTGGGTAACTTATTGATGAGTCTATGGCATCATGTTGTTGACTTGATTGTATTACATGAATTTGTTATATATTGATGATCAAAACTGAACAAGTTTATGTGGTCCTAAATTAAATATTTATGTATACATCGAGCTAGTGTAGTGTATACCGAGTTACAAAAATAACCAAATTAGTATTCACTGACACATTCTGGTATTGACAGAGTAAGAAAAATAAATAAAGTTTATAACAGTCAACTGAATTGATGAGCTGGACAATTTCTTATGATTCTAAGGTAAAAGATAAAGTTTTTTGTGATGATCTAACAGCTGAAAAAATTCAAGATTTATCGAAGGGAGAAGGATGAAACGTGTTATAGATACATCTACCGAGGAAGCTTGAAATGGCAAAAGGAACGATGGAGATTAAGAGGAAAAATCTAATGGATGATAAGAAAATAGTTTATGAATTCTATTTAAAGAGACATGAGATTAATTATTGGAACTGGAGCTTATTGACACTGTAAGAAAAAAAATTTGGAAGGACTATTTTCATGCACCACTGATCAAACTGGTTATAAACATAACCGAGCTAAACTGCGGGCATTATCAAGTGTGAGGGAATTATTCACTGAGTTGAACAAGTTGGAGGCTATGAAGGATTGAAGTGAATATTGATCAAAGGAGGTATTTTGAGCTTAGTATAGATCTTAAAAATATACAAATCTTAGTTGTATTTGAATCAAATCATTATTGTATCAATTTAACCATTTTTACAGCAAAATATCTTAACCGAGTGGACTTAATAGTCTTTTTGTATTTCAATATGATATTCAATGAATGTTTATTATTTTCTTATTGACCCCATAGTGAATGATGGTCAAGTAAGAACTGTTAGTCATAAATCCTCTAACTAGGTTATACCTTACTATATTTTTTGTAACCTTTGACAGGGTTGGCTCCTAACCAAGCTCACTTTAGAAGAGTGAATTATTTTGGGTTACCAGCCCCAGGTGGTTTTTCCCCTAATAGGGTTTCCATGTTAAAAATATATGTTTTATGTGTATTTGATGTGATTGGATTGTTATTTTACTTTACACATTGCATATCTAGTCAGATCGGTAAACATAGTATTGAATTGACTGGCAATTGATAGATGAAGAGAAAGTTATTGTTGATAGCTTACCAAGTTGATAATTTATTTGAAAAGGTTGGATATATATATCTAAGAGATTTGGGACTGATGATAATTGGAAATAATTGATTCACCCCACCCCCTCTCAGTTATCTAACATTGGAATTGTTAGGAAGAGTGATAATCTTGTTTGAAACAAGAGTTTTTAGGGAATCCTCTAATGGCTCTCCTAGGGGAGTGAAGGTTCTTTTAGGTTTAAAAACCTAAGGTTTATCTTTATTCTGATTTGAATCAGATTTAGGATTAGGAGGGTAATTATCCTTGGCTTTTGCAGCTAGGATATTGGTGGTAAGGTTGAATTCTTTCTCCCTAGGCTCAAATTAGGTTTTGGCAACAATTACATCATTTACAACATCCTTAGTTTTATTCCACCATTTTATCTTGTTCTTGTTAGAGGATTTATGTTCTTTTTGCAAAGTGATGTCACCCTTGCCGACTAGGACATCCTCCACCCTAAAGGCATCTTCAACAAGTTTATCAAAAGAGGAATGGATCTGGACTTGTAGAGCATAGTTCATTTTAGGAACCAAGGTGTTTAAAAAAATATCAATCATTGCCATCTCAAGAATCTTCCTTAGATATCTAGAAAACATCTTCCTCCATCATTGAAGGAAAGTGACAAAAGGTTCACCCACTCTTTTCTTGGTGTTGCAAAGATCTAGCATAGTGATGGGGTGTTGTATATTATAGGAGTAATGTTCGATGAACTTTTGGACCAGATCATTAAATCTCTTGACACTAGGTGTGAGGGACGTGAACCAAGACATGGCTTGGCGACCAAGGATTCTAGGAAATAGTCTCATGAGGTATGTTTGTTTTTTAATGAACTCCATATGAAGGGCACAAAAATCCCTAACATGGTCTTGAGGGTCACTACTACCATCATACTTGTTGTATTTTGGTATCTCAACTTTGGGTAGAAATGGTGGCATATACAAGTTCCTATCAAAAGGAAAGGGACGTATATTTTTAAGAGAATATTTTTTAGATGAAGTCTCATTAGATTTCTTCATTTGCATGAGCTCCCAAGTAAGATCTTGGAATGCAAGATGTCTAAAGTACTTGTCTTTGTCTTTCTCTAGGACATCATGTAGGAGTTTTAGGAAGACTTTTTCCTCTTGGAACTTTTCAATTTCTTCCTTAGTAACCTCATCATCTAAGTCATGGTGGAGTCTATCATTGTCTTTATGATCAGCCATATTGGTATGAATAGTGTGATTAATGTCAGGAGTCTACTCAGGTTGGTCAAACAAGTTATTTTGGTAGATGGTGGATTGGAAAGGTCTTGAAAAAGGAGGTTGGAAAGGTTTGTGAAAAGAATTATGTAAAGCTTGGAAAATAGAAGGATCGGGTGTGGTAGGTTGACTCTCTCTTGAGGTAGAGGGTTAAAAGTCAAAGTTAGGACTCTTATCTATAGCTAGTTGATACTGACTATGGGTAAAGGCCGGCATAAAATTCTCCAAGTGAACACAAACAAGTTTCAACTCAAGTAACTAGACTCGAGGTCCAAACAATCCAAAGTATTGGATGATCCAAAGGATAGGTGGATAAGACAAGTTGATGAGAGACTAAGTAAACTTAGTGTGAGGTTTGATATGAGGTATGAGTACCTTAAAACACCCATAGAAAAGTCTAATCAGAGTTTGATAGAAGATTAGGATAAATTTGGATAGATTTGGATTAGCAAGAACCTTACAGTGTATGAAGCAATGAATTAAGAAACTCTTGCATCCACAAGGTAACTGGTCCACTAGATTACTTCAGGAAGCCAATTAGGGATGTGGAGGAATAAAATTAAATATTATCATGAGTAGACAATAGACTAAGACCAATTTCACATTCAAATCAGATAGTGTCAATCACAATTTAGGATGTAAGACTGAACCAAGAGCCAGGCGATAAAAGTCCAAGAGGGAAATTACAAAATCTAAAGAGGGTATAGGGAACCTATGGTCATAATAGGGAAAGTATGCAAGTAAATATCCTCTTATAGGATCCTATTAGTGTGATTAGGACTGTCTTATGATCAAATAGGATCAAATAGGGCCCAATTAGGAAATCTTGGAAAATAATAGGAGTGTTTAGGAACTCTTGGAAGTAGAAATTGGATATTTCACTTGTCAAGTTGGTAAGGATGTGTTTCAATGTTGCAAGAATTGTGACCAAAAAAAATGTCTTCAAATAATCCACCAAGGGACAAAGAAACATTGGGGAGACAAGAACATGTGAAGTTCTAGTTTCAAAGGTGTATGCAATAATGCTTGTGTATGTCCAAAAGATTTCCATGGGTCTAAAGATAATTGAAGACACATCAAACACACTCTACCTAAGGTCAAAAAAGGAAAGTGTTCCAACATTTTCTCATAAATTGATTCTCTTAGCCCCATAATTAAGTGGTTGAATGTCCTTTCCTAGGACTATGAAAGTTATGGATCAATTGGAAGAGGTCAATGCTCAGAGCGCATATCTTTCCACATTGTCACATTCAAGCCTTAGCATCCAAGGGAGTACATATGGTGAGTAATCTTGAGGTGATCTAGGTAGTCCACTTGGATGAATCCTTGCACAAAGGAAATTACATAGCTAAAATGGTTGGCAGGTAAATCCTAAGGTGTCTAGTAAGGGTCTATGTTCATGACTAACCCTTGTAGTTATGCAATTGTAATTGAGGCCTATAGCCCTACAAGCACCCAAAAATGTATAGTCTCACAAGAAATATTGATACTTCTCATACCTATAAAAATTGTATGTACTCCTCTTGCAGTCTTGTAAACAATATTGAGACCAAGATGGCCCTAAAAGTGCCCATATGATTGTAGTCTTGCTTAGCAAGATTGAGGCAACTAGGCCCTACACATGAAGAAGCATTGGAAGTATATAATAGACAAGTATTCCCTCTCTTTGGATTAAAGGAAGATTTTGATTATAGTGGGCTAGAGTAGCCAATTTTTATTATTTCTCACCTGGGTCATTCCCAAAGGATCTCTCTCTTGGAAAGCCCTCTTAAGGTAAAATAAAAAATAACAAAAATGAATAACCAAGGAATGTCTAGATTTATGATTTTCCTTGAAGGAAAAGAGTGTACTCTCCTACTTCAATGGCTTCTCCCAAATACACCAAACACACATTAGTTAACCAAGATCCCATTCTAATGGCCAAATTAAGTAGGTCTAGATTTATGATTTCCCCTTAAAGAGGAAAGAGCATACTCTCCTACTATCCAATTAGACAATAAGAAATGAACCCTCCTAATTAGACTATGTGCCTCAGAAAAAAAAATAACTAACGAAGACACAATGTTTATTTGTATCTCCAAGATAACCTACAAAACCACAATGTTAGTAGTTTGAATGATTTTAAGTCTTTTTTCAAGTGTCCTACAAAACAATGTGTTAGTAGTTTAATGGATTTGCCTTAGTTAAACGTCATGCAATCAAAACTCAAATCAAGCATGTAAAATCATCAAAAAGATGATAATGCCAACTTTAAAAAGTTGATTTCACATGAAATTGAGACTCATAATAGGACCTATTTTCCAAAAATTAAAGTGATATTATGGTAAATTAGACTATTTGCAAATAAAAATGCAAGCTCATCATGAAAACTACAAATTAATTTATTTATTTTTTTGCCTTTTAACCTAGTCAACAAGATATTATTTGTTTGCTATAATTTCAGCCCCAAAATTAGAAATACAAAGAAGATACCCCTGCTAAAAATTTAAGACATTTCCAAAAATGTAAAATTTTTAGCAATATTCCTTGATTTGTACCTTAGAGACCTAATTTATGAAAACAAACCAGCTTTCAAAGATCAAATTTTTGAACTCTATATTTCATCCAAATTAAAAACACAAAGAATAGACTCCCCTGTATAATTTTGAGACCTTCCCAAAAATGTAATTTTTTAAAAAAAATATTTGATTTACAACCAAAAATGATTTTTTATGAAAACTAATAAAAAATTTATAACTTGCAGAAAACTAATAAGAAAAATTTGATTTCGGATTGAAACACATCTAAACCATCCCCGACCTACAGAAAAGAATTCAGACCAAAAATTCATGTTGTTTGCAAGTTATGATCAAATCTTTCAAAACCATAGGATTTTGTCTTCAACTCAACCTTCAAAAGGGTTAGCCTTGAAAATCTTGAATAAAATAACCATGCAAGTTTATAAAATCTGAAAAGCACAAATAAGATGAAGGAAAATCAAGGACATGTGCCCCATGGTGGGTGCCAAAGATGTGCATGATAAAAATGTGATGCTTTAGACCTACAAATCACAAACTTCAATAAACCATTACATAAAACATTCCTAATCTAGTGAGAAAATGAAATAAACAAAGAAGTGTTTGAAAGTGGCTTCTTGTTTCCTATTTGAATTGAGTTTAGTTCTAGATTGTGCTCATGAGATTGAGATAATAGAACTAGTGACTAGACAACCTCAAAATGAAAAATTCACAAGATGATATCAATCTTCTTTGAGTTGCAAGATGAAATGTAAAGTAAACTAGGAGGATTGCAAAGCTATGAAATACAAGAATAAACTAAGAATGATAATGCCAAGTAAGCTATAGAAATGAACTAGATTAAGAAAATGCAATAGTAACCTATGATGCAATGCAAGATTAAAAACTATAAAATGAAAGAACTAAGCTAGAATGGATACAAAGCAACTAGTATTCTAGAATAAAAATGCAAGAAACTATTCTATGATAAAAAAATGCAAGAAAGTAAACTAGATTGCTAAGAATGCTCAAGAATGCTAAAAAAATGCTCTAGAATGCAAGTATGTGTGAATGCTTGATTATGGATCCTTTGTTCAATGGAGAGAAGACATTTTAAAGAATTTGCCTCTACAACATAGGGTTAAGATTAAGTGGAAAAGAATGTGTGATTGAGATTAAGAGGCAAAAGGAGAATGAAGGAGATGCAAGGTTAGGTGGAAATATTTTGTGAGGATTAAGAGGTAAAAGAAATGTTAGGTAGAATAAGACAAAATAGTAATTTTGAAAGCACTAGTGTAGGAGCACCCTTCTAAGGGCTCCCACCATCACCAATTTTGTTGTGAAATAACTTCTTCAAGAAGGTTTGTAGTTAGAATAAGAGCTTTAAGCTCACTTGGTGTGTGTAGGCCTATTTGAGGTCTTAGAGTCTTAGTTTGGTCTTCTAATTTGATTGTACAGTGACTCAGGGTATGATGTCATCCTGAGGTCACTTCTTCTTTAGATTGGTCAAAGTCTTAAAATAGGGGTTTTGGAAAGTTCTAGCACAAGTGTGCCTTGTAATAGACCTAAGAATGGTCTTAGGAGGTAGAGTGAGCAAAATTTGCTCGAGCAAGAAAAAGTTGCTCAAAAAGTTGCTAGCAACTTTTCAAAGTTGCTTAACAACTTTTTCCTATGAAGGTCTAAACCTTACCAAAGCAGCTCTAAGCCCTAACCCAGCTCTAACCCCAAGGAGGAGACTATATATGACCTGAGAAACCCTAATTCAAGGGTTGGTAATCATTGTGTATGGCCTAGAGTTGGAAAGACCTGACTGTGATTGTAAAAATGTGTGCCAGCCAAGCTTTATGGTATGATTTGATGTGTTGATGGATTACACATAGTATCTTAGACATTGTACATTTTCTTTGTTATTTTTACTTCTATTTGTGTGTGTTTAGTGTAATTACTTTGCTCATTTGTGTGTATAAAAGTTTTTGTTTTGAATCTGCCAGTCCCCTGTCTAGTTTGAAGGGGTTTGTAATGTAGGGCCTGTAACTCCTATCCCCACCATGGAAACACCATGGGTCTTTGGGATATGGTAGTACAGACCCTACCCTGTAAATACTATATCATCTTAAAATGGAAGCACTTTCATCTTCATAGGTTTAGCACACTCTTTTAGTACATTTATCATGATAGACTTGCATTAAGGATGCATGTTGCACTTATCTTCTTCATTCTAGGTGAAATTAGGGTTAGGATCCCATGGATTCTCCTGAATTTCCCTCTTTTATGGCTCTATTTTCTAGGTAGGACTTATAAATAGGTCCTCTTGGCTTTCATCATAGTCATCATAGGATTTTATGCCTATTCCTGGCATTTTGTCCTGATCTGATATCATTTCTAGGTCTTTGGGCATCCCCGGGACCTCCTATCTTGATTTTGATTGGATCTGGGCACAGGGTCAAATTCAAGGTTGATCCTAACTAGCTCAGGATCGAGGTCGAACTTGACTAGATCAGGTCCAACCTTGATTTTTCCCCCCTCATTCAAATTTCCAAATTCTTGATTTCTGGGCATCGAGCTTTCAGGATATTTATTTTCTCGCCTTCGGGTTAATCATTTCAAGTTTCAGGATGGTAAATCCTCTAATTGCATTTAATCTAGGTATATTTTCTAAAGGTTAGGACCTAATTGGGATTTAATTCTGTAAGGTGGCCCCTCTAGAGGATTGTGCCCTAGTTCACTATAAAAGGAGGCCTTCCTCTCTCATTTTCACATCAAGTTTTCAAGCTCAAGCACTCTCAAGCAAGGTGATTGATCCAACATCCATTATCCACATCTCTCCATCAAGTTTTGTGAGCAAGAAGGTTTCAACCAAGCAAGGAATGGCGAAGATGTAAGATAGCAAGAGGATGATATAGGAGATCAAGCCATTGTTGACATCAAGCATCTTTATGAACACCTATTTGGAGCAAGAGAGATCCTTTCTTCCTTGATCCACCATCATCAACTTTCAAGCATTCAAAGATTCAATCATGGGGTAACAATTACGGGTTGTGAGTTTGGTAGAAGTACTTTAGCCTTGGGGGCTTGGTATGCTTTTCTATCTTATTCAAATCTATGCATTGTTATTTCATACACATTCATGCTAGGGTTTTGATCTAGAGGATTAGATCTTGGCATTACACTTTCAATACATACACACACACATTATATTTCCAATCGGCTATTCATGGAGGTGGAAACCACCAAAATGGGGGTTTGACTAAGGCAAAACCCTATATAGCCACCCCAAAAACCCCATTTTTTAGATATCTATAGTCATTGTTTTGGCATCAGAGGACATATTTGAGTACCCTTTTCACCGAACTTCCAAGATTTGTGAACAAAATCAGAATCGGGCTTCAGAATAAAAATGTGGTATTTGACCTTTTATGAAGGTCAAACTCGACCTACTACCAGAAAGACAAAACTTTTCTGGGTTTTCTCCATCTCGGCTTTCTGATCACAAATCTGGTTGCAGAATCTTCTGAAATCTCATATAGACTTTAGAAAATAGGTATTTCCAAATCAATTTCACAATGAGGTATGTATCTTGACCTAATTAATTTTCAAGTATTTCCAAATTTACTTATGTTATGCCAATTCCAATTTCAATTCAAATGAATAAGTGTTGAATGTTAGGTACATTGTTAAGCTTCCATTTTTCCCCTATTCATTTTGGTGAACCCATTTACGACAACTCTTTCTTTTATGGTGTTAGATTTAAATCTTGTACGCTTCTAAGATTAGATTTCTTGCATTTATTTCTTGCATTTATATTTCAAAAATACAAAAACATCACAAAATTCCTTTAAAAATACAAAAATATTTTCATGATTTTAGTATTTTCTTTATATTCAACATGTATGATTTTTGTTTTGAGTACTTTGATGAGGCTTTTATTGTACAAGAGGATATATTTCCTAATGAGGTACATGGTAGTGAGGATGACAATGGTTTGAATATGATCTCCATGGATCCTATTTCTATTTCACTCTCCTCCACAACCTCTCCAATTGACCTTTACCATAGGGTGTGTGCATGGTTACCTTCATGTCCCACTATTTGCAACATTGATAAACCTAACATGATATATCCTACACCTTTGATGATGGTAAAAGGATGTCCTCGTATAACCATTAAGGGTAAACCTAGAGATCCTTTGGATTTCTTTGATAATACTAATTTTGTTTCACATGCTTATCACACACAGAATAACCCTCAGCCTACTATTCCAATTTCTTTACCTCCTTCTCAACCTATGCTTCCTCAAGCACCTAGGTATCCATCTACCTTTAAGGAGTATAACTTAGTTGACCAATTACGTGCTACTCCTGCTAAGATATCTTTATGGGAATTACTTCAAACTTCCCTGACATATCATGAGGCATTGCAAAAAGCTTTATCTACTCTTCCTGCTTCGCCTCCTAATCAAGAGAACATTCATTCTATTTTGGATTGTATGCATACTATGCCTTTTGTACCTCCTATTATGTTTTCTGATAATGACTTACCTTCCCTAGAGGTGTAGAATCAATATGATGCTCTTATGGTGGTTGTCTCTATTAATCAAAGTATCATTCAAAGAACCTTAATTGATAATGGATCTAGACTTAATGTTTGTAGCATGGATATGCTCAAGGCAATTAAGGCTGATCTATCTACTATTCAACCTGATAATGTTCCTATACATGGATTTGACAATATTGTGAAAAGAACTTTGGGCATTATTACCTTACTTGTTAAAGTTGGTCCAGTTATTCTAAATACTCCTATTCATGTTATGCTTGGACCTCTCAATTATAATCTTCTTTTAGGAAGACCATGGTTACATACTATGCATGCAGTCCCTTCTACTCTTCATCATAAGGTTAGGTTCATCTATAATAACTTAATGTATACATTTCATGTGGATGATGCCCTGAATCCTTGCTTAAATGCTGAATATGCCAAAAACTTTGAACCTATTCAACCTAGTAAAGAGATTGAAAAACAATTAGAGATACAACAATCTGAGATAAAACAACCTGAGATTCAACAACAAGAAGTCCCATCTTCTTCTTCTTTGACTAAAGATGATTGGGGGACATTGGATTTTAATCCTACGTTTATTGGAGAATACAAGGTTTCTGATTTGGAATTCATGAAGCAACAGAATGAATTTGAGAAAAAAGTGTTTATTTCTTCTCCACTTTCTGAAGAATTAAAAAGTAATTTTGTTGCCACTTCGATTAATGAAATGCTTGACACTATAAAGCCTAATTGTTATGACATTGTGACATATGTTGCTCCTTGGACTCCTTCTGACATGACTAATCAATATGGTCCTGGTTATCATTTGCTCAGGAAATCAGGATTTAATGGGAAAGGATGTGGTAAATATGAACAAGGTATACAAGTATCTTTAGATAACAAACTTTATGATCATACATATGGATTAGGATTCAATCCTTATAGACAACCATCGGCTTTTCCTCTTAATGTTAATCATATTTGCAGTTGACAATTGAAGTTGGTTAACCCATTACTTATTGACTTTAATCAACCCTCCTCTTTGGATATTTTTCCTAAAGATGAAGCTTTAATGGAATTTTTAGGAATTTATGAAGATTTACCTAAGTTTCATCACAAATGAGGAAAGCCTTATTGTTTAAAAATAGATGCTTATTTTGGAGAACAGGAAGACCGTGATATTCTCCCTTTACCAATGGATTCTCCAGTAAGAAGTGATTTGTTAATTACTGAAACTATTGATATTCAAGTGGATGAAAATGATTTTGAAAGGATGATAAAAATTGGGAAATGTTTGAATCAGGATGAACGTGGTCACTTGGTTTCCCTTTTGCTTGAATTTAAGGATATATTTGCTTGGACATATTCTGATATGCTAGGTATAGATTCTAAGATTGTTACTCATAACATTGTTTTAAAGCCGAATATGAAACCTGTCAAACAAAAAATTTGAAAGATGAATCCACAAATTTCTTTATTAGTAAAAGGAGAAATTGAAAAATTATTGGATTCTAGATTTATCCATTCTATTGATTACTCAGATTGGATTTCAAACATTGTGCCTGTGTCAAAAGGAGAAAATAAGATAAGGATGTGCACTGATTTTAGAGATTTAAATAGGGCATCCTTGAAGGATGATTTCCCGCTACCTAATATTGATATGATTGTGGATTCAACATCAGGCCATGCCTTGTTATCTTTTGTGGATGGTTTTTTGGGATACAATCAAATCTTTATCCCCCCTAAAGATCAATTTAAGACTACATTTATAACACCTTGGGGAACCTTTTGTTGGGTCATGATGCCCTTTGGATTGAAAAATGTAGGAGCAACTTATCAATGAGCTATGACTTTGATTTTTCATGATTACATTCATAAGATCCTTGAAGATTATGTGGATGACATCTTGGCAAAATCTATCCAAAGAGAAGATCATGTTACTATTTTACGATAGATATTTGAAAGGATTAGAAGTTATAATATGAGATTGAATTCTAAGAAATGTGTCTTTGGAGTTGATTCTGGTAAATTATTAGGATTTATAATCTCTAAGTGAGGCATTGAAGTAGATACTGAAAAGATTGAAGCTATTGTTAATATGCCTCCTCCTAAGAATATTTCCCAGTTATGAAGCTTACAAGGAAAAATACAAGCTATTCGTCACTTTATTTCTAATTTAGCGGACCGAACTATTCCTTTTACTTCCTTGCTTAGAAAGGATACCACTTTCTCTTGGAATGAGGAGTGTAAACAAACTTTTGAGCAATTTAAGGAGTATCTCACAAATCCTCCTATTTTGCACCCTGCAAATTTTGATAAACCATTTCAATTATACACTTCAGCGACTCAATGGGCCGTGAGTGCGTTGTTAGCTCAAATTGATGATAATGATAAAGAAAGACTTGTGTATTACATTAGTCAAACTTTACTTGATTATGAAACATGATATACAAATTTAGAAAGACAATGTCTCGCTGTAGTTTATGCATGTCAGAAACTTGGGTATTATTTGATAAATGTTGAAGTTAATGTGATTGTTAAGTTTGATCCTTTGAAACATCTTTTCTCACAAACTGATCTCTCGGGCCGGTTGGAAAAATGGGTGATGTTGCTTACAGAATTTGATCTTAATTTTATTTCTCAGAAATCTATTAAGGGACAAGCATTGATAGATTATCTAGCTAAAGCTCCTTGTCCTTACCTAGATGAAAGTTCTACTTCTATAGAATTTCATGATGATAACATCTTAACTCTTCAACATGAGGATATTTGGGAATTATATTTTGATGGATCTAAATGTAAGATAGGTTCTGGTGTAGGTATCATCTTGATTCCCCCTACAAAAAAACCCATCCCTTTATCATATAAACTAACCTTTCCTTGCACTAATAACATTGTAGAGTATGAAGCTCTTATAGCGGGACTACGAGCAGCTTCATCCCTCAATATCAAACATTTACATATATATGGAGATTCACAACTAATAGTTGAACAGATTAAAGGAGGATATCAGACTAAAAATGCTAAAATGACACAATATAGAGATTTAGCTCTTGATGTACTTTCACAATTCTCCTCTTATATGATTCAGACTTTACCTAGAAAGGACAATCAACATGCGAATGCCATGGCCAGTGCAGCTTCCCTGGTTTGTCTTGAGAACAATGCGGAAAACTTTCAATTTACTATACAAACTCTTAAATGCCCTACAATTTCTGATAAGTTTACTGCTGACTGTTTTAACTTGCATTCAAATGAATGGTATTCACATATTTTTCATTTTTTGAAAGATGGTACTTTTCCTGAATCAGCAACAAGGAACATGCATAATCGTATTAGGAAAATTGTAGCACGGTACATCATTTTAGGAGATACGCTTTACAAACATTCTTATGAGGGATTATTATTATGATGTCTTAATAGAACTGAAATTCTTTTCACTTTAGCAGAGGCTCATTCTGGTTCTTGTGGAGGACATTTTGGTGGAAAATCCTTGGTTAATAAATTACTTCAAAAGGGATATTATTGGCAAACAATGGAACAAGATTCTTTCATGTTTGTTAAGAAATTTCCTCAATGTCAAAAACATAGTAATTTGATTCATGCTCCTTCTCGTGAGCTTCATAATCAAGTTTCTCCATGGCCTTTTAGTATTTGGGGTTTTGACCTTATTGGAAAAATCTCACCAACTTCTTATCAAGGACATACTTACATTCTCACCGCTACGGATTACTTTACAAAGTGGGTGGAAGTTGTTCCTCTTTGTTCAACAATGGCAGATGTTATTTTTGATTTCATCCTTAATAATATAATAACAAGATTTGGTATTCCTTCAACGATAATTTCGGATAATGGAACGTATTTTAAAAACAAAGAAGTTGCAAAATTCTTGGAGAAATATAGGATTCAACATCATTTTTCAACTCCTTACTATCCTCAATCTAATGGACAAGCTGAAGCATCAAATAAAATTATTTAAAAAATTTTGAGAAAAATAGTTAGTAACCATGCGAAAGATTGGCATACTCAATTGACTTATGCTTTATGGGCCTATAGGACTAGTGTTCTTACCACCACGAGTACTTCTCCTTATAACCTTGTCTACGGTACTGATGCTATTATGCCTTTGGAACTAGAAATACCTTCTTTACATATTTCATTTCATGGGATAATTGATAAAGACACTTTTCGTGAACAACGCTTACAAGAATTAGAAATTTTGGATGAACAACGAATACATGCATTAGAACATATAAAATTTTATCATAAATCTCTTCAGAAATAATACAATCATAAGGTAATTGAATGAACATTTGCGGTTGGTGATTTAGTCCTTTATGAGAATCAACGGAATGTGAATGCTTTATCGGGCAAAAAAGGAAAATTTAGCCCTAACTGGCTTGGACCTTTTGTTGTTATTGAAGACTTTGGTTCAGGTGCTTACAAACTTGCTGATATGGATGGTGTTTCTTTAAAGGAACCCATTAATATTATGCATCTTAAACCTTATTACCCTTAATCTCATTTGTTCCATGTCCATTTATGTATTCCTTATAAAAAATTATTTTATAGGTTATGTAGTTTTAGTAAAAATTATATATTGAATATGTTTATGCACTTTCTTTCTTTCTTTCTTTCTATTAAGTTTTATATTGATGAAAGCATAGTAATCAAACATAGAACTAATCAGTAGAGAAAGTTTTTCATTCATCACAATAATAGTTTTTAAAGGTTTTTGATACATAAGTGGCCAATAGCCCTATCTATCACTACATCTATCACTATGTCACTCTAATGGCCGATGACTCCCAGATCTCTCTACTCTGTGATGGGAAGATGAAGATTTGTGTGTCTATGTATGGCTCCTGGATATGCTCATACCCTATACACATCCTCAGAGACTCTATACCTCTGCCATCAACTTCTCCTCCCTTTCTCTACAAATTCTCAGCTCTCGGTGGATACATACAAAGATGTTGGCATGTCTACCGGGATCTCTATGACCAATGGAAGACTCTTGCTCATCGGCTGGTAGTCGGTAGGATATAATGGTATCCTTGAGAATCTCAGATACAAAGCTCCTCCACTCTGCTATGCTAGCTATAGAAAGAAACAAAATTCTATCAATCTAGTATCCTGTCTATTAAAATCATTTATTCAATCAAGTTCATACCTGGGTCTCTCTCCTGGACGTCACTAAAGTGCCTAGATGGTGGGGTCATGGAGTGACTACTCTCTCCATGCTCACTATATCTTAGTCTCAGTGGTGGTGTCTCTATGTGGGGTGGTGGGGGCCGTCATGATCTCAATGGTGATGCATGAGTAATAGGTATATCTGTACCAGTATCACCACCTGAGGGCATGTCCTCGGCCCTCTCCTCTACTCTCTCCTCCTCCTCCATGGGATCCTCCTTGAAGATGTGCTCCTCCTCATCTCTAATATCCTCATCCTCCTTGGTGGCTCCACTATCCCACTGTGTCCCCTCTGTAAAACCTGGATCACCTGTAGGATAATCCTTGAGAAAGATAGGATGGGTCCCCTCCAAACTCTAGTACCTAATGTAATCTTGGCTCACACTTGAATAGGCTACATCTGATGGTACCTCTATATCCTTTGTCTCATCTACATCACTATCCTCTATGTCTGCTATCGATGGTCAGTGAATGGCACCGGGTCTCTGATAGTATCTCGTCGGATGAACATAGCAAGGTACTACCTTAGGGACTCCTTGTAACAGGCCGAACTATCTCATCACCTGATCATAATAGTAGGGCATCACTATATGACTCTAATGACCTTCTAGCAGCTTACACTACTGTGAATGTCTCATCTAGAATCATGTATCAGGCCACTCTGTCATCTGGTAGTAGGGTCTCCATATCACATCAGTGTTGGCAATATGGTCTAGATGTACTCTCTAGTAGAGCATATCCCCAAACTACCAAACATCTCTCAAAGGATATGCAAAGGCTCTCACTGTGCTCACATCTACCATCATGGGAACTCCCTATGGATGTGTACATGTGAAATGCTCAAAAATCCATATCTGCAAAATTGTACATGTTGATAGACTCTCTCGCTGATATCTCACTAGCTGACCCAGCTCATGGTATAGCTGAGCTAGCATGGTGCGACCCCATGAGAACATGGTCCTCTCTCTCTCCATCCTTCATATGAGATGTTTCATATGTGAACAAAATATAGTACCCTTTGAGTTTGGTAACACAACCAAGGCTACTATACATAACATCACCTTTTGTACCAAAGGTGTAGGGCCTGACAGTATGGAAGATAGTAGGATCTGATCTAACCGGGTTCGCATCACTGGATGCACTCCTATACAATACTTTATGTCTACATGGATCTCCTCAAAACCATGCTATTCTCTGGGTCTAATGGTCTCCCCTCGGACTGGAAGCCACAGGATCCTATAGACATCCTCTAAGGTCACTATGATCTCGCTAGAGGGAAGATGGAAGGAGCATGTATCCTCATCCCATCTCTCTATCAGAGCTGATAGCATGGCTCGGTGAAGTCTGAGCTATGGAAGGCTTGATACCTAGTACATTCCCACATCCATCAATAACCACATCCCCTCATCATCAAGCTCAGATAGTCTCTCATTGACTTTCACTAGCAATTCCCTAAAAGGATGCTCTCGGAAGCATACTAGGTCCTGCAAGCACAAACAAAGATCATATCAGTCATTTGTATCATCAAATTTGCAAAACTAACTAAACTAGGTCAAAGTCGACCTTAGTTAGGTCAATGTCAACCTCACTAGGTCAATGTTGACTTTACTAGGTCAGGGTTGACCTTTTTGGGTCAAGGTCGACCTCATCTAAAAATTGACAAAAACCCCTTTGGTCAATGTCAACTTTCATGGGTCAAAGTCAACCTAAATGGGTCAATGTCGACCTAAATGGGTCATGGTCGACCTAAAGGGGGAAAAATAAACCTAGCCTATAAAAAATAGGAATTTGGAAAGTACAAAGGAGGATAACAGTAAACTCACCTTAGGTAGTGGTCGTCTGGTAGCCAGGCTATGTCTCAGCGTCTCCAAGCATGTCGCTTGAAGTTCCTCTCTTCTCGGCATCTTGCTTCCTTGTTTTGAATCTGAGAATGGTAAGAATGAGTAATTATTTCTCTCTTTTAATTATTTATAAGTTTGAATTAGGGTTTTATTAGGGTTTTATTAGGGTTTCCTTAGGGTAAACTCAGATTTTCTATTCTTATGCATTTAGATAGACATCCACTCTTTTCATCATAACTTGAGTTCGGTAACTCTATTTTTAGTGCCATCTACGGCATTGGAATTTTGATTCATATACCTAACTACTTGAATCAATTTAGGAAGGTTAGGAATCCTTCTAATTGGTTTAGGAAATGACTTTTCAACACTCTGCATCTCTAGTATATAGAGTTTTTCTTATCACCCTATTTCACCCTTCTGAAATAGAAAGCCGAAACAGGGGGGGCATAAGGGGCTCTATACACTTCTCAAATTATCATATAGTAAGCTTTAGGTGATTTATGGATTTACATTAACCTTGTGTTTTTCAAGTTCTAACAGTTGTCTAGAGGATCTTTACATCGAGGACTTGGTTATATCCTTTTTATTTACTATGATGTTTTCTTACTTTAGCTTGCATATTCACGTAGTGTCATATCTAAGCTAAAGTGGGGGATAAATGTATCATCTTAAAATGGAAGCACTTTAATCTTGATAGGTTTATCACCCTCTTTTAGTACATTTATCATGATAAACTTGCATTTAGGATGCATGTTGCACTTATCTTCTTCATTCTAGGTGAAATTAGGGTTAGGATCCCATGGATTCTCCTAAATTTCCCTCTTTTGTGGCTCTATTTTCTAGGTAGGACTTAGAAATAGGTCCTCTTGGCTTTCATCATAGTCATCATAGGATTTTATGCCTATTCCTAGCATTCTATCCTAATCTGATATCATTTCTAGGTCTTTGGGCATCCCCAGGACCTCTTGTCTTGATTCTGATTGGATCTGGACACAGGGTCAAATTTGAGGTTGATCCTGAATAGGTCAGGATCGAGGTCAAACCTGACTAGGTTAGGTCCAACCTCAATTTTTCCCCCCTCATTCAAATTTCTAGATTCTTGATTTTTGAGCATCAGGCTTTCGAGATATTTATTTTCCCGCCTCCGGGTTAATCATTTCAAGTTTTGGGATGGTAAATCCTCTAATTGTGTTTAATCTAGGTATATTTTCTAAAGGTTAGGACCTAATTGGGATTTAATTCTCCAAGGTGGCCCCTCTAGAGGATTTTTCCCTTGTTCACTATAAAAGGAGGCCTTCCTCTCTCATTTTCACATCAAGTTTTCAAGCTCAAGCACTCTCAAGCAAGGTGATTGATCCAACATCCATTATCCACATCTCTCCATCAATTTTTGTGAGCAAGAAGGTTTCAATCAAGCAAGGAATGGTGAAGATGTAAGATAGCAAGAGGATGATATAGGAGATCAAGCCATTGTTAACATCAAGCATCTTTATGAACACCTATTTGGAGCAAGAGAGATCCTTTCTTCCTTGATCCACCATCATCAACTTTCAAGCATTCAAAGATTCAATCATGGGGTAACAATTATGGGTTGTGAGTTTGGTAGAAGTACTTTAGCCTTGGGGGCTTGGTATGCTTTTCTATCTTATTCAAATCTATGCATTGTTATTTCATACACATTCATGCTAGGGTTTTGATCTAGAGGATTAGATCTTGGCATTACACTTTGTTGGTTAACAGTTTGTCCTCCCGTTAGATTTGCAATCTCTAACTCTTCTTAACACCCAAGATGAGAGAACAAAAGGATGTCACCAAAAAATGGGTCAGTGTAAGTCATCTATCACTACCCTCTGAATTGACAGGTACAGCTCCCTGATTGTGTTTGATATGCAATGAATGTGTATTTTTATTGATCATCAGATTAATCCTTATGATTTTTAACCAAATTGTTTGTAGGCCCAAACAATTCAGGCAAGGATAAGAGTGGATAACCTATAATCCCCAATGGGATGTTGATCATAGATTATCATGAAGTCTATCTTTTAACCTAAATCTATCTACTCTAAGAATGCATATCCTACTAAGGAGAATAGAAGCAGGATGATACATGGACAGTAAATGGAATTACTTATACTGCAATTACTAACATGAAATGGAATCCAAGCAGGAATCACAATTCCATATGCAATTGTACTTTCTATTCAGATCCATCTAAATAATTGGATGAATAGGAGAAGAATCATACATGAAAGGTAAATAGAATTACTTTCACTGCAATTACCAACATGAAATGGAATCCAATAAGCAACTACAGCTTCACATATAACTGTTATGTCTATTCAAATGCAAATGAACAACTACTAGCACAACAAACATGAAATAAAGCTTAGCAAATAGAATTACTCTGCTCCAATGCCAAGTTTGTCGACCCCCATACTGAATCTCTTTACAGAATATATAGATTTTACAATACATCAGGCTCGTAGGAGCCAATGACCTTCCCTCTCCTTTGAATACAAAGAGACAAAGCATAAAGAGATAAACTCTTCCAATCTGAGAACTCGAAAAGTCACTATAGAATCTGAGACTCTTCATCTTCTTTTTAATAGTATCTATCAAGTCAAATCCATTGGGCTTCTCGAAGTCGAACTATCTTCCAAACAAACTTAACTAATACAAAAGCAACAGTTAACCTTGATTCGCAACAGACATTCCACCCAAGCTTCCATTGTCACATGATCACATGGTACTTTTTTACCTCTTGCGATCATGTGACCACTCTATTCATTGGTGCACGTGGACTGCACCATTTAAGGTAATAGTCACCTTTGGGATGACTGAGCATTCATCAAATTTTAGACCATTGATCTTTGCATATTTGATAATAGAACAATGCTTCGATCTCTTTCATGAAATGCAAACTCTAGAATTGTCCTTCGAGTCTCCTTATATTGTTAGTGTATCAAACACTATAGTCAATGAACCTTTGGAGCATACTAACTGAGTAAGCGGATCCAAGTGGCAAGATCCCATTTTCCGCAAAACATATTCTGTACCATAGCGGCAAAATGGGAACCATTGATTTAGTATCTCCAAACTCTTTCAGACCCACTACTTTTACTGACTTTACATCTGGAGAATCGGACGGATGACATAAGATCTAATGGGCTCACAAGATTCTACGAGATCATACGCCATCCGTCGATTTGGAATCTTAAGATGTGCTTAAAATTAGGGATGCCCACCTGAATACGTGGCAAGATCCTATTAACTTGCAAAGCATCTTCAGTGACTTACGCTGTCACATGATCACATAGCAATATTTAATCCATGCGATCATGCGACCGCTTCATCATTGGCACATCTATGCTATCAGGGTACGTGGGTCCCACTTGGTCTTCCATTGTCACATGATCACAAGAGTGTTCTCTCAGTCATGCAATCATGCGACCACACACCTAATTGGCTACGCTTAACATTAGGGAGGCCCACCATGCTACGTGTTTAGATCTCGTTATCCCGCTATGAATCTTCAACAACATAGAGGAAACACGGGAACCATTGATTTAGTATCTTGAAGATATAATAACCGCGGGAAACTTTTCGGACCGACCAGGCTTCATTGTCGCATGATCCAATGGTATTATTTTATTCCATGTGATCATGCGACCGCTCTCTCATTGGCACACGTGGACTGCACCATTGGCATTCGTGGGTCCCAGTAGAGTGCATTTGTGATGTTGGCGTACATAGGTTCCCTTTTTGCCTTGTCACATGATCACATGGCTATTATTTTATTCATGTGATCATGCGACCAGTCCATTCTTCGATATAGTTTAGAGATTAATTCACCATCCTCATTTTTTATCAACTACCTTTTTTTAAGGAAAATTTAGCTTCCATCAGCAAGGTATGCACAAACCGTAACACTTGAGAAATCAAAATCTTTTCAAACCTTCCAAATGCAATGGAGGAAGGGGAAATCTCTGCACTATTATCAAATCCAATATGTTTTGAAAGAATAATATTTTTCCACCTCCCTTATTGAAGACTTAGGGACATTGTAACAGTCTTGGGACCAAATCTTCAATGATCACTTATGCAAGACATAAATCTCCTGCACATTGACATATGGATAAACTTCTTTGAATGTTTCACATCAGCTTCTATCATTGCATTATCCAAACAAAGAGCCATGTTTATGATTCCTTGCAACATCTGAAGATCATGATTTGAAACCATCATTTTGCCTGAGAACATCCATTAGAGCACAAGTCTTTGTCAAGTTAGGATCTACGACCTACTCGAAGCAATGAAATTTTGATAATAACCCACCCAGCTAATCATGTAGGCAAAGAAAGGGGAACCCGACAAAGACTCCCTATCCTAGGGAAGACTTAGACCTAGACACCAGACTAACCAGAAATGACCAATATTGCCAAAAAAATGGGTGATTGAAAGTCAGGCAACACACTTTCAATACATACACACACATTTTATTTTCAATTGGCTATTCATGGAGGTGGAAACCACCAAAATGAGGGTTTGACTAAGGCAAAACCCTATATAGCCACCCCAAAAACCCCCTTTTTTAGATATCTACAGTCGCTATTTTGGGAATCAAAGGATAGATTTGAGTACCCTTTTCACCAAACTTCCAAGATCTATGAACAAAATCAAAATCGGGCTTCAGAATAAAAATGTGGTATTTGACCTTTTATGAACGTCAAACTCGACCTGCTACTGGAAAGATGAAACTTTTCTGGGTTTTCTCTGTCTTGGCTTTCTAATCACAAATCTAGTTGCAGAATCTTCCAAAATCTCATACAGACTTCAGAAAATAGGTATTTCCAAATCAATTTCACAATGAGGTATGTATCTTGACCTAATTAATTTTCAAGTATTTCTAGATTTACTTATGCTATGCCAATTCCAATTTCAATTCAAATGAATAAGTGTTGAATGTTAGGTACATTTTTAAGCTTCCATTTTTCCCATATTCACATACATGAAATTAGGGCCTTGGATTGTACATGCAAGCAATTTAATGACCCAACCCTAGGTGAGACTAAGTAGTGCCCAGCTCAGCAATGAAGAAGCTCTAGAGGACAAGGGATAAATATTCAAGTCTAACGCTTTGGAGGAGTTCAAGAGGGGTGAATAAAGGTTCAATGGTGTGTAGGAGAGATCCCCACCAATCCATTTGAGGTGTTGAAGCAAACAGATTAGCCCTGTGACTCAAACAAGCCAAAAAGTCCTAAAAAACCCTCATTTTTGGTTGAGGTGTTGTACAAACATTTGGTGCCCCAAAACCCTAAAAATCCTTGAGGGTTGGAAAATTGAATAGAGGTTATTTTGGAACTCTAGCCTTGGTTCTGTGGAAGAAGTGGGTCAAAAGTCCTAAAAACCCGGAGAGGAGGCCTAATTGGGGCTCTTTCTAGTAGCCCTATTTTGGGAAGAAACTTTGAAATCGGGTATCAACCCATCTTCACCAACACCTTTGAGATGCTTTATTTGATGCAAAAACACCTTGGAATTCAAAATTTCCCTTGTCAGAGCCTGTGGAGTTGATTAAGCCTTAAAACCCCTTATTAGTCTATGTAAGGGAATGGAGCTAGAAAGAGTGCAAACAAGCTAGGTGGAAGGAGAGTTTACTATTGGTGGTAAGATTGGGCTAGGTTAGGGGATCCTATTGTGAAGAGGAGTCATAGAGACCATAAGGTGTGGGTGAAGCACACTAGTGATCCAAGATAAGGATCAGGGAGCATAGACTAGCTAGTCTATCCCAATCTCCCCATCAAGCACAAATCCTCTTTAATTTCTAATTAATTAGGATTAAGTATGCGCACACATGTGAATGTGTTCTTTTAATAAAAGTGTAAAAAAATTATATTAAAATCAATATTATAGAAATTAAATAAATATGCAAGCTCTAGAAATTAGACCATAATATAATATTGATATAAAAAAATATTTTTTTATTTAATTATGCAAAGGGGATTTTTAGGGTTACTTTGTACAATTATGTCTAGTAAATTTTATCATAGGGATTTAGATTTGAAATTAGGAAAATTGATTGAGATCAAGTGCTTAGGTTTTACCAGACCAAATTTTGGTGATTACACTAATCTCTAAGAAAAGATGTGAGGATCAATAGAAAGGAATCAAAGTTGCAGAAGGTATTGACCCTGTGTCTCATTTGCGGTTTGTAGATGACACTTACCTTATGGGAGAAGCTAGTCTGAAAGATGAAATGGTAATTAAATCAACTATAGACAGTATAGGATTTCTTTAGGTCAACATATTAATTGGAATAAATCTAAGGTATATTTTTTTAACTCTCCTTTGCACAATCAAAGACAAATATGCATAATTTTGGGTATTGGGATGGGCAAGCTTCCTGGTAAATATTTGGATATTCCCTTATTTGCGGATGCTTGAAGGACTAATCTTTGGAAAGACTTGGTGGATAGTTGTGATAAAAGAATGGAGGAATGGAAGAGTAGGTGGTTGACCTTAGTAGGAAGGATTTTGATGCTACAATCAGTTATATCTACAATTCCTATTTATCTAATGATTTCTTTGAAGGTTTCAAAGAAGATTATTAAATATGTGGAGAGTAGGATGAGTAAATTCCTTTGGAATGGGATGAGCGATGATGATAAAATTCCTCTCTTGGAATGGGACAATATTTGTAATCCTAAAAGTAAAGGTGGGGATGGTTTGAGAAACTGGCATGCTATGAATATGGCCTTGGGAGAAAAGCTAGTGTGGGGGATGTATTCATAGCTAGATATGCTTTGGGTGGGAATTTTCAAGGCTAATACTTGGATAGAAGTGTGTCAGAAAGAATTTTGACTATAAGGGATCTGCCAAAAGTTTCTACAGTCTGGAACTTCATCTTAGAGTGTAGAAAGGTTATAATTGAGCATCTGACATGGCAAGTTGGTAATGGTCAAAATGCTTCCTTTTGGAAGGATTCATGGTGTAGTTTTCCTTCCCTCAAGGATGATATGGAACTGCAAGATCTCATGGTGTTTTTAACCAATTTATGGGATGATAGGGTAAGGGATTGTATGGAGCCTAAACTTTCTTCTCTAGGTCAGAAATGGGGGTGGAAAAGCCTTGAGAATTTGGGTCTCTCATATTATCAAGTTACTTTAATGTAAAATACCTTTGATAGTTGGGATTTTCTATTGTCATAAAAAGAAGACAAAATGATATGGTGTGCAGCAAAGAGTGGTTGTTATTCGGTTAAATTGGGTTGTCATTTGTTGGAAAATGATGATAATATGTATGAATGGCGTAAAAAATTATGTTGGGGGAAGGATTGTCTTCCTAAGGTAGGCTCCTTTTGCAATTAAGGGTAGGGTTCTTATAGGGGAAAGAATAAAAAGACTTGGTTTTATGGGTCCTACAAAATATGTAATGTATGGGGAATCTGAGGAAAGTTTGATCATCTTTTGCTACACTATAAGTTTTCTCAAGAATGTTGGGAGATGGTGATTGCCAAACTGAGATGGTTTGGTCCTATGCATAACACCATTAAAGAAGTTCTCATTGGGTGGAAAAAATTTTTATAAAAATCTTTCTAATCCAAAATATGGCATATTTTCCTCTCTATTGTTATATGGGAAGTGTGGAAGGAGAGAAATAGGCCAATCTTTCAAGATAAACATGATTTAGTAGATAAAATCAAGTGTAGGTTTAATCTTTCTATTAAGGAGGTCTTAAGTGCGGCCACAAAAAAATTTAAAGGAAAATATCCCCTACACCTTAAATGATAAATGGATTCAATCCCAATGGCCACGAATAAAATTCAAATTTGCATGTAATCCAAATCAGAGTAATCAATGGGTCTATAAAAGGAAAGATGTGAAATGGGAGGTGCCTGAAATGTGCTCGTTTATTGATGGGTCTTCTTGCGGAAACCTGGGACCCTCTGGAGTTGGGATAATAGAAAGGGATTGGCATAGCGTAATGGTGACCTATGCAGCACCAAAATTATCAGAGGGCTCAAATAATGTGGTTGAAGCCAAAGTAGCTTTGCTAGATTTAAAAGTTGGTAGAAGGATTAATTTCTAGAAGGTTCATCTAGAGGGAGACTCACAAATCATAGGAAGGGCATTACAAAATAGAACTACTCAAGCTTGGCACTTGCAAAATTTAATTAATGTGATTATGAAGGATTTTTTCTTTTTCTAGGAATTTAAAATTTAAATCTAAAGGAAATTTGAAGGTGCAATGATTAGGTGTTAGGGGACTATCCTCTGCCATATTAATTATGGAAACTTTCCAAAGATAGTAGATATAAGGTGATTTTATAATGGCCCTTTAAGGTAATTGGTAGAAAAGATGGTGGTGGTAGGTGTAGAGAAGGCATGACTTTCTAGAATGATGGTGGACAAGGCTTCGAGCGTTTGATAAATCATTTTCTAAGATTTTAAAATCTTGAAGTTATGTTTTGAATTTTCTCAGAAGATCTCTCATTATGGAGAGTGGTGGAATTAAGATAATCCTCTGGGTGGTGTGACATAGATGAAACTTTGGAGTGAAAATAGGCAAGGTGCTCAAAAGAATAGAGGCAACATTTTCAGTGGACACCATGAAGAAATAGAAAGGATTCAAAGGGACTGTTAGCAAAGAAAAAATGATGGGTTTGTTGAATATAAAGGATATGAAAATTGCAAAGGCTGAATTGATGGTGCTAGGAAGCCAATTTCCATGATTATTGTTTGGGAACTAGAGTGTGGTGAAGCCATTTCCATGATTATTGGTGAGTGAACCTAGATGTAATTTCCATGATTATTGTTTGGGAACTAGAGTGTGGTGAAGCTATTTCTGAGGTAAATTATATAATTAGATGTTTGTTTGATGAATATTTTCTTTTGGAGTGTGATTCCATTTTAGAATGGAAAGTGTCGGGCATTGGCTTAGCTTACACTGAGTATTTTGAAGATGAAGATGAAGCAAGAGTTTATGGGTTGGTTCCCTTTGTCCACTAGTGGGGGAAAACTAACAAGGGGGTATTTCAAGTGAAGTGAGCTAGGGCATGGACGAAGCTCAAACGGAGGGTGTTGGAAAGAATGTCAATTGCAGGAGAAGCTCAAGGAATGGATGAATGGATGTTCAATGTACCCTATCCGAGGGGAAGAAGATCCAAGCAAGGAAGGAGGGTAGGGTTTGACAAGCTATTTTTTATGGGTTAAGGTAAGATGCTTGCGGCTTTTTGACGGGGCGTGAAAATCAATTTTGAAAATGTGAAAGGTGAATTTTGGATGTGGGCACACTTGTGAACCAAGATAGATGGACCTGAGTTGTGCTGCAGTAATTTTGATTGAAACTGGGAATGTTAAAGTCTAGATGAAATCCAAGTAGGGATTCATAGCCAAGAAAGGAGCGACCATGGAGTGACCATGGAGAAGGGTCTATACCAAGAATGGTTCAATTTATAGGGTTTAATTTAGTAGGCATTGATAAATCTTTATAAATGTTATTTTTTGTTGATAGTGTTGTGTGCAAATAGTTAGTTGGGTAGATGTTGTTTTTTCTGCTATATTTGGACAATTTAGATATCTAGTGATAAGGACCTTTATGGATATGTAAATCTTAAGTTTAATCAATAAAAATCATATGTTACTGATCCAAAAATATATATATTTTTTATATAATATAGCATATATTATATTTATAGTTTAATATTATAATTTAATATATTGTTATTATATATACGATGTTTTTTATTTCTTGAATCATATCATCTATATGATGATCTACAACTGATTGAATATCTAGATGAGCTGAAGATATGGTGATTGGGGATCACCGAGCTACTTAAGAGATATGTAAGATGATTAAATCAGTCAATATCTTGTCATTGATGTTAACTAGTTTTGACAATACTTATCATGATAGTTACAAACATCTCAACATCTGTAGAAGGAAGAAAAGATGAAGAAATGAGATATCTACATAAAAGAAAGATGGATATGATAGATAAGGATAAGGTAAACATTGGGTAACTTATCGACGAGTATATGGCTTTATATTATTGACTTGAGCATGTTACATTAATCTATTATGAAGAAGAGATTTGAATTGAACAAGTAAATATGGTTGGTAATTGAAGATTTATGTATACCCCAAGCTAGTGCAGTGTATACTGAGTGATAGTAATAATTGAGTTAATTATCACCGACATATTTTCAATTGAGTTATATTTGAGTCAGATCAGAACTGTATCAATTTAACCATTGATTCAGAAAATCTCTTAACCGAGTGGACTTAATAGTCTTATTGTACTACTCTATGACATTCATTGAATGTAAATTGTTATCTTGTTGACCTCATAGTGAATGCTGGTCAAAAGTTAACTATTAATGATAAATCCTCTAACCGGGTCACACCTAACAGTGTGCATTATATCCTTTAATAGGGTTGGCTCCTAACCGAGCTCACTTCAGAAGAGTGAATTATTTTGGGTTAACGGTCCCAGGTGGTTTTTCCCTTAGCAGGGTTTCCACATTAAATCATTGTGTTATGTGTTATTTGTTATGATTGTTTTTCTATCATACTTTACATACTGCATAGTTGATTTAATCATTAATCATAGTTTGGATAATTACTGGTATTCGATAAAGTGAACAGATAGATTGATATTTTATGTTAGCGAGCTCGATAAATTGTTGAAATTTTTTTGTAAGGTACATTTGGGATTTTGGGACTGTAGGATAACTTATTTAATTGACTCACCCCCCTCTCAGTTATTCTAACAATTGGTATCAAAGCATATTGGTTTCTCAGAGGAAAGTTTTAAGGACTTGAGAAAAAATATAACAAGATGTATAAGAGGGAAGTGCCTAAGTTGAACAAAGATAACTTCACAACATGGCAAAGCAGGATGAGGCTTCACATTTCTGGAATTGGAGAATATGCTATACATCTATAATACCATAAAATTGGCACCCATTAAATTCAATTAATTTGGTGCATTTTCATCAATTTTACATCTTCAAAGTCCTAGTTCCCTAGGAAATTTTCTCTCTCCTACCTAACTTAATTTGACTTGATGTCAATTGCAAAGACCATAAATTGCATTAATTAAATATTAAAATTAATTCTTAAAGTCCTTGACTTTAATTAGCTAAATTAACCCTATGATAATTTAATTTAATCCTAAAGTCATAAGTGCTTAGAATTAAATTAAATTCACCCCATTTGGCTAATTACCCATAAAAGGAATTAATAATTGCTTGATATTCGAATGGACACACCTTTTTTAATTAATAATTCAAGATATTCGAAAGGCCACCTATGTGGCATTTTCCATTCTTTGTATTAAGTAATTCTTGCTTTTTTGTCTCAAATGGAAATGAAGGGTCAGGAGTTTCAAATCAACAACCCCTTCATTCCCTTCCCGGGCTTGCTTATTTAATGGACCTTTTTTCATCATTCAAAGGAGGGATTATTGAGAGCATCTATACTATAGTCAATTTTAGTTTCCATTATTACATTATTTTCAAAGCTTTATTGCATAGTTAGTCTAATATCTCATTCTAGTATAATTGCATCTCGTATTAGAGTTAATTTGCTTATTTGTTCTTAGCATAATATCACCTTTATTTCAATTGCTCTAAAATAAATTTGCATTTCATATATCTTTCAAAATCATTTCTAGATTAATTGCACTCATTTTAGTTTAATTTTAGTTTTTCATATCTTCATAGCTCTTGGAAAATCCTCCATTGTGGGATTGGTCTCATGGTTGTTGGCTCTCATTCTAAGAGTAATTAAACACCCCGTCCACATAGGAGGCAATAGGTCAATTCAATCGATGTTGTGAGATGGACAATTCACGTTCATACTCGCCATCTCATGATTGAGCAATGACTATGTTGTGTTTGTGCCTGATTTAGAGGTCCACATTCAGACACACACATTTTGGCGCCCACCGTGGGGTAGAAAATCTGATTTCTGGCCTCATTCTCTTTTTCTTTTACAGGAATTCAAGCTCTGTCGTGCATCTATACTGTCTATGTACGGATCTTCGCGTGAGAATTCAGAGCGTCCCGCGTGAGATTCTATGCCTTGTAGCACTTTCTCGCACAAGATTCTTCACCTTCATGTGGCATCTTGCACTTTCTCATGTACTGTGGAGTACTTCCTCGTGCGAGACTGGAGTACAGTGTTTCAATTTTCTCAATTTCTGTCTTTCTAATTTTAGTTTTCTGACAGTTTCCTATTTATTTTTGTTTATCATTTCCTTGTTATTTTCATAGCGTAATAGTTTTCTGCAAGACATTTTTTGAAGAACTAAAACATGCTAATGGTTTGATTGCAAGCCAATAGTCGAAGACTTGCTAAAATGTTGTGCTTGTTTTCTGCTTTCTTTCACATAGTTTAAATAGGGCTCCATTAAAATTTCTTGAAGATTTTGATAGTGAGTAGGGACTTTGGCTCTTCATTACGTGGAGGTGATGACCATGAATGAACCCAAAATCCTAATGATCTTACTAATATGACAAATTCTTGGGGAGCAGAGAAAGGTAGTGAATCTTTACGCTTCTATTAGCTAGGGGATTATGCTATTCTCTCTTTGAGAGAAATAGAAACCCAAAAGCTTATAGTTGTGGTGGAGTGAAGCTAACTCAATGATGAATATTTTTGATATGTTTGGGTGAGGAAACGGGATAGAGAAGTATGCTCTTCTCCCTTTGGGAGAACCAAAAAATTTGACCCCCAAATCTAAACCAAGTCCAGTGTCACCTTTAGAGGGCCTGCCGAAAGTTGAACCTCCGGGAACGACCCAAGTGAGTACGCACCTATCGCCGGTGATTCCACCTCACTCTAATAAAGAAAATTTTGTTAAGTCTAAAGACTCCAAAACCATGTTAGCTTCCTTCTCAAGAATTTGACTATCATCTTGAGGAGGCTCCGTCTGTTATACTAAGTGGTGCCACTCCTAGCCCTTCTTGTGGGGGTGTATGACTTTCGGGTGTTGGTGTGGTTGTGAGGCCTCAACCTTGTATCAGGGGCACCGAAGGTTAGCATGAATGGAAGCCTATTAAAAACTTTCCTTAGCTAGTGGCCTACCCAGTTCACCTCTGAAAAAAATCATAATCTTTGCGCAGGGAGGGGGAAGAATCTCTCCCGTAGATTCCCATCATAGGCATACACTGGACGTTTGGAGGTGGTTGCGACACTGGCCCTTGCTACAAGGGTAACCTTTGAACGTACACAGTTGAGTCCTTGGAAACACCAAAAACATGGGCGCCCTCTAGGGGGTGACACGGCTGTGTGAGGTGCACATATGTGCATAAGCAATGGGGAAAAGGTTTTGGCTTCTCACCATTTTTTTGTAGGACTAAGCTATGTGTTTGTTATCAAGTCTTAAACATTGTCCAATCATTATCAAACAAAGACTCCCCTAATGCTATCAACTTGCTTTGTCCTTGATAGGTCTATTAACGACTACTTCTTGTATCACAACTATTTGATTTGAACCTTTGTGTCTTTAAACGAATGCTTGAAATCTTAAAATGAGATTATTGATTAAACTATTCTTCGAACCTATCAGGAAACTAGATTTTTTGTCAGACATCAATTCAGGCTGTACTTCAAAATTCAACTTTAACCTCAAAAATTATGTCAGGTTATCAGATTTTGCACTTTTCCCACATAAGGTTTCACACTTCAGAGCACTTTCTCATGCAAGACTTTGTTTTCTCACGTGAAGACTGGTGTTCTCTCGCATGGCCTAGTACTATCTCGTGTGAGACTGTAGCCCAGTTTGCAAAAATAGAGACTTGTTTTCCATTGACAATTTGACTTTTTATCTGATCTACTTTTTGTCTGAGGTCTATTTTTCTACTTTCCTATCATTCACTATCAGAAACTAGTTGTTTTGAGTTAGGAATCGATCAATCTTTGCTTTGACTTGTGTCATCTCTTGTTGGTTTACCTTATCTCTTTATGCCTTTTGTATCTCATGTTGTGATAGTCTTATCTCAGCTGTTCTAGCCACCTCTTTTGACAATTTGTACCAGGTCCATCTCACATCTTGGTTGTTCTAGCCTTTATCTCCTTTGCATTGTTCTTAGAGACCGAGTCTAGCTTTAGCCTGAGTCCTCTCTCATCACATCTTTGTCTATGACTGTCATGACTCGAAGTGGAAAAACTTATCCCATTCAGAATATTGGTCGAGATAGAAGTGAATCTCCTAATCAAGAAATAGATCATCCCAAATTTGTTATGAAATCTAAACTTTGTGAGAGATCCTCACATTCCTCCTCGTTCCAAGAGTATTACAATCCATTGTTTCAAATATAGTCTGACTTATTATTTCAAGAATATTATAACCCATTATTTCAACACCAACAAGGCTTTGAAGGGTCACTTTCTAGAATCGGACCTATCAACTCTTTTGATCTTACTTTCATGATCTCTTAGAATACTACCAACAAGATGGGAGATCTATTCCACTTCCCAGGGGGAGGTAAATTTAGTGATAGTCATGAGAAATCTCTAAATGACTAAGATCATGGTTAGTCTCAAAATGAAAAGAGTTATGATGAATCCCACAATATTCAATATCCAGTCAGCATCAAGGACCTTTGCAATTTGAAATAGCGACAAGGGGAGCCTCTCCTAACATTTCTCTAGAGATGAAGACAACTATGCATGAAGTATCCACATGAATTACCCAAGTCTGAAAAGCTTGATATCTTCTTGGATAATCTTGTCCCAGATTTTGGATACCAAGTATGATTGCAAGGTCTCCTCACTTTTGACAATATGATTAGGCAAGCTGTGAGGATAGAAGTGTTTATGGTCAATAAGGGTGGATTGACTTTGAACAAAGATAACAAGGAATGAACTTCTCCCTCGAATAGGGATAAGGATAAAATTGTCAATAGAAACATAGATGTTATGAATGATGGGATTATTGACAATATGACACCAAAACCCTCAAAGTCTGTCTTTAATATCAGCTCTAGCATACAAATGATCAAAGCCACTGAGAAGGCTATGAAGGAAACTCAACCACCTTCAAGATTCTCTAGAAACAAACCTTGGCTCTCTCAACCTGAGCATGACTCCACTTCCTTGGGAAAACCTCTCAATGTGGTTTATAGGACTTTGGTGTAGAACCATAATAGGAATTTAGATCATTGGGAATTTAAAGACTACATTCCTCCTCATGGGAAAGGTGAATTATCCAAGTCTAAAGGTACCAATGATGTGGTCAACTATACATATGATACTAGCAACATTGTCACCAATGAGATTGAACCTATTGATGTTGAATACTATGACATGATCACTGCTCCAAGGAGTGAGGATACTCCTAAACCCAAAACTCCCTTTATCTTGTGAGGCCCTGCGCCTCCTTATAACTCCACACAATCTCCAACTTGTGTGAATGCTATCACTCGATCTCGTGCGAAGATTTTTCTCAAAGGTCTCAAACCTTTGACATTCGGACCAAAACTATCTATGGATAAAACCCTCGCTGAGGTAAACGTCCCCAAAGATCTCAATCTCAACCAGTTTCAATCTATGGTGGGTCATTCGACCTTGTCTCATTACTTGTCCTTCTCTAAAGAAGATGATCACTCTTCAAGCCATCCACATGATGCTCCCCTACACATTGAAGTTATGGAAGGTCCCGAGCATGTTCACCATGTCCTCATTAATAATAATGTTGGCCTAAATACTTGCTCTGCTAAGATGCTTACCCAAATGATAGACAGCTTTGTTCCCGCCAATAGAGAGTCCACTGAGTTCTATGATGCCAAGTTAAAAGAAATAGAAAAGACCCTGAAGATCAAAGATATTGGCATGGGGGAATATCAGATTGAGTCCATCTTGTCACTAATAGCTCTTCCTCCCTCTTTACATTCTTGTGAAGAACCCTCTGAAGACAGATTTGGTATTGGCTATGAGGGCCATGAGCTTGACCAACCTAGCTGCAACTTTCATTCATGCAAGGATTCAGATAATGAAGACACAAAAATCCAGCCTATGACACATGAAGGGCTCTTGAATATTCAACATTCTGATTCTGACCACCAAAGAAAGTCTTATCTACCTCAAGAACATGATCCTGGTCCTCACCAGGAGGATTTTATCCACTTTATTAAACAAACTCCTACTATTGTTGACTCCAATGACACACATATTGATTGGGGGTAATTGTCTGACATCTCCCTTATCTCAGGTATGCCTCAGGGTATAGCTATTCTAGATTGCTTCACTATTTTTGATACTAAGAAAGATCCTATTGTTGAAGACACACTTCCTATGATAGATGATAGCAATGAAGAAAATATGTTGCCTACTATATCTCTAGCTAATTACATGTCAGATGCTACTACAAAGATACCAGTTGATGCTATACACAAATATGTTGCTCCTACCAAATCTGAAAGAGAAGAAAGTTCTAATCCTCCAAATCAAGAAACTAATGATGATCCTTTCCACCCTCCTATGGAGATCATTCCTATGGCTCCTAGGCCATCTACTCCAAGCTATACTCCTACTACTCTAGCAAATCATGGGTATGTAAGACCCCATTCTATTACAGCTTCATGGAATATTGGTCAATCCAGAATTGAAATGGTTCCTGTTCAAGCACTCTTACCACCTGAAAGGGGACCTAACTCTTGGCATAGACCATCTTGGTTAGGCTCACATAATATTCCTCCAAACTTATCTAACTCTTCTAGGATAACTCGCAATCAACAATGTTCTATGGAAGATTACTTTCTTGATCTATCTGATGTATTCATGAATGATGAGGATGATACTGATATATTTGCACTTGAGCCCATCCCATCAAATTTTCTTCCCCCTTCATCTCCTAGAAAAGTGGCTTGTCCACTTCCATTTCCACCTCTCCACCTGAACTAGTCATATAAGCCTCTTTCATCCACCATTCCTGAGTCTTCTAGAAGTAACTTGGATGTGCAACATAAAAATAAAAAATAATGAGAATCCACTTATATCTCAAGGTCACCATGTCCCATCTAATCGACATGTGACTACAAAGAAATGAAAGAAATAGAGGTGTTCAAAAGACTACAAAGGTCCTCAAAAAGAAGAAGACAATCAAATGCCAAAAAATAAAATAAAAAATGGATCTCGAAATCCATTCTATAGGCATTGTCATCAAAAGCACCTCAAAGTAAAGAAGAAAAAATTCAAAAGCTATGTGGATTCCACAGAAAGGAAAAATCAAAGTTGTCATTCGAGCTTCCAAAATTCTCATACTTCCCTCCATTCCATCACCCTTGCCTCTCATACTTTACCCTCTTCACTCCATCTTGCCTTTTCCCAAAGTGCATATCAGTATCTCCTTATTACTAATGACATGACTAAGGAAAATCTAGAATGTACTCTCCCTAAGTGTTTAGAGCGTGGGAAGTCTGACAGAGAGTTAAGATGTGTCCACAAGGATATTTGTGGGTCTCACTTAAGTGATCTTTCCTTGACTATGGATCTCTCGACAGTTGGGTACTACTGGCTCTAATTCTACAACTTCTCAGCTGACTACTACTACAAGATACTGTATTCTCAGAGATTTTTACTGAAGGAGAATACCTCAAAGAGCCAATCAATGATCTTCATCTGAAGAAGTTTTACAATTGAGACATCCTCGGCATGCTCATGTACATATTTATTGGTCCTAAAAAAATCCAAAAAAATGATATATTGCAAAAATCCTAAAAATTGCAAAATGTCCTGAAAAAATGATCATCTTAGTGAAAACCTGGTAAACAGGTGCTTTGATGTATCTATTATCTTGGTGAAAACCTGGTAAACAGGCACCTTGGTAATAATAAAAAAAATAGAAAAATTCAAAAAAAGTGAAAAGATCAAAAATACAAAAAAAATAAAATATTCAAAAATACAAAAAAATCAAAAAAGAGAAAAGTACAAAAAAATAGAAAAAGAAGAAAATGTGCCATTGATGAAAACCTAGTAAACAGGCGTCATGGTAGCAAAAATAGAATCTCTGCCAAGATGGTGAAAACTTGATAAATAGGCGCCTCTTGTTTCCTAAAGCTACATCTCATCTTAGTGTCGCTTGGCTTTTAGTTTCTTGCTTTAGTTTGCTTTCCCGCTTTCCTGCTTTAGTTTGTCTCTTGCTTTTAGCTAGTTTCCTGCTTTAGTTTGCTAGCTCATGCTCTTTCCTTCAATTTTCTTTGATATTTTCCTTGACTCTTCATGGATTGGAACCAGTTCATGCTTGGGGGCATCTTCCTAGTCTAGGGGGCATTGTCCTATCACTTTCAGAAGTTTTTCTTGTGCATCGATCGCCAACGATTCTCGTTGCGTCTGCCTGCTGATGCCTAGCTACTTGTGAGATTTCTCTCCTTGGGGATCTCTTGTGTATTGGTCGCCAATGGTTCTCATTGTGCCTGCCTACTAATACTTAGCTTTCATTTGACTCCTCTCTTTCAGAATCCCTTCCTTACATCAATCACTAGTGGTTCTCACTATGTTTGCCTGTTGATGTTTTGCTCGCATTTTATTCTCTCTTTTGAGAATCTTTCTTGTATCGGTCACCAGTGGTTCTCACTACATTTTCCTTCTGATACTTGGTTCACACTCCAATATCTTCTTGAGACTCTATCTCTCATGATGGTCACCAGTGGTCCTCATTGCGTCTGCCTACTGTCGTTATCCCGTTGAGGCTTCAAATGTTATTTGCTTCTGATTCGACTTCAATCCGCTTCAACACAAACTGAAACTGAAACTAAAAATTGATGTTGTGTTCCTTTGAAGCATGCTGAGCTTTTCCTTTGCTTGTTTGTTTGTTTTCTTTATCATTTCCCCTCGAGTGAATCTAAGACATCTTTCTTGACTGAGAAATGCGAAGACTGGGGGCATGATCTTTTCTTTGCTTTCTGTTTGCTGGTTTAGTTCCAATGATCCAAAGAATCTATCTAAGAGGGGTGTCCATCTATAAGAGCCTTCATCTTGTATTGGATAGCCATGTGTACCTTGACTCCTTTTATATGGATGCTTTGGTGAGGTTGGTTCTTCTCCTTGTCTTTTGGGTGACTTCTTTCTGCTACAAGTAAAATTGCTAACGCTCGTCCTGCTAAGTGAACGTAAGGGTCACTACAAGAACTCTTTGGAAAAAGAAGGAACTCTCATGTGTTTGGTGTGTTTTTTCACAAGCAACATTTAGGTCATTCAAGCAATTGTGCTTTGATGCTTATGTTAACTTGCTAAATCAAAAGGAATAGGTGTTCAGGTCATTCTAGCTCCTTGTGCCTTAATGCTTACACCTCATTCTGACAAATCTAAGACTTATGTCATATTCATATTCTCATAATTTCAATGTTAGTGAGGATTGTATGACATCTTGTGATCACCCCGTGCTTAAATGAACTCGATGATGATAAATATGGTGAGTCCAACAACCAAGTCCTAGGGCTTGCATTCTCATTTTAGGCTTGCATTTAGCTTAGGCTTGCATTTTTTTTTTCATTCTAGGCTTGCATTTGAGATAGTTTTTTGGTTCTCTCTTGATTGCTTTATGTTCATCAAAAGTCCTCATCTTTTGTCCCAATTTCATCTTGGCTGCACAAATTTTTGGGATCAAAATCGAAATTTGACATCTCTAGATAGCTCGAAATCACGTTTTAAATTCTGGGACTCTTTGGGATCAAACGCTTGTGCAGTCAGCCTTCTGGCATCATTTTCCTACCAAACCCTCATATTTGCATCATGTTCTCAAGATCTTTGCTCTTTTCATCAAATTCAACTCTAGTCAACTCTAATCAACCATGGTCAACTATGGTCAAACTTCATCAACAAGACCTCTGCTTTGCTCCAATTTGCTTCTCCAACTTCTCAAATCTAGTCTAATTGCTTTTTCTCTACAACCTCTTGTTGTCAATCATCCCTCTTATGTCATCTTTCAATTTCGCTCCTGAGGGGGCAGGATGATTGCATCATTTGAATCTTGTCGAATCAATTCAAGAATCAGTCTGATCTGAATCATCAGTTCTCATTGCTAGGGGCATCTCGGTGCCTCGCATCGTGCTATCTGGTCATCTATCTTTTAGGTATCTGAGAAACCTAACTTGGATCCTCAAGAATCAAGCTTCATTCTAGAGATGGTTCTCAAAATCTTTTAGGTATTGGGGCAATCTAACCCTAATTCTTGGGAGTCAAACTTCATTCTAAAGATGGCTCTCAAAATATCTCTTAGACCATTATCTGGGCAATCTAACCTGGGTCTCGGAGGGCTGAGCTTCAGATTGGGGAAATCTAACCCTGATTCTAGAGACAGTCCTAAGTTTGCATCTAAATCTCATTATGGGCATTGGGGCAACCTAACCCTGATTCTCATCTTCTCTCAAGACCGTTGTCTTTACAATCTAACTTAAACTTCAGAAAATCATGCTTTGATCTGCTCGGTGTCTTGGCAACCTAACCTAGACTCCCAAATTTCTTGTCATCTATCACTTCAGACTATTCTTTGAATCAACGTGTTGCTCGCACATCAATTCAAAGAGGGGCAAATGTAATACCCTAAAATTGGCACCCATTAAATTCAATTAATTTGGTGCATTTTCATCAATTTTACATCTTCAAAGTCCTAGTTCCCTAGGAAATTTTCTCTCTCCTACCTCACTTAATTTGACTTGATGTCAATTACAAAGACCATAAATTGCATTAATTAAATATCAAAATTAATTCCTAAAGTCCTTGACTTTAATTAGCTAAATTACCCCTATGATAATTTAATTTAATCCTAAAGTCTTAATTGCTTAGAATTAAATTAAATTCACCCCATTTGGCTAATTACCCATAAAAGGAATTAATAATTGCTTGATATTCGAATGGACACACCTTTTTTAATTAATAATTCAAGATATTCGAAAGGCCACCTATGTGGCATTTTCCATTCTTTTTATTAAGTAATTCTTGCTTTTTTGTCTCAAATGGAAATGAAGGGTCAGGAGTTTCCAATCAACAACCCCTTCATTCCCTTCCCGGGCTTGCTTATTTAATGGACCTATTTTACTCATTCAAAGGAGGGATTATTGAGAGCATCTATACTATAGTCAATTTTAGTTTCCATTATTACATTATTTTCAAAGCTTTATTGCATAGTTAGTCTAATATCTCATTCTAGTATAATTGCATCTCATATTAGAGTTAATTTTCTTATTTGTTCTTAGCATAATATCACCTTTATTTCAATTGCTCTAAAATAAATCTGCATTTCATATCTCTTTCAAAAGCATTTCTAGATTAATTGCACTCATTTTAGTTTAATTTCAGTTTTGCATATCTTCATAGCTCTTGGAAAATCCTCAATTGTAGGATTGGTCTCATGGTTGTTGGCTCTCATTCTGAGAGTAATTAAACACCCCATCCACATAGGAGGCAACAGGTTGATTCAATCGATGTTGTGAGATGGACAATTCATGTTCATACTTGCCATCTCATGATTGAGCAATGACTATGTTGCGTTTGTGCCTGATTTAGAGGTCCACATTCAGACACACACAACATCTACTAGACCATTCTACTTACAACCGAATGTTGGACCTTTGACACTTGATCAGTTGAGAGACAAACACGAACACAATATTACTATGATAAAGATTGATGTTGTTCTATCTGATGTTGAGTTTGAAGATGTCAAGGATTGCACTATAGCGAAGCAAATGTGGGATAAAATTGCTCTAGTTTATGATGGTGATGTGAATGTAATGAGAGCCAGAGCTGAAAGCCTGAGAGGCAACTTTGATGACATAAAGATGAAGGAAGGTGAGAACATCACTCAGTACTCTAACCAAATCAAAGATGTATTCAATGATATCTGAGGAGAAGGAGGTATTATTTCTGAAGACACTTTGGTAATTAAGATAATGAGAACCTTGTTTCCTATCTATGCAATCATAATATCTTCTTTTCATGAAATAAGGTATGCACCTAATAGAATTCTTACTCTTGATAGTCTGATTGTAAATTTAACTACTTTTGAGCTGAATAATTATGACAATAGTGTTGTACTGAGTGTTGAGTTTTCTTTTATGTCATCTCTTAAGATTGGTAAATCTAGCAATAAGCATAATATAAAGAATGAAAGTGAAAGTGACAGTGAAGATGAGCTTGATGAGCTTGAAGAACTTATGGCCTAGAGACTACAAAAAGGTAAAGGAAGGTATAAGGGAAAGTTACCTTTAGCTTGTTTTAATTGCAAAGAGATTGGCCATATTGTTGCTAGATGTCCTAACACGAAAGAAGAAGATAAAGACAATGACTGATCTGGTGATGGAAAGTGTATCATCTTAAAATGGAAGAACTTCCATGTTAAGAGCATTTAGCCCTCTAAGTGAGTATTTTGGGGTCATGTTAAGTGCCTTGATCAGGTATTTGTATGTATCTGATTGTTTCCCCCTGTTCTGCTTCTCTCCCCTTTATTTCTAGCCTTTTTCTAATAGTTTTCTCTGAGAATCTAGAGTTTTTGACTGTCAAGGTCAAAGATAACCTAGTAGGGTCAAAGATGACCTAGACCCCAACCTAGGTTAGGAATGACCTCGACCCTGACCTAGGGTGGATTCTACCTTGTCCCTGACCCCAAGTCTAATTTTTAGATTTCAGGAGTTACGGGATGTCGGGCTTTGGAAAGTTTCTTTTTTGCTGCTTCCAGGTCGACCATTTTGGGTTTCGGAATTGTAAATCCTTAAATTACATTTAATCTAGGTCCATTTCTAGGGGTTAAGATTAATTGGGATTTAATTCTCCAATGTCGGCCTTCTCTAGAAGTTTGTGCCTTAGATCACTATAAAAGGAAGCCTTCCTCCCTCATTTCAATCCATCTACAATTCAGTATTCATGATCTAGCTCTCAAGTGCAAGTAAGCAAGAAGGAGAAGGAAAGAAAGCAAGCATTCATTCATCTTCAAGCATTCAAGCATTCATCAAGGAGATCCATTGTTAGCTATTGAAGGATTCAATCTCTTTAGAGCCCCCTTGAAGATTTCTCCATCCATATTCATCCAAGCCTCTTCCTATGCAAAGATCCAATCAAGATTGGTGTTTAAGATCTAGGTCCATTGATTTGGGACATCCTACATTCATTTCTACATTCATTTGGAGCAACCCTACTTGTGGATTCAAGGATTCGAATCCTCCACAAGGACTTCAACATAAGCAAGGTGAATAGTTCCATTTACTTTGTTTATACATATTGCAATTTCAATTCAATTTTCGGGTTAATTCCTAAATTGGGGTTTGACCAAGGCAAACCCCCCATCCAAATAACAAAAAACCATTTTTCTTGTAGGTACAAGTATAGGACATCAAATTGAAGTGCAGATTTGAATACCCTTTTCGATGAACTTCTGAGATATGCGAACAAATTTTCCATCAAAGTTGTTTTGGGTCAATGACGACCTTTAGTAGGGGGTAGGATCCTACCCTAGGGTAAGACCTTGCCCCGCTATCTAGGTCAAGGATAACCTGCTTCCCGAAAGACAAAAAAATTTTGGGTTTTCTCCGTCTCGGTATTTCCAATCCGAAACAGGTTGCAGAATTGCCTAAAACTGTGCACAGACATCAGAAATCAGCATTTTCTAGATCTTTCCTATTTTAAGGTTAGTATTTTTCTTTTATTTATTTCAGATTTCAAGTATATAATTCTTATAGGAGATTATAGGATTTTCCCCTTTCTTCATATTCTCCATTGTTTGATTCTTTTGTGCATTGATCACTTATTTGTGATTAATCCATTTGGATCTTTCCTTTTGGAAATTTGGATTGAGGATAGGACCTATATTCCACCCCTATATCATACTCCTATTCAAATTCAAACATCATTCATTTTGAGGTGATCCCATTTCACCTCTATTTATTTTGGTGAACCTGACATACTTACTCTCCTTTCTTTTGTGGAATTAGATGCCCTATTGTATTTTGTGGTGTTAGATTTCCTTTTATATTATCTTGTTGATGTTATATTTTCCCTTTGTGTTAGATCTTTCATGGTAATTAGATTTCAAAAATACAAAAAAAATTTAAAAAATTGCTAAATTTCTTTCAAAATACAAAAATATTCATGCTTTATGTGTTCTTAGTTTAGTTCATTTGCATTGCATGGGTTTATGAGATTTACTACTTCTAGTCCTACTTATAATATTTTAGTTAGATGAAGTCATAGACTTATGGGTGCCTTTGATCTGGAGTCTTCCTCTCCTTTCATTAGGATCCCAGATGATAATTTGATTCTTTGCAATCCTATTATGGAGCAAAACTCTTGTCACTCATCTCATGATGAGGATGATGCTTTAAGAGTTCCTCTTGAACAAGTTAAAAAACTCTCAACTGAACTTGATAAAATGGGTAATTGGCTTATTCAAGAAAACCATAATCAAGATTCTATTCAAGCTATAGAGGCTCTTAAGAAAGTTCTTCATGATAGTGATCAAGGTGTTAATCTTCTTCGTGGTATTACTCACCTCATGCATTCAAATGTTAAACCTTTAGCTCAAGAAGCTCAAGATTTATGGTTGATTCCTCTTGTCACTAGTGTAGAACCTTCTTCTAATCCTTTACCAATTGTTCCTACCTATACTCCTTCTTTGATGACTATGGTAGTTCCCTCTGTTCCTATGAGTGTTCCCTCTGTATCCCTTCCTACATCACAACCTTCTTATCATAATGTTCCTTTTACTTATTCCAATCCGCTTCCAACTGTAGTTCCAAGTGATCCTCCAGTTGTGTCTTCCATTCCTACAGCTTCTTACACTTTACCTAGTATTTCTAATGTCTCTCCTATTTCCTCTAAAGATTCAACAATCATCAGTTTGGCTCAAACTATGTCATCCTTACAACAACAACTTGCTTCTTTCACTCAAAACAAGTTTAGTGTTCCTACATGTGACATGGGAAGTCCTTTGTCCCAAGACATTATTTGTACTCATGTTCCTTAGCAAGTCAATATGCCTCATCTTGAGAATTATAATGGAAAAGGAGACCCCATTCAACATGTTAAAACATTTCAAATCCTTTTTAGTGATTATGCTCATGACCATAGGATTTTAGCCAAACTGTTTGCTAGAACTTTTCATGGCAAGGCCTTACAATGGTATTGTTCCTTGCCTCCTTATTCTATTGATTCATTTCCACAACTTTCCAATGCCTTTATTCAACAATTTCAAAACAACATTGGCCTGCAAGTGTCTTTGACTGATTTGATGCATTGTAAACAAAGTGCTAAGGAAAAATTGACTAAATTTATTGGTAGATTTAAGCATTTGCATGCTCAGATTTCCTATCTTGTTCTTGATATTGATATTCAATGTATTTTTATTTCAAATTTTCAAAAGGATATTAGAGATAAGATTCTACTTACTGAATTTACCTCTTTTCAACAGCTTTGTGCGGCGCTTCATCATTATCAATTACAAGTGAGTCAATTTGAGAGCACCACTCCAATGGCTCCTATTCCAATTGATAAAATTGATGCTTCTCCTAATAAAAAAAAATTTCAAAAATTCAACAACTATGTCAAGATAAAAAAATAAGAAAATGCATTTGCTGATCAAGTTGTTGTTGCATCTCACAATTCCACTTATGCATCCACTACTTTTCAATTAAATCGTATGTTTACTCCTCTTTTTGAATCTTTGCATTTATATTATGAATAGGTTGTTAACTACTAATATGATTACTTTACCTCCTATTTGATCTCTTTTACCTGCTACGATTGCATCTAAATCGTTTGATCCTAAAAAATTTTGTCAATATCATCATCCAAATGGTCATGATACTGAGAAATGTTATTCTTTAAAATATAAGATTCTGACTTAATTGATTCTAATGCCTTATCTATTGATAATCATGATGGTAGTGGGAAGAAATTTGTCTCTCCTCCTAATCAAAATCTTCAAATCTATATGAATTCTTTACCTGCGCATGAAATTAATACCATTGCTCAGCCATCTTCTATGGAAATTATGTATGATTCAAAGATGGATGATCTCAATCACATTGTTAATCAAGTGGAGCATGTTGGTCAATCTGTATCTCCACCTCAACCTCAACCTTAGCTTCAATCTCAAGTTCAATCTCAACCTAAACCTTGACAACAACCTAAGAATAAAAGACCTTGGGAACTTTTGATTACCTTCGATGATTCTGAGACTATTAAATCTCCTGACCCTTTATATTTATGCTAGGATTTCTCAGAAACCTCGTCATGGTTGTCTTTTTGATCCTACATCCTTAGTCAATGTTATTACTGAAGAAAATCTTTTTATGAAAAATTTGCAACGTGATTCTTATGATACATCGGATGTGTGGATTAAAACTTTTAATGGTTTTCTTTATCCATCATTTGGTTCTATTAACTTACTGGTAGAACTTTGTGGTAAAATTGTGAACACTACCTTTGTTGTTGTGCCTACTTCTGATCGGTTTCAAGTTAAGCTTGGTTTTCCATGGTTAAATTCCATGCATGTTGTTGCTTCACCTATCCATAAATGTCTTAAATTTTTTCATGATGAAGAAGTGAAGATAGTTAATCATAGTTTATATCAACCTTATAAGCCCATAGATTGTGCTGCTCTTGATTTATTTTGGCCTTCATTGCATAATTCATGTCCTTCTCGACCTGATAATATTTTCCATTCATATCAAGCCTATAAGAATCATAAGATTCTTGAATTAAGTGTACCTCCTATGAATCTTAATCATGGTCTTTTGCCTACACCTTCCATACCTCCTTTAACTATGGCTTCTAGTTCTGTTAATCAAATTCCTACTATTCCTGATAATCCTATTAATCTTCCTAAAGAACATGTGAAGGATCCTATGATTGCTCCTCCTAGTTCTCAACATAGTTCAAGTAAAGAAAACCGTAATTGATCTACTAATGAACTTCATAAGAAACATCATGCTCAAGCTAAAGATCTTAATTCTATTCTTCAAAAATCTTTGCCTTCTTCGGATAAACCTATGCATGATGTGTTAGAAGAAGTTGTTGCTAATAATGATGTTAAGATGCATGAATATGATGATTCCATTCATATCTTAGATCCTATTTTGATTAATCTGGATGAAGAAGATACTCTTGATGATACTAATGATGTTAATGATGAATATGAGACTATTGACATTGACATTGATTTACCTAATATTCTTTCATCACAATTAACACTTACACCTAGTGTCAAACATTGTGATTCTCAAGAGGATCCTTGTTTGGAACTGGCTATCATTCCTACTATGTTGGATGTAGTCCCTCTTGTGAGTTACCCACCTTCTCTAAATGATATAGAATGAGATGGGGAGAGTAGGTGGTACGCTTGATTGGCTTGTCCTTTATGGTACCTTTGTTGTGTGTTTTCATGTTGTACGGTGCTTCTCTCGTGATGTGTTTACTAAATGTTGTTAGATTCTTTTATACGACCCTTGTTGCTCTGTTGGTGCAAGGTGATAAAGGAATCAAACTTGTTGTAAAAATTCCTCTATATCTATCTCTATTCTTCTATATGTTGTTTCATGTTTTGTTGTATCTGTGCTATTGTTCATAAATGTTTCCTTGTGTAATCTGCTTGTATTTGAGACATGGTAGCAATAATTCTTTTTGGTCTCCATGTCATGGTCCAAAAAGATTTTTCTTTGTATATCTTATGTGATCTTTCCTCCTTTGTGATTGTAGTTCTACTTTCTTTAGGGAATGATGTCATTTCATTTGCAATAATATCATATATATATATATATATAATCTTATGATCATACTGGCCCCATGATAGGTAAATCCCTTTCGTGTTCTTTGTATGTTTATGTGGTATTTCCCTTGATTTGTCTTCGTCTGGGGGCATCTCATAGTGGAAACATAATTAGTGGAGTTGTTTATGTTTCAATTAAAGCCATTGCTCCTATTAAAGTGTTAGCAATGACTTTAACATGGGGGCATACGCTCTACTCACTTATTGCACACATGCACTTTTCAATACACATATTATTTTTCAAGATACCTTTTCTCCCTTTTTGGATTAGCAACTAATCCTTAAAGCATGGATTTATATTTTAGGATCTCTTGATCCCTCCAGTTTCAAATTTTTTATCCCTTAAGGTCGGAGGTGTCCTTAAGACTGGATCTCTTTTGTTTTTGGTTTTACTCTTATGGAATAGAATATTCCTAAGGGTGAATCCTTGATGGGTTGACTAGTGAGTAGCCACATTCACTAGGCGGTTTAATTCCATCTTTCTAGTTGCAATGTTTCCTTGTGTGGTTCACAATGGGACATAAGTTCTCATTGGGTGAGATAATCTCTCTCTCTCTCTCTCTCTCTCTCTCTCTCTCTCTCTCTCTCTCTCTCTCTCTCTCTCTATCTCTCTCTCTCTCTCTCTCTCTCTTTAGAGATGTCTCTCTTATTATGATCTTGGATTTGATGATGACTTGAGTCCCTGGGGGCTTGAGATTTCCTTTGTCCCTTTGATTACGATAAGATTATCTTTTCATTATGATCTCCTTTACCAAGAATTTGCATCGAGTCCATACCCTTGCTAAAGTGGGGGCTTAATGTATCATCTTAAAATGGAAGCACTTCCATGTTAAGAGCATTTAGCCCTCTGAGTGAGTAGTCTGGAGTCATGTTAAGTGCCTTGATCGGGTCTTTACATGTATCTAGTTGCTTCCCCCCTATTCTGCTTCTCTCCCCTTTATTTCTAACCTTTTTCTAAAAAATTTCTCTAAGAATATGAAGTTTCTAACTGTTAGGGTCAAAGATGACCTAGTACGGTCAAATAAGGCCTAGACCTTAACCTAGGTCAGGGATGACCTCGACCTTGAGCTAGGGAGGATTCTACCTCATCCCTGACCCTAGGTCCAATTTTTAGATTCTGAGAGTTACAGGATGTCGGGCTATGGAAAGTTTTTTTTTTCCCACTTCCGAATCGACCATTTCAGGTTTTGGAATGGTAAATCCTTAAATTGCATTTAATCTAGGTCCATTTCTAGGGGTTAAGGTTAATTGGGATTTAATTCTCCAATGTCGGCCTTCTCTAGAAGTTTGTGCCATAGATCACAATAAAAAGGAAGCCTTCCTCCCTCATTTCAATCCATCTATAATTCATTATTCATGATCTAGCTCTCAAGTGAAAGTAAGAAAGAAGGAGAAGGAAAGAAAGAAAGCATTAATTCATCTTCAAAAATTCAAGCATTCATCAAGGAGATCCATTGTTATCTATTGAAGGATTCAATCTCTTTGGAGCCCCCTTGAAGATTTCTCCATCCATATTCATCCAAGCCTCTTCCTATGCAAATATCCAATCAAGATTGGTGTTGAAGATCTAGTGCCATTGATTTGAGACAGCCTACATTCATTTCTAAATTCATTTGGAGCATCCCTACTTGTGGATTCAAGGATTTGAATCCTCCACAAGGACTTCAACATAAGCAAGGTGAATAGTTCCATTTACTTTGTTTATACATATTACAATTTCAATTCAATTTCAAGGTTAATTCCTAAATTGGGGTTTGACAAAGGAAAACCCCCCATCCAAACAACAAAAAACCATTTTTCTTGTAGGTACAGGTGTAGGACAACAAATTGAAGTGCAAATCTGCATACCCTTTTTGATGAACTTCCGAGATCCATGAACAGATTTTCCATCGGAGTTGTTTTGGGTCAAGGATGACCTTTAGTAGGGGGTAGGATCCTGCCCTGGGGTAAGACCTCACCTCTCTATCTAGGTCAAGGATGGCCTGCTTCCTGAAAGACAAATTTTTTTTGGGTTTTCTCCACTCAACATTTCCAATCTGAAACAGGTTGCAGAATTGCACGAAACTATGCACAAACATCAGAAATCAGCATTTTCCAGATCTGCCCTATTTTAAGGTTAGTATTTGTCTTCAATGTATTTTAGGTTTCAAGTATATACTTCTTATAGTAGATTATAGGATTTTCCCCTTTCTTCATATTCTCCATTGTTTGATTCTTTTGTGCATTGATCACTTATTTGTGATTAATCCATTTGGATCTTTCCTTTTAGGAATTTGGATTGAGGATGGTATATTCCACCCCTATATCATACTCCTATTCAAATTCAAACATCATTCATTTTGAGGTGATCCCATTTCACCTCTATTCAGAAAGATTGGCAAAAGAAATAACAGAGGAAACTAACACTACAAATGAGTCAACCGAGACTACAAAGATAAAGGCAAGAAGGCATGTTACCTTGTTGGAGAAAATGAAGATGACACCGACACCGACACTGATGATGAAATTTAATTGGTATTTGTTGCAATGAATGATGATTCAGAAGAAGAGGAAAGGTATGTAGAAACAACCCTTATTTCTAAAGCTAGTAAGAATGATACTTGGATCATTGATAGTGGATGTACACATCACATGACTAGTGATGAAGATAAATTTGAACATCTTGAGCACTATAATGGAGGATCAGTGAAAATGGTGAATGATACACCTTGTCAAGTAATATGAAAATGGTCTATCTTATTGAATGACAGGATTAGATGTGATAATGCATACTGGGTAAAAGGACTTAACTATAATCTGTTGAGTGTAGCACAACTAAATAAATCAGGTCACTGAGTTGCATTTGAAAGAAAGAAGGTGAAAATATATGATGAAAATGGAAAGCTTGTCAGTACTAGAGGACAATCAAAAGGTAATTTATTCTATCTTGACAATGCTGAAAATTCTTGTTTACTCGTGAAGAATGAAGATGAATGGTTATGGCATAAGAGACTATGTCATGTGAACTTTGATAACATGATTAAGATTAGTAGAAAGAGAAAAGTTAGAGGTCTACGAATTCTAACCAAACTTGATCATGTTATGTGCCATCAAATTCAGAAAGGAAAGATGACCAAATCTAGTTTTAAAAGTAAAGCCTGTTCATCTAAAGGAATTTTGGAGTTGGTACATACCGACTTATGTGGTCCTATGAGAACTCAAAGCTATTATGGTGAAAAATATTTTATTTTATTTGTTGATGACTATTCTAGGATGATGACAGTCATGTTCTTAAAAGAAAAATCTAAGGCATTCAAATTGTTTAAATGGTATAAGGATAAAGTTGAAAAAGAAACTGGGAAATAATTAAAATGTTGAAGATCTGATAGAGGAGGTGATTCTATTTCTGATGAATTCACTAATTTCTATAATGAGCATGGAATAAAAAGGTAGGTTTCTACACCTAGGACGCCACAGCATAATGGAATTGCTGAAAGGAGGAACCAATCTATTGTTGATAGTGATAGAACATTGATGATTGAGAAAAATGTTACACATGTATTGGAGAGAAGCAGTTAGCACTGCAGTATACACCTTGAATCGAGTTCAACTGAAAAAACACACGAATAAGACACCTGATGAGTTATGGTTTGGCTATACATGAATGTAAGTTATTTCAGAATCTTTGGTAGTAGGTGTTATATTCTGAAAGATGATAGGAATGGTAAATTTGACTCAGATTAAAGCTTATAAATGTTTGAACAAGGCTAGTAATAAAATGGTAGAAAGTGCTAATGTAAAAGTTGATGAGTTTTCTAAAAAGAATGATGAAGAAAGCATGAAGGAACTGGAAGACTATGATAGGTTTACATATGTTGAGGATCCAGGCTATCCATTGGGGCCATAGGCTAATTCTACCAAGCATCAAGAAAATGCTATCGAGAATCAGTAAATGCAAACCGAGAACCAGGAAGAAGCTACCGAGCAAGAAAATGAACCTGAATGGAATGATGAGCAAAGAAGAAAACAAGTGCTAGAAATATTTTTTAGAAGACACCATCCACAAAACCAAATCATTAGAGATAAGCAAGCCGGCATGATGACCCAAAGTAAGTTAAGAAGAAACACATGCTTAGTTTGTGAATTTGAACCTAAGAATGTTAGGGGTGCACTTGAAAATGAGGAATGGATTAAGGCTATGGATGAGTAAATTGAACAGATTGAGAAGAATAATACATGGACATTAGTACCTAGACCGAAAGATAAAAATGTAACTGGTACTAAGTGGATTTTTAGAAACAAGTTAAATGAAAATGGTGAGGTCACCAGGAATAAGGAAAGACTTGTATGCAAGGGATAGGCACAAGAAGAAGGTATAGATTATGGTGAAACCTTTGCACCTGTTTCTAAACTTGAAGGATTCTATATATTACTTTCATATGCTGCACATAAGGGATTCAAAGTATATCAAATGGATGTGAAATCAACTTTTCCTGAATGGAATTCTTGAGAAGGAGGTCTACATAGAATAACCAGAAGGCTTTGTTGATCCAAATCATAAGAGCATGGTATGTAGACTACACAAAGATTTTTATGGATTGAAGCAAGCACCGAGAGCATGATATGAAAGACTACATGCTTATATGATCATTTTTGGCTTTGTAAGGACTAGTGAAAATAGTAATTTGTACATGAAAGCAGAATTTGATGATAATATTTTGATTGTTGAAATTTTTTTGATGACATAATCTTTGGTGGACATGATCTAATTTGAAAATATTTTGTTGATGAAATAAGAAATGAATTTGAGATGTCTATGTTTGGAGAGATAAATTCTCTCTAGGTTTGTAGAGTATACAACAAAATGATGGGATTTTCATCACTCAATCAAAATACATTAAGGAAGTGTTAAAGACTTTTTGCATGAAAGATTCAAAACCGGTAGGAACACTGATAGTAATAGGATGTAAGTTGAAAAAGGATGATGAATCTACAGAGGTAAATCAGACAATGTATAGATAAATGATTGGAAAACTGATGTATGTGGTACATAGTAGGCCTGATATAGCACATGCAGTTGGGATTGTGGTAAGATTTTTTTCCAATCCTAAAGATTCACATATGGTTGTTGTTAAAAGGATTCTAAGATACTTGAAGAAGACATAAGACTATGGTTTATGGTGCCCAAAGGAAGGAAAATTTGAACTCTGAGTTTACACTGACACGGATTAGGCTAGAAACATTGATGACCGGAAGAGCACAACCGGTGGAGCATTCTTTTTAGGAGAAAGGCTTGTGACTTGGACAAGAAAGAAACAAGCATGCATTTCTCAGTCTACTACTGAAGAAGATTATTTTGCTGCTCCTACTAATTGTTCAAATATTGCTTGGATAAAACAAGTGTTGGAAGGAATGAATGAGATAATCACTGACTCGGTGATTATATATTATGACAACACTAGTGCCATAAATATTTCTAAAAATCTTGTGATGCATTCAAAAATAAAGCATATATATATTAAGTATCACTACTTAAGGGAACAATTTCAAGAGAAGCAAGTGAAACTGGAATTTGTAACATCTAAAGAACAACTTACTGATATTTTTACCAAACCCTTACCGAAGGACACATTTGAGTATTTGAGGACTAGACTAGGGGGGTCCGTCCCCTATCTATTGGTCACTAAGGTGATCAAGAGGTTGCATCAACCTATACTTTATCATAAAATCACTCATGTTGATGCACATAGCTCACACTTTAGGTTTTCTAAGGTTGTAAAATTACTTGGAACAGGAATTTGTTTATCAGTACATGAAGGTACTAGATCTGGACCAAAAAATAGAGGATTACATGGCTACTGAAGATTTGTATATTTTCTTTGGCATTGTTGTCAAAGGGAGAGAGACTACATATGAAACATCAATTAGTTACAACACAAAAAGGGAGAGGAACTTCATACTAGAATATATGTTGTTGAGAACCTAAAACAGGAGAAAGAATCTAAGAACTAAAAAAGATCAAATCTACAGGGAGAGTCTGCATGGAATGCTATTTATTTTGTAGTGATTAAACATATTAAATTTAAAGCTAGGGAGAGCTTACTGAGCTAGATCATTTACCTACATAGTTGTAGAATACATGTTTGGTATGTGTATGGAATATTTCATATTGTTTGTTTTGCCATCAATGCCAAAGGGAGATATTGATGATCTACAACTGATTGAATATCTAGATGAATTGAAGATACAGTGATTAGGGATCACCAAGCTACTTAAGAGATATGTAAGATGATTAAATCAGTCAATATGTTGTCATTGATGTTAACTAGTTTTGACAATACTTATCATGATAGATACAAACATCTGAACATCTATACAAGGAAGAAAAGATGAAGAAATGAGATATCTACATAAAGGAAAGATGGATATGATAGATAAGGATAAGGTAAGCATTGGGTAACTTATTGATGAGTCTATGGCTTTATATTGTTAACTAGAGCATGTTACATTAATCTATTATGAAGAAGAGATTTGAATTGAACAAGAAAATGTGGTCAGTAATTGAAGATTTTTTTATACACTGAGCCAGTGCAATGTATACCAAGTGACAGGAATAACCGAGTTAGTTATCATCAGCACATTTCAGTATTAACCGAGTATGGATGAAAATATTAAATGCTAAGAATAGCCAACTGAAATTTATGAGCTAAATATTGGTAAGATTTTGAGGTTAAGGATGAAGTTAGTTATGAGATCCACGGCTGAAAAAATTCAAAGATGATCTAAAGGATGAGATTGAAATGTGTTAAGCACACATCTAATGAGGAAGGTTTAAGTGGAAAAATGGACGAAGGAGATTAAGAGGCAAAATCTGATGGCTGATATGAAAATGGTTTACTTGTCTATTTAAGAGACATGAGTTTCATTGTTGAAACATGTCAGAAGAAAGGAGACTACAGATATTTCATGTGAAGACTTTATTCATGCATTCCTGATCTAACAAGTTACAGAAAGAACCGAGCTCCAGACATTACCAAGTGTTAGAGAACTATTCACCGAGTGAAGTAAGTTGAGAAATATTGAGGAAGTAAATTGATTAATCATCAGAGGATTTTATGAGCATAGCATAGATTTGAATATTTGCAATTGAGTTGTATTTGAATCAGACCAGAACTGTATCAATTTAACCATTGATTTAGAAAATCTCTTAACCGAGTGGACTTAACAGCCTTATTATACTACCCTATGACATTCATTGAATGTAAATTGTTATCTTGTTGACCCCATAGTGAATGCTTGTCAAAAGTTAACTGTTAGTGATAAATCCTCTAACCAGGTCACACCTAATAGTGTGCATTGTGACCATTAACAGGGTTAGCTCCTAACTGAGCTCACTTTAGAAGAGTAAATTATTTTGGGTTAGCGGTCCCACATGGTTTTTCCCTTAGCAGCATTTGTTACGTTAAATCATTGTGTTATGTGTTATGTGTTATTTGTTATGATTTTATTTCTATCATACTTTACATACTACATAGTTGATTTAATCGATAATCACAGTTTGGATAATTATTGTTATTCGGTAAAGTAAACAGACAGATTGATATTTTATGTTATCGAGCTGCATAAATTGTTGAAATTGTTCACCCCTACTCTCAGTTATTCTAATAGTATGGGATGCATATCATGTACCCGATAAGTGATGCAGGAGCATCCTTGGGTCATTGGCAATCTTGCATCACCCAAAAGGATTTCCTTTCAAATTTTTTTGTTGTTTGATTCTAGTTGGGTTGTTTCATGTGGTTTAGGTAGCTATCATTCTAGTTGGCTCATTATCTAATGTGATCCTTATGTTATGATCTAGGAATCATTGATATTCTATGTCTAGATTCATAGCTAGATCTAATGTTTCTAGATGAAGTTATCTTATGATAGGTTCAATCCTATACTGATTTCTTGTTCTAATAGATAGGTTGGTGAAATTCATCTTTCAATGGAGATTCATGATATGTGAAGCTTCTTGGCACATCATTCTATGTTATTATATATGTGGTCAACCTCATTGCATGTTCATACATGATGATCTATCTATTTGGGTTTGTTCTTATCGATTTAGGTCCTAACCTATATGTTGTAATATATTTCTTTTATTTTGGAGATTGTTAATTGGATAAGTCGACTTGTGGTTGGTGATCTTGTATATAAGTAGGGTAGTAGTTATTGTTCAGGGAAGTATTATATTGGTAATGAGGATATCCAATATATCTGATAGTTAATATTAAGAATAAGGATTGTGTCTTTAGTAATGAGGCATGTCTATTGAAAATCTATAATCTACATTTGAAGGATAACTTGATGATAAAAAAAGAGCATTGTTCCTTATTTTTTGGTGTTTATTATTGCTTTGTTTTGTCATTTCTATTATGAAATCTCTAGCTGAAAGGTTAGACATCTCTATTGGGCATTTATCCTCCCTTGACTACGTCAAGTGGTATCAAAACACATTTTTCATTCATGTGGTTGTAAGTCTGAGTTCTTGAGCTTACAAAATTGTAGACTTATTATTTATGGGGTGGAAAAACTAAGGATCTGACCTAAATGCACATGTGGTTTGTGCAAGGTGATCGAGGATAGGATTTTTTGCTGACTAGGCATGACAGAAGGAGTTTCAACAATAGGATTGATCAGATCAAAACCTAGAGGTTGTGAACCTTGAAGAACTTTTTTGTGGGGTGGCATAAGTTAGATATGACCTAAAATTATAGAGGATTGTATGAAGGGAGACATGGGAAGAGTTGGAGGATTGGTTGAGAGTCAAGTTGGTGATTTTCTATACAAACATATTGTTTGAGGCATATTGTGGGTGTTGGTAGATTGCTTGATTGTATTAGGACAATCAACATTGGTGATCAGATTGCCAAATTTGAATTTGAGAAAGAGATTCCTTAAGTTTATGAGAATGATTCCTAGAATAATAAACCCTAGAAGGCTAAAGAAAATGATGGAGGAATTCAGGAATGAGATGAGAACTGAGATCCAAAATTCTTTGAATAGGGTCAGAAGGAACCTTGAAACTAAAGATGAATATGAAGAAGCTATTGAAAATCTTGATAAAGTTGAAGTTGAGATCCTTGTAGATGAAGAAAGATTGCTAAGGGCTATGGAATAAATGGGTAAGATTCATAGGATTTATGTTTCTAATTTCCATATTTCATTACATCCTAAGGATTTGATAGATTGGATTAGAGAATGTGAAGATTACTTTGAGTTTGAAGATATTAAGGATCTACAGAGGGTTAGATTAGCACAGACTAAGTTGAAGGGTCATGTTTCCTTATGGTGGAAAGAGTTGCATAAATATAGGGAGGATAATGGTGAACCTAAGATAACTAGGTGGAGAGATTATTTCTATACTTAAGGCCAAGAACATATCAGAGGATTATGAATTGGAATTGTTTAAAAAATTACATAATCTGAAGAAAAAGGATTTAACACTTAAGGAATACATTGAGGAGTTCTACAAGATGCAAATTAGATCTGGAAACTAAGAGTCATCTTAAGAGAAGGTGGCTAGATATGTCAATGCACTAAGAGATAACATTTAGTATGAATTGAGTATGCTGAGGATTCATGCAATTCAAGATGCTTATCAATATGCCCTGAAGGTAGAAGATAATTTAAAGAGAAGACAAGGAAACCCTAAGGGAAGGGATATACTATTTTATGATAAGGGAAAAGAAAATCTTGTTGTTGAAGGGGAACATGATCAGAATATTCTCGGAAGAAGCAGTACCAACTATAATCACCTAAAAATGGACAAAGATAATTAAATGATAAATCAAGTCAAATCAAAGAAAATTCAAGACAAAATTGAATTAATTGAATCACAAGGCATAATTATCCAATCAAAATTAAAATCAAGTCTTAATTCGAGATAAATCAAAATTGAGAGTGTTTTAATCAAATGCAATCAAATCAAAATACAATTAAATCAAATAATTGTATAGTCTTGGATTAAATCAAATTCAACCCATTCAAGGGGTACATGGCTAAATAAATGAATTTAAATCAATTAATAAATCTTAATTACTCTCAACAACCCAAAAGGAGATGAAATTCAATCAACCAATGAGATTTAAGGAAAGGCATTCACATGGATCAAGCCAAATTCAATCTCAATCACTCAAAGTGAAAGAGAATCTTGTCCATTCATCTTGTCTACTTATTTCAAGCTTTGAGGACACAAACTTTGCATTGTCTTCAAAGGCTTAATCATGATCAACTACACTACACCCCCTACCATTGGGAAAATCTATAAAAGGAAGACCAAAATCAGTCATAATTATCAACCACACATCTGAGAATTGCATTGAACCTCTTGAAATTTGAGCTTAGAAAGGCAATCTAGACTTAATTTAGCTTTCAATTTGGAATTGAACAATTAGCTTTAGCTTTAATCATTTATCTTTCTCATTCTAGGACTGTCATTAATGGAAGCTTGCTGAGAGCTTTGCATTAACATTCTTAGTTAGAGAACCATAGGATGCTTAATTGTCAATTCTAGCTTAAATAGATTGCTTTATTGTGGTTTATTTAGTTACTATTTCATTTATTGTCAATACTAATCCTATGAAGATACTATTTTTGGTATACAAAATGGCACCCACTGTGGGGTAGAATGCTTCACTTTACTAAATGCTCAGAATTATATCATTTTTATCAAATTTGCATGTGTTTAACTCTCAGCTTTTTTAGGAAATAGCACTTTTGACAGGTTAAACAGCACTTTTACATGATCAAACGGCACTTTCAAGCACTGTTCTGGTGCTTCTGCGATAAATTTATGTGCCTTTACACCGATCAATGACACTTTTGATCTTTCTATTAGCTATTGATCATTCTTATAGTGCTTTTGCATAGATGGATAACGCATTTTTCCTAACTACTAAGCACTTTTGATATTTTACTGAGTGCTTTTACTATACTTTTACCACCTTTAATCATTTCAGTAGCGCTTCTACTAGTTATTTGTGCACTTTTAAATTTTCTGACAGAGTTGAAGCAGCGCTTTTAAGTAGTAAAGTAGCACTTTCAAGTATTACAAGAGCGCTTTTGCATAAATTGCTTTTTTTCATTATTTGACTGTGGTAAAATGATTTCTATAAACCTGCAGGATGTCTAATCACCGAAAAGAAAAAAATCTAGAGAGCAAGTTCAACCAAGAAGGGAAGGCTTTGACTAGGAAAATCAAGAAGGAAAACTTTGCTCACATCAAATCGGTTCTTGAGGAGTCACAAGAAGAAGAAAATCAGGTATATGAGAACTATCTCAAAATTGTAGAAGCTTACAAAACTAATTTTGTATCACTTAATTGGATTTTTTCTCTTTAGTTCAAGTTTTTCTCAAAATTTGCACATGAGGTTTTAAGATTCAATACATAACTTTGCTTCTTCAAATTCATTTTGGTTCTCTCATTTTTGTTGTTTGGGTTGACTAAATTTGTTGGAGGAAAGCACATTGGAAAGGAACTATAGCCAAGGTAATGTTAAAAATGACAAAAATCACTCAAAAATGCCCCTAGCTTATGCTAGCTACAAGGAAAGGTAAGCCTCAAACAAGTGAATATTTTCCCTTAAATTGTGGCATTGGTGCATTTTCAAAATCTAGTAATTACAAAACAGCCTATCTTTGTTTGGAAAGTTTAGCATTTAGGCCTATGCTCTTCACTTATTCTAGTGAATCAAAATGCCAAAGGTGTTAAACTTTTCGATTAAGAAGAAAGGTTGAGGAATCAAGCACATAAGATCAAAGCCTCTTGTTTGTAGAAGAGAGTAGAAATACTCAATTCTCTATAGTTAGTGGGTGAAATAATTGAACATTGTTTATTGTGTTTGGGAAATTAAGGAAAAGTTAGGGATATGCTCTTCACCTTTTAGGTGAACAAAATTCTCAAAAAATTATTCTTAACTCCATTTCCTTGCTTTACATGAACATGCTAGAACATTAGTAGGCACACCTCCCAAGAAATTGCCTTAATGAGGCCGATGAGAAGAACAGCCCAAAGTGGGATACGGTTGCTTTTGCTGCGAGAATCCAACCCACTATAAAACAAAATGCATACATCCTTAATGGGGTGTGTGACAAAAGGATTTTAAATTTTCAAACTTCCTCAAGTAGTCCTCACGGATTGCACAAAACTCCGGCATACCGGTGGTGAGAAGCCCCTTAACATACTTGGGGGATGAAAGTTTAAGATCCATTTGAACGGAATCTATATTAAATCCTTGATAAAATAGCAAGACCACCTTTTAGAGCCATGTTTACGAACCAAATCTTATGCTAGGTAGGTGCTTGAAGTTTCTTTTTGTGCAAAACCCATGACAACGTTCTTTCAAATCAAACATTTTGTGTTAAGTGGGTAAAAAGAGACAAGTGAATGTGTGATTGTTGTGTTTGAAATACATAAACAAGTGAGAGAGATATCCATTGAAAATTCATTTTATATTTTTAATCTCTTCAATTTAAAATCAACAATTCTCGAACCAAGGATCATTCCAAATCAAACCCTTGTTGGATGTCGGTTTCCACGCGGTCCCATACATATAGAGTATCTTTACAAGGAGATAGCACTCTTGTTGCAAATGAAGGACAAGAATACCAAAGTCTTTTCAAAGGTCCTAATCAAGAAGAAATTTTCCCAAACTTGTTTGACAAAAGACTTGGAGAAATGGATAGAAACTCGACATATCATAATTACCAACCAGGAGGGAATAATTAGAACATCAACAATGCCAATCATAATCCTACAGAAACACTTGAAGAAAAGGTTGATAGAGCAGCCCAAGATCAAGAATTCCTAGAGGTCATGGAGAAAGTAATAGATAAGGATAGGGAGAAGTTTTTCCTAAACCTAGCTCAAGCAGGAGTAAAGCTTCCCCATGATTTTGATATAGAACAACTTAAGAAAGATCAAGAGAAAGATAATCTCATGAATACTATGACTAGGACAATAAAGGCCTTTCAAGAACAAATAGATACCATGAAAAAGGCAGCTGAACCTAAGGCCTTTTCCATTGAAGCTTTGTGTCCTTTTCCATTTGAAAAAAGCTTAGTTATGGTATCCTTTCCTTTTAATACCATTTTTCCTAAATATAATAAATATACGGGTAAAACAGACCCACAAGATCATTTAAGGGAGTTTTGTGCCCTAAGCATTGAGTTCATGCATAATGACACATACCTAATGAGACTCTTTCCTAGGAGTTCAAGAGGTCCCACCATGGAGAGGTTTTCAAAACTACCCCAAGGAATAAAGACCTTTGAGGAGTTAGCCTCCAAGTTCGTAACCCATTATTCTTATAACATTGAGTATGAAATTACAATGCTTAAGTTGTGTGATACCAAACAAAAAGATGGAGAGTCCTTAGGATTCCTACAAAGGTGGAGGACCATTTTCGCAAGGTATCCACGAAGTATCCTTGAGAAAGAAAAGATGGAAATCTTCACCAATAATTTGGCCACAGAAATTAATTATAGATTACAACTCCAATGTCCCCTAACATTTGAAAAACTCATCGAAAATGGGATCAAGATTGAGGATGAATTGGTCAAGAGAGGTGAAATAAAATTATTTAAAGATAACAAATCCAATAACAACAACAATAATAATTATGTGCCTAAATATGTCAATAATCCAGGGTCCAATAATTACAATGATAAATCTAAGTCATGGATAAATAATAACAATAGAAACCTTGTGAATGATGGAGTTGTGGAGGCTCACAAATTGAAAGCAACCCCTTTTACCTTACCATATGGAGATAATTCTTCAAATAATGTGAATCAATCAAACAAAGCTCCATTTAATTCCAATAAAAATTCCAACAATTCCAACAATAATGCCAATAATCCTAATGGGAATACGTCCAAATCTTTTTTCTCCAACTATAACAAAAGAAAATTCACCTATTTAGGTGAACCTTTGGAGAATGCATTAAAAACCTTGGTTGCGAACAAAATCATCACATTACCCGATGTGAAAGATTATGAACCTCAAGATAAACCCTATTGGTGGAATGACTCTCATCATTGTGAATATAATCAAAATAGAGGTCATCCAACCAATGAATGCATGAGATTGAAACACTTGGTTCAAGACTTAATAGATAATGGAACTATCAAAATTGAAGGACCTCAAAAAAATGAGGACCACACAGCTTTCAAGAATCCCTTTTTGAATCATGAAAAAGGTGAGTCATCTAAGGCTAATCAAAATCAAAAAAAGGCAATGAGAAAGTGAATTTTTCTCATACTTATGATAACATGATCAATACTTTAAGAGAAGAGGATAATACTATAAATTTTGTCATAGTAAAGAACAATTCAAGAGAAGCATCATCAAATGTTGTCACTAGGGGGAAAGCATCAAAAATTATCCTACCTAACAATGCTCCTAAAATAGTGGTATCAAATCAAGCTTCAACCTCATCATCAAAACAATACAACTTGGTTGATCAATTACAAAGAACTCCCACTCAAATCTCTATCTTGGAGTTACTCAAATTATAACCAATCCATAAAGACATTTTGGAGAAAGCCTTATCGGAAACCAATGTGCCTCTAAACTTGGAGGTAGAAAAATTCCAAAATATGGTGGGGCACCTCATTGCACCCCATTGCCTATCATTTTCTGAATAGGATGACATGTCCCTTAATCATCCTCAAAATATTCCCTTGCACATAGAAGTTTTAATTCACAAGCATAGGGTGAAAAGAGTCCTTATAGATGGAGGAGCCGGCCTAAACATTTGTACCCTTAGCCTAGTAAAAGCCCTAGGATTTTCTAAGGAGGCTATTGCCCCTAAGAAAAAGATAACCATAAAAGCCTACGATGATGAAGAAAAAGCTTCAAAAGGAGTCATAGTGTTACCCATAAGAGTTTGCCTTATGCAAAAAGAGACCATATGCCAAGTGTTGGACCTAAATTTTACTTACAATATCTTACTAGGAAGGTCATGGATTCATGAGATGCAAGCTGTGCCTTCTACTTATCATCAATGCCTAAAATTTCCTTATCTAGGGCAAGAGATAATGGTAAGTGGGGATCTAAACCCATTCCAATATTGTAACAATATCAAGCCTATCAATGACTCCTTAGTTCCGCACAATGCAGAAGGGTCTATACCTAATCAAATGGAGCAAGGTCAAAGTTCTAAGGACATCCCTTTGTTGAAAGGAAAAGAAAAGATGGAAGAAGAGGTTGTTATTAAAGATACACCAAAACTCATTAACCTAACTATGTCAACTAACAGAAAAGACTAGGTTAATGAGGATAACATTATTGAAGAACCAAAATAAGACCATACTAAAGCTATCCAAGTGTACACTAAAGAGGTGCATTATCAAAAGATGGACCAAATGATGAAGAATTTTGATAAGCAATGCAAGATCAAGCAAAAAGGTGTAGGTGAATACTCCTTATCTATGATGGACCTACCTTTATCACCTAAATCCTTTGGAAGACCCTCAAATATACCCCATAAATACAATGATAACTTTGTGAGGGAAAGTACACCATCTGCCATCGATGAAGAAGATAATGAGATCCTAAATTGGTTATATAAAGATAAAGAATCAAGTGCACATGTTAAACATATTCAAAATATAACCATTCCCACACATAAATATGGGAAAGGGTTTTCAATCATGCAAAAAATGGGGTACAAAGGTCAAGGACCTTTAGGCACAAGGAATAAGGACTTGTGGAACCAATAGAAAGTACATGGCGAGATACCAAGGAGAAAATAGGATTAGGGTATCTTGAAGAAGGATACACTCAAAAACATTATCCCAAACTTCATAGCCAAATATTACAATTAGAATATCATAGTGATGAGGATTCTAATGAATGGGAATGGGATACCCTATCAGATGAGTCATGCCATGATAAGGGTATTGATGTTATTCATACCTATACTTCTACCAAAGATAAAGGACCAATAGCATAATCAAGTTCAAATCAAGCATCTAGTTCTAGCCAAGTGATCCTAAATGATGTGCCCAGCATAGCAATAGAGATAAATCAATGGGTAGGTGAACCATATGTTCATTCATGGAGACCTACTATGGAAGAATCAAACGTTAGGTTTAATCCACATGAATTTTATCCAACAAATACCCTAGAGGAGTCTAGTGAGGAGGACTTTGATCCTTCTTCTTTAGAACATTTAGAGGAAGCCCATGTCAAAGACTTTCAAGATACAATGTTTGAACCATCCAATAATGAGATATACACCTTAAATCCAATTGAAACAAACCTAAATGTTGACCCACTGACTCTCATACACCCGGACTTAATCGAATGGAATTCCATTGAACCAACTACCCTTTCAACTTTCTTAAATGACAATGTGGTGTCCTGATACCTCAACGCAGTTGAACCTTCTTATATCAAAGAATATCAGGAAGAATTGATCAAAGGGAGCATCCAAACTTTCAATCCGAGAAAAAATGAAAAAAATGAAAAAAAGAAAAAAAGAAAAGAATCAAGTGTTGAAAACCACGTTGTGGCAACATTAGATCAAGAAGAAAAAAATAAAGAAATAAAGGATGTTTCCAAAGGTGAAAACCCAATTGAGGCACCTAAGGAAGGGAGTTTGGATGCTTTACCAGAACATTATGAAGAAAGATCTCCAATCTTGATTGAGCCCATAGAAAAGATAAATATTGGATCAGAAATAGAGCCAAAGATCATCCACTTAACGGCATCACTATCTAGCGAAGAAAGAATAGAATTTATCAAGTTATTTAAGGAAAAACAAGTCAACTTCGCATGGTCTTATGATGATATGCCAGGATTAGACCTATAGTTGATAATGCATCATCTAAATATCAAGGAAGGAGCCAAACCTGTTAAGCAAAAGCTAAGGAAGATGCATCCCCATATAGCACTACTTGTCAAAGTGGAGTTAGAAAAATTATTGAAAGTGGGATTTATAAGGGCCATTGATTATGCATAATGGATCTCAAATATAGTGCCAGTATCAAAAGTAGACAAATCCATCAAAATCTACACGGATTTTAGAGACTTAAATTTGGCATGTCCCAAAGATGACTTCCCACTTCTGAGTATAGATGCCATTATGGACTTAACAGCATGACACTCTATGTTTTCACTCATGGATGGATTTAGCGGATATAACCAGATAAAGATAGCACCAAAAGACCAAGATAAGACCACTTTTACATGTGCATGGGGTACTTTTTACTGGAATGTCATGCCTTTTGGGTTAAAGAATGTCGGAGCGACCTATCAACGAGCAATGACCACAATATTCCATGATATGATGTATAAGTTCATGGAGGACTATGTGGATGACATATTAGCCAAATATCACTCAAGAAAATAGCACCAACCAATTTTGGCAAAAATTTTTGAAAGATTAGAAGAATTCAAAGTGAGACTTAATCCAAAGAAATGTGCATTTGGAGTCCAATCCAGCAAACTACTAGGCTATATTGTATCTACAAAGGGAATAGAGGTGGATCCTGTGTGTGTGAAAATTGTACCTGATCTATAGACACAACACTCAGTAAAACATTAGAGGTTAGTGATAATCAAAATCGTGCAAAATTGAAAGCTATCTAACCAAGCGATTTACTGCCTTCTAGTAGGTGCGAGATTAATGTTCTCAGATTGTAATCGAGATCAGTGACCTAGACGACACCTAAATGAAGGATTTGAATGCAATTGATCTAGATATGAGATTGAATGCAATTAGTCTATATTTTTTATATTTTCTATGCAATAAGAATGAATGAAAAACTGATATGAAATTAATCTATATAAAAACTGATATGCTATGCTAATCTAACAATGATATGAAATATGAATGCAAAAATAAGATTGATCTCACAAAGATGTCGATTCGCAAGAGCTTTGATTCTTCAATTCCAATTCTCCAGCGTGATTGTGCAAAAAAAATGAGATGATTTGTGAAGAGCTAAAGCCTTGTTTTATAGAAATCCAGGGCTTTGGAGGTGCATGGGAAAAGCCATAAATCACTCAAATTAACTCATCTTGATTTTTGAGTTATCTGATCATGAAAGATAATTAATTCTCAAAATCATGCAAAAACAGCTTTTTAACTCAAATTAGAGTTTAGATCAGCTTTTTGAACTCCAAAAGGATGTTGAGTTCCAAAAAGTCAATAACTTGCATTGATTTTCTGATTTGGAGTTTAACTGTTTCTTTTGAATATGCATAATAATTAAGAATTAAATAAATAAATAAAGTGATTTATCCTCAACTCAACTGATTTTTGAAAATAAATAATTAATTTATGGGTTAATTAACTATTTATTCAAACTTTTATTAAAAATTATATTATTAAATAATGACAACATGCTTTAATTAATTAAATAAGAATTTAATCAATTATTCATAAGAATTTTGATTTATTGTCAAAATTAAATAATACAATTAATAATAGATAGAATTAAATTTAATTAAACAATTAAGTGGAAAATATTAAATCTAATTAATTAAATATACAAAATATTTAATTAATCAAATTTTTAGGATAAATGTGATTTATTGCCAAATAATAATTAAATTAAAGATAATTATGATAATTAGGAATATTACTAGGAATATTCTCCAATGCAGAATTTAAGATAATCAATTAGGATTCGATGATGTTTAGATGTGCCTTAGGTTAGGACTTTGATGTCGATTTCGTTTGAATTGAAGATGTAGGAGATTAATGAACTTATAGCCCATTTTTGGGGTATTACATTTTGCCCCTCTTTGAATTACTGTGTGAAGTGCAGTGGTTCAAAGATAGTCTGTGTTTGATAAAGATATGAAACTGATTCGAAAGATAAACCGATCTCAAGATAGAAACCGATTGAGAGATATTGAGATAGGAGTTGATTGATATTGAATTTGATATGAAGATAATAGGTCCTGAATGACCAAAGATAATGTTCACTATAACAGAAAATGAACCTATGATTGCGAAAAAGTGTCCAAAACACCTGATTCCAAACCTTAGGATTGATAAGAAGTGAGTGACCCGTTCTAGACTCGATTGTCTTAGCAGAACTAGCAGGTATCACATCCAAACCCTTCAGTTGCCGAAGAACCAAGGAAAGAACACTATGATCTGATGGTTGCAAAAACTGATACAGTTTACAAGATTAGGAGAATACTAGATTGATATGGATCTTGATGAATCTAATATGCCCCAAGTGATGATAGATTTGCCCCGAGCGATGAGGATTTTTTTGATGAATCAGCGACTAGACGTGATTGTTTGTCTTGATCACTGATGAAAGATATTGATAGATTTGATCGATAGAATTTGATTTACAGACTTTGAATGATGTGCAATACCATGCCCCCTTTGGGATTAAAATTGAAATCTGACAAGAAAAGCCAGCGTTGATAGTTTAGAAGCATGTTAATTGATTTGAGAAGTGGTTAAACACGTCCAAGAATGCATTCTGCATCATTTGGAGGTCCTGGAGATTGAATTTGACTAGTTTTGACCATGAGTTTGACCATGGTTGACCAAGTTGAAATTTTGATAGTTTGATGTTAGATAATCAGTTAAGTTGAATACTGGATTTTTGTGATGATTGAAGGTTGATTATGCAAGAAGTTAATAATATGAATGATCGCAGATTTCAATTTTGATCTCGAAAAAGGATTCTACTTGTTGTTTCGTTGGAGGAACCTTCGTGTGAGATTCAGCTCTTGTTAGAGTGGAAGAGGTGATTTGAAGAATCGTTTAAGCATTGAAGTTCATTTAGCCATTGTGAGATCATGCAAACATGCAAAATGCAAAGAGACATACAAAATGAAATGCAACCTAAGACCTAGGACCTAGTCACTGATCATGTGTCGATTTGTTATCATCATTGAACTTTTAGGTAACCGGATAAATCAATACAATGCCCACTAGCCATGAAACCATAGACATATGAATATCGATTTGTATGCGCAAGAATCAATACAACACCCACTGGTTATACAACCATGGACATATGAATATTGATTTTATTTTCGGAATGTCGGAGTAGATATAAGCACCAAGGCACAAACACCAGGATGACCTGAATATCTTGTCCATTTTGATATAGCAATTTGTATAAGCATCAAAACATAAATGTCGTGATGACCTAAGTACGCCTTGCGTTAAAAACACATCAAACAGCTAAGAGATCATTCTAAATCCAATGTGAATTACCCGTAGTGACCCTTTATCATTCACATCCTTAGGCAAGATTGCATTCCACAGTAGAAGAAAGAACTTACTCAAAAAAGACAATAGTTAGATCAAACTTCCTTGAATTTTCTGGGTATCAATGGTCGAGGTATGCATGGCCATCCAATTCAAGATAGAGGCTCTTACAGTCGGACACCATTTCAATCCAGAATTTCCAAAGTTATTAGATTTCACATACGAGTAGAAAACAAAGAAAAGATTATGCCCCCATTCATCACTCTCTAAATCCGATAAAGGACATCATTGAAGAGCTCGAAGGGACACAATATGCAAAAATCTCAATGCGAATCAGTAAGCATACAAGGAGATAAAAGCATGTAAAAAGCATAGATTGTTTTCAGTTGAGTTTTGATGTTTGATTGGGTTGTTGTAGATGCAAAATCCTTTCTGGAGACAAGACAGACTTGACTGACTCAAATGAAGCTTCAAAGGACTTTGACTAGATATGATCCATCTAAGATACATGGGAGACCATAGGATATGACATTGATTTCCCCCAAGTGTTAAACATTGATAGGATACAGACGCTTGAGCTGATTGGTGTACAGACCGACTTATTGAAACCAGGATATGCAGAAACAAACCGGGAGATATGTACAAACTAAAGCAAGACTGAAAGCTGGGAAAGACCAAGATTGTGCTGATAGATGGAGCATTTTGGAACAAGTGGTGCCCATTTGCCGAGTTTTCACCATCTTGGTAAAGATTCTATTTTTGCTACCGAGGTGCCTGTTTCCAAGTTTTCACCAAGGCACTTTTTTTTTTTTTCTTTTTCTTTTTTCTTTTTTCATTTTTTCATTTTTTTTGTACTTTTGATTTTTTTGTGAATCATCAAGGCGCCTATTGCTAGGTTTTCACCAAGATGTTCATTTTTTCAGGACTTTTTCTGATTTTTAAGATTTTTTTCAGGACATTTACCAAGCACTGAATGCCTTAGGCGTAGAATTTCTTCAGATGGAGAATGTTGATTGGTTCTCAGAGCTTTTCTCCTTTAGTCGTTGAGAGTTGATAGGCACCAGAGCCAAAAATAGCAGTGATAACAAAGGGACCCAGCTAATTGGGTTTGAACTTCCCCTTGCGTTCTTGATGTGATTGATTTTTAGGATTTTCTCTCAACACTAGATCGCCAACCTAAAATTCTCTATGTCTGACTTTCTTGTTGTAGCCTCTAGACATTCTTTTCTGATACACTCTGAGATGATCATACACTGCTTGCCTGCGTTCATCTAGTAATTCAAGTTCTTGTAACCTAGACACTCTGTAGTCTTCATCAGTGACAAGTCCATGCATTTTGATTCTGAGTGATGGGATTTCAACCTCAATAGGTAGTACCGCTTCAGACCCATAAAATAAAGTGAAAGGTGTAGCCCCTGTAGGTGTCTGATACTAGTTCTGTATGCCCAGAGAGCTGGATTGATCATGAGATGCCAGTCTTTTCCTATTTTATTCACTGTTCTGTGCAAGATTTTCAAGAGATTTTTGTTTGAAGCTTCAGCTTGTCCATTCCCTTGAGGATAGTAGATAGATGACCAATGTTGAGTAATCTTGAATTTGGCACATAAGTCATCTAGGTCCTTATTTTTGAATTGTCCCCCATTGTCTGTGACTATGGAATGAGGGATCCCATATCTGCAAATGATGTAGTTCAGGATGAACATAGAGATCTGTTTCCCCGTTGCTTGTGTTAGAGGAACTGCTTCTACCCATTTTGTAAAATAATCTGTAGCTGTGATAATATGGGTATGTCCATTAGAAGAGTGCGGATGGATAGTGCCTATGAGATCAAATGCCCATTGTTGAAAAGGCCATTGTGTAGTAAAGGGAATTAGATCTCTCCCTGGAGCATGAATCAAGTTGCCATGTACTTGACACTGTTGATAGTTTTTAGCAAATTTAATAGCCTCTTTCTCCATTTCAGGCCAATAGTACCCGGCCCTAATAAGTTTTCAAGCTAACGTTAATCCATTCGAGTGTGACCCACATATACCCTTGTGGACTTCCTCTAATGCACATTGAGACTCTTCCCGTTCTAAACATCTAAGCAGTGTACCATCTAGACCTCGTTTGTACAAATCATTACCAATGATGACATATCAGGATGCGGATCGGATAAGGTTTCATTTCTCAAAATGGTTAAAGGACTCAGGGATGATTTGGTCATGGAGATAGGAGAATAGATTTTTGTAGCGAGATGAGTCATAACCTTCAACAATGCAGATCATGTGGGTTTCAGGGGAGTCATATGTAGGATAGGATAGGGCTTCCACCAGGAACTCGTAGCGTAGCTCATGTTTGGGCTGCTGTAAGAGAGTAGATAGTGTCGCCATTGCATTAGCAGCCTTATTCTCCGTTCTGGGTATTTTCTCAAATGTGATAGAGATGAAGTATTTCTTTAAATCATCTACCATTCTCTTGTAAGGAATGAGCTTTTCATCTTTGGTTTGGTACACATCATTGACTTGGTGGATAACCAATTGTGAGTCTCCATGGATGTGCATCTCTGTAACTCTCCACTGTATTGCCATTTTCATACCATTGAGAAGTGCCTCATATTCAGCAATATTGTTTGTGCAAGGAAACTTTAATCTGAATGCTTTGGGTATCGAGTATCCTTGAGGAGTGATGAACAATATGCTTGCTCCAGATCCATTCTGTGTGTAGGAGCCATCAAAGAATAACCGCCATGCTCTAGAAGAGAGGTGCATGATAGAGGAATCAGGAAATTCCATTTGCATAGGTGTATCATCAAACAGTGGTGCTTCAGCTAGTTGATCAGCAATGACCTATCCTTTGATAGCTTTTCTTTCAACATATTCAATGTCAAATTCGCTCAAGAGCATGACCCATTTAGCTAGTCTACCTGTGAGGGCAGCTTTGCTTAGGAGATATTTCAGTGGATCAATTTTAGCTACCAAATGAGTAGTATGAGCTAACATGTATTGTCTTAGTTTCTATGATGCAAAGATCACAGCGAGACATGCCTTCTCTATCATTGAGTAGTTCTTCTCATAGGCCACTAAAGTTCTGCTAATATAGTAGATGGCTCTTTCTTTCTTGTTCTCATCATGCTGTGCTAGCAATGCCCCCAGTGATGAATCTGTTGCAGAGACATATAATATTAAAGGCTTCCCATGAATAGGAGGCATCAATATAGGTGGATTTGATAGATACTTCTTGATATGTTGAAAGTTGTTCTCGCATTCTTCATTCCATGCAAAGGTCACCCCTTTATGTAATGTTTTTTGTAAAAGGTTGTGATATGTCTGCTAGCTGTGATATGAATCTTCTGATAGATTGAACTCTGCCTTGCAACATCCTCATTTGACTGATATTTGTGGGAGGTTGCATCTCTATTATAGCCTTGACCTTAGCTCGATCAACTTCAATGCCTTTCTTGGAGACGATGTATCCTAGGAGCTTTCCAGAGGTGACTCCAAAAGCACACTTTTTAGGATTTAGTCGAAGACTAAATTTTTCCATTCTGTCGAGGATCATGCTCAAGTCTGTTAGATGTTCAGTTCTAATCATGGATTTTGCCAAGGTATCATCCACATAATCCTCCATTGTTCTATGCATCATATCATGAAAAATAGATGTCATTGCTCTTTGATATGTAGCTCCAGCATTTTTGAGTCCGAATGGCATAACATTCCAACAGAAAGTTCCCCACGCACATGTGAAAGCTATTTTCTCTTGATCTTCTACAGCAATTTTGATTTGGTTCTATCCAGAAAATCCATCCATTAAGGAATACATTTCATAGCCCGCAGTCATGTCCACTATCATATCAATGTTAGGCAGCGGAAAATCATCCTTAGGGCATGCTCTGTTCACATCTCTAAAGTCTGTGCACACTCTGATTGAACCATCTGGTTTTGAAATAGGTACAATGTTAGAGATCCACTCAGCATAGTCTATGACACAGATGAATCTAGCTTTGAGGAGTTTTTCTAGCTCTGCTTTGACTAAGAGTGCCACATGAGGATGCATCTTTCTTAATTTCTGTTTGATTGGTTTTACCCCAGGAGCAATGGATAGATGGTGCATAATGAGATTGGGATCCAATCCTGGCATATCTGAATATTTCCATGCAAAGTTGATCTTTTTGTCTGATAAGAAGGTAGTGAAGTTCTGTTTCTCTTCGTCTGATAGAGATTGTGCTACATGTACTAATTGTGGTTCCTCTTTTGTACCCAAATTGATGGATTGAGTTGGCTCAATCAGAACTGGAGATCTATCCTGTAAATGACTCGAAAGGACATCAAATATCTCATCCTTAGGCACCTCCGAGAGGTTTTCACTTTCAGATACGTCTTTGCTTTTTACTTTTGTCGGTTCTGATACTACCACAAAGTGGTTTTCACCCTTAGAACTCTTTTTCTTTTTCTTTTTACTCTTGTTTTTCTAACTAAGATATTTGATGTCCGACTCGGTCATGCTGATGCTCGGTTCACTGATGGAAGTACTCATAGGCTCAACTGCATTGAGGTAGCAGGCAAGGTCATAGTCATTCGGGAAGGTATACATACCATGGTTTGGGTTTGTGGAATTTTGGTCGATAAGATCAGGGCGTTGGATAGTCAAAGCGGGAAAGGCTTGGGATATGGTGTTCACGGATGTGGATATGTCATCATTGGTCCTAACCTGACGCTCAAGTTCAAAGGTGATATTACAGCTCAAAATGTTCAATTCGTGAATAGGCTCAACATCATCATGGGAGTCCTCTTCAGCCATAGGTGGATCAAACACGTTAAGTTCATTGTTTCGCTCTAGACCTACATTGGTTGAGATACATATTGGTGAATAACATCAATATATTTCTCCGTTATAAGCTCATCTTCTTCTGGAATGGCACCCCATTCATAGTCATTTGACTCAGCTTCTGATTCAGGATCTCTAGGAAAGCTTTAAAAATGTGTGAAATCAGGATGAATACCCCAAGAAGGATTTCCCTTAGTCTCTGACTTGAATTCATATTCATGGGAATCAGTGTCAGAATAACTACCCCCTTCTTCTTGATCAGTTTGATTGCCTTCGAGATTAGCTGGTTCTTGTGGTGCAACCACCTCTTGCGCTACAGTAGGTTCTTGTGTTTCTACTACATTAATTCTTTTGATAGGATCATCTGTATCATCAAGAAGATCTTTGATCTCTTTAGGCAATTTTTCATAGGGGATAAGCTCAGAGCTATCTAAATCATCATCAGAGGGTTCTATTTCTTCTTTCTTAAGAAGGGGTTCTCCTGGTCCAATTTGTTCTATGACATGAGAACAACCACCTTTGAGATGATAGGGTTTCTTCTTAAACCCTATGCCACCAGTATCTTTTTTGTCTCTACCAATATGTGAAATGGGTGTCACAAGACCCTTTCCCCTGATTCCTAGAGGTCCTTGACCAGAATATCCCATCTTGGCTATCAATTTGTTTCCTGGACCATATGAATTAGAAGGGATTATAGGTGCTATAGATTCACTAGGTTGAACAATTTTGGATTCAGAATCATCTTTGTATAGCCATGCAAGCACAGCTTCATCTTCTTCAAATTCTTGTTTGGATACTTGCTCCGCCACAAAATTTCTTTTGTATGCTTCCATAGGTTCTGATTTAGATTGCTTCAAAGATTGTCCATATGACTTGGGCGAGATAGGGAGAGATGTTAGAGACAAGACTGGCTCTATAGTGTTTTCTCTCATCCCATTTTCTTTGATATTGATCTCTTTAGCAATGTCATCCATCTTAGATGTGGAAGCAACATTTAGCTGCTTGATGGAAGATTCTCTGTTATTGGGAACAAGCTTATCGGCACTTTCCTTCAATGTATTGCAAGTTATACTCAGATCTGCTGGGATAGTAACCTCCACTCCTTCATAGGGAAATTTCAAGCATTGATGGTACGTAGAAGGAATAGCTTGCATTTCATGTATCCAGGGTCTCCCTAGAAGGATATTGTAAGCCAATGGTAGATCAAGCACCTGACATGTGGTATCTTTGATGACCGGACCCACTCGGATGGGCAAGACAATGGTGCCTTTAGAAGCTCTTTCTTGTTCATCATAGGCTTTTATGGTGATCTTCTTTCGAGGATCAATAGCCATCTCTGAGAATCCCAACTGTGTGATTAAGTTGTAAGAACAAATGTTGAGGCCTGCGCCCCCATCTATCAACACACATTTGACTCGACGGTTCTGGATCAAGTGTGCAAGGGCTGATTATGTGGGTGACTTAGGGAGTTGTCATCTTCCTCTGAAAAGGAGATATATTGTGGAGACGTTAGATGACCAACTATAGTCTGGAACCTGTCTAGATCTAGATCATCAGGAACATTAGAGCCGAGCAAAGCTTTGTCTAGGATATCTTTGTGAGCTGGAGATATTCGAAGTAACTCAAACATAGAGATTTTGGCATTGGTATGCTGGAGTTGTTGGACGATGCTGTAAGATGTAGGTCTTGTATCCTTTGGATTGAAAGATTTTGAGGCAACCTTCTGTTTAGAAGCAGATGTGAGATTGAAAGGTATCTTAGGGACATTAGATGAACTTGGTGTTTGTCCTTTCAGATGAGTCTGAGCTTGTGATCTGGTAATCGCATTAGCTGAGGAATGATTTCTATCTCTTCATACAATTGTGATAACATTGCAGCTCTCAAAGATACATGGTTCAACCATATTGATGACAACATCATTTCCAGGGTAGGCATAGTTGACTTTTGCCCCCATGTTAGGCTGGGAAGTGGAAACTCCCTTGCCATGTTGTGGAAACAGTTCTGTAAATGTTGTGTGATCATTATTGCTAGTAGGATTATCGATCGTGATATCCCCTTGATCTATCAAGTCTTGAATGGTATGCCTCAAGTGAAAGCATCCATTAGTTTTGTGGCCTTTAGTCTGATGGAAAGCACAAAATTCATTATCTTTCCACCAATATGGTTTTGGATCCGGATCAGGTTTTTGAATTGGTGGTAAAGAGATCATGTTATTAGCTATCAGGGTTCTCAGGGTAGATTCCAAAGATTCTCCCAGGGGAGTAAACTTTCATTTATTATCCCATCATTTGAATGGCTTCTTTGGAGATGGTTCAGCAGATTTTTGCTCTGAAGCTTCAATGGCTTTGGTGGCAAGGGTGAGATTGTAGGCCGGTGCCTTTGATGGGGCACGAATAGTGTCAACAACACCATCAAAGATGATACCTTTGTTTCTATTCCAGCTCTTGTTTTTATCTTTTGAGCTAGATCCAGATTCAGACTTGTCCTTTTGAAGTGTGATTTCTCCTTTCTTGACAAGTACTTTCTCAATCTTGATTGCATTATCCACCATTTTATCAAAAGATACATGATCTTGCATTTGTAATGGATAGTTGAGCTCTGGAACAAGGTTATTGATAAAGATTTCAAGTTTCTCCATTTCGGGAATTGGTCTAGCATATAGAGAAAACTTCTTTCGCCACCTCTTGAGAAAAGTTAGGAATGATTCCCCTGGATATTGCTTGAGGTTACAGATATCGATCATGGTAATCAGATGTTGAATATTGTAGGAATATTTTTGATAAAACAATTTAATCAATTCCTCAAAATTTTTGATTGTAGAAGGTAATCTTGAAAACCACTGAATGGATGCTCCTCCCAAGGATCTAGGAAAAAGATGCATTAGATAAGTCGGTTCATGCATGAATTCCATGGATTGCATACAGAACTCTCTGACATGATCTTGCAGATCAGAGTGTCTGTCATATTTGTCATACTTTGGTATCTCCACTATTTTTGGGAATGGAGGCATATACAAGTCTTTGTCAAAAGGGAAAGGACAAAGGGCCTCCATGGAGAATTCCTTGGGTTCCTTCTCTTTCTCAATTTTATTCATTTTGACCTGCATAGCGTGCAGCCGGTTCATTATGGCCGTCATCAGAGTTTCTTCCTCATGCGTGATGATATCTTCGACATTGAAGTGAGCAGGAAGTTTAGCTCCTTCCTCGGCTAATTGCAAAAAGTATGCCTCTCTATCCATTTTCAAGAAATGCCTCATCATTCTTTTGAATTCATCGTCATTCTGACACCGATGGATTTCAAAGGGTGTAGGGTCTTGGTCAGCATTATGTTGAGAATGGTGTCCCTGGGATCCTCCTCCTAGAGAACTGTGGTTTGTCCCTGCTTGAGACATGGTAGGAGTTTTTGGGCTCCCTGGAATAGATTGAGGAGGAGTTTGCTGATTACCTCTGTGAGTTGATAGAGGAGGTATGTAACCGGTTTTCAATCGAAAGTTACCGAGACTGTCGTCTTCGTAGATACCTAACTTGATGAGTTGTTCAAGAGTTGGACCTGGGGTATTGGTCAAAAGTAAGTTCTGAGATGTTTCTTCTGATTTCTTGTGTGAAGAAGCTCTGGTCTCCAACATTAACTTTGAATGAAACAGAAGAAAAGGATGAAGACAACTGAAGAACAATTTGATGCGAGAAAATTGGATGACGCAACCTTGTCATGATTATGATAGTTTTGAAGATCTGATGAGATGTGGGTGAAGGAAACTATGCCCTGGATGTATGGGATAGATTGCCCAAAAGATAGCGGACACGAGTTCTCAACACTTAGTCTATTTTTTAAGATTGATTGAAGATTGATAGTTATGACAAGGTTTTGACACAAGATAAAAAGGACTCAAATTGATCAAACAGAAGACTAGATCGGATTCAAAAGATCAAACTCAGAAAATGGTAGGATGCTCAATAGCTACTACTCTGTTCCTAACACAATGATATTTTTGACAGATTCTGGAACTAGGCTGGAAACATTGAATATCTTGCAATTTGACAATTTCTGACAACTCTCTCAAATTTTTCCAAACGACACTCCGCAGACTTGTACGACATTGGGTAGTCTATGAAATGACAGTTGCTAAACTCATACGACAGTTGGGTAATACTGAAATGACACTTGACAAAACTCGTATGACTTTTGACTTCCTGAAATGACTTTTGACTCCAGAAAGATTTTACGTCAATTTTTGCAAAATTTAAGGTCTTCAGTTTTGGATTGTTTGCAAATTGTATTGTCCAGATTTTGAAGGTTATGCCAGATTTGATCATTTTTAATAGCCAAGTAGATAAATAAGTACGCAGAACAACAAGCAAGTGATTCCAAGCACGTCTGAAAACAATGAACAAGGGCAAAAGCAACCTTGCGCATGAACAATCAAATGACCAAACTGTGCTAATCCCTGAGAGTACTAATTGTGTATGTTCTAAAAAGTTTTGCAATAACACACATATACCTGAAAGTGAAAAATTGGCCTCTCTAGGGTTTTTAGTAATGGTTTGACTCTGCAACTTTTATGATTCAAAGGGGTGAACTCCAATCCCGGCGCACCAGGGTTTTGACACAGTCTGAGAACTTAATCTTTAAGAGCTGCTAGGGAGATCTGACAACCCAACAATGAACCATACCCGTGGAGATTTCTTCCACAAGGACATTTATATAGCGGTTGTCACTACCATGGTGAAAATGGCTATTACCGCTTGAGGTTCCATCAACGCAGTTTGCCCTGTGAAGGGATTGTCCACTACGGTTAACCCTCTCTAAAGATGACTCACAATAGTATACCACAAGGGGACTTGGCTCCAGATTCAAGGTTTTGACACCTCTTCACTTTTAACCCAAACAAAGCAAGCAGATTAATCTGACACGCTAAGACAAAGTTTTGTTTCACCAAGGTCTGTGATATCAACTCCATGTGATCTATCAACCTCTCTAGGGAGAGAATGTATCAATCAATAAGAGAAGACACACTAACCAATTTTGGTTCACCAAAGCTCGTGATATCAACCCCACGTGATCTATCAACCTCTCTGGAGAGAGAATGGGTCGATCAATAAGAGAAGACGCACTAACCAAGCTGAATGTGAAACGCACTAAGTATCCTCCCTACCTACAAGGATTCCATCGTCAAGGAAGGATTTCGCTAGGAATCCAATCTCTCAAGAATCACAAATAGTGTTCATAGGGCCTAATTACTATGTGAGCACAGATATATTCCTGAAAGCAAATCTACCAAAAGCATCCAAAAAGTAGAAAGAGGAACACTTAACGCTTAAAGAAAATATGAGATGAGTCCACAAGGTGGAACACTTAACACCTCACACAAGCTAAAAATGAGTCCCCAACTTAGAAAACAAGTGAGTTCCTAAAAGCACAAAAGGGTTGCCAAGTGGAACATTTAACGCTTCTGTCATGTTGACCCCTCCCCTTTATGGCGCTGAGATTGCAACCACGGGGCGGAAATGAGGGGCCGACGGATTAGCGAGTCCAATAACCCAAGATAGCAATCAAGATCAATCACAAGTATTCCAAGACTACTTAATGAATCCTTAAGGGATCACAACCTAGTATCAATTATGTAAGTGTGTAGAAATATATCAAAAGCATGAAAAGATGCACACAAGCTTGACACGTAAGAGATTTGTTTTAGGATACAAATTGAAATATTATTAGCTTGAGAAGAATACCTTAGATCCAATGCTCTGCAATCCAGAATTTAGCACACGTTCGAAAGTATAAAACCAAGACAAATCAACAGCAAACTGTAAGCATTAGAAATCAATAATCTAAAAGCACAAATATGCAAATTCTGTGATCAAATGGAAAATTTTGAAAATGAAACCAACATGCTTGGATTTGGCTTGGAAAGAGCTTTCCAATGATATATCACACTTAAACTTTCAATACCATATGTGAAAATTTCACAAAAAAAATGGGTGCCAGTTTTCCATAGTGGCATGGATTTTGAAAATGCCAAAATTTTCAAAAAAAACAAATCAAAAAATAGAAAGCTGGCATGATCAAAATAGGCATAGGCATGATTGAAATGAGCACAGGCGTGACTGAAATGTGCCCAGGCATGATTTAAATACTCATATGCGTGATTTAAATACTGATAGGCGTGACTAAATGTGCCCAGGCATGATTTAAATACTCACAGGCATGATTTAAATACTGATAGGCGTGACTGAAATGTGCCCAGGCATGATTTAAATACTCACAGGCATGATTTAAATACTCATAGGCGTGACTGAAACTGGCAGATGCATAACTGAAAATGGCAGATGCGTGACTGAAACTGGCAAGTGTGTGACTGAACCTGTCAGATGCGTGACTGAAACTGTCACATGCGTGAGCAGAATGCTTGTAGGCGTGAGTAGAATGCTTGTAAGCGTGAACAAATTGCTCATAGGAGTGAACAGATTGCTTGTAGGCGTGATCAGATTTGTCGTAAGCGGCATTAGATTGCTCGTAAGCGGCATTTTTCCTGTTTGCACAAAAATGATGAAAAAGTGACACCAAAAATATATAAAATTAGATAAAAATGAAGAGAATGAGGCTCAAGGCCCCACGGTGGGCGCCAGAAATGTGTGTGTGAAAATTGTACCTGATCTATAGACACAACACTCAGTAAAACATTAGAGGTTAGTGATAATCAAAATCGTGCAAAATTGAAAGCTATCTAACCAAGCGATTTACTGCCTTCTAGTAGGTGCGAAATTAATGTTCTCAGATTGTAATCGAGATCAGTGACCTAGACGACACCTAAATGAAGGATTTGAATGAAATTGATCTAGATATGAGATTGAATGCAATTAGTCTATATTTTTTATATTTTCTATGCAATAAGAATGAATGAAAAACTGATATGAAATTAATCTATATAAAAACTGATATGCTATGCTAATCTAACAATGATATGAAATATGAATGCAAAAATAAGATTGATCTCACAAAGATGTCGATTCGCAAGAGCTTTGATTCTTCAATTCCAATTCTCCAGCGTGATTGTGCAAAAAAAATGAGATGATTTGTGAAGAGCTAAAGCCTTATTTTATAGAAATCCAGGGCTTTGGAGGTGCATGGGAAAAGCCATAAATCACTCAAATTAACTCATCTTGATTTTTGATTTATCTGATCATGAAAGATAGTTAATTCTCAAAATCATGCAAAAACAGCTTTTTAACTCAAATTAGAGTTTAGATCAGCTTTTTGAACTCCAAAAGGATGTTGAGTTCCAAAAAGTCAATAACTTGCATTGATTTTCTGATTTGGAGTTTAACTGTTTCTTTTGAATATGCATAATAATTAAGAATTAAATAAATAAATAAAGTGATTTATCCTCAACTCAACTGATTTTTGAAAATAAATAATTAATTTATGGGTTAATTAACTATTTATTCAAACTTTTATTAAAAATTATATTATTAAATAATGACAACATGCTTTAATTAATTAAATAAGAATTTAATCAATTATTCATAGGAATTTTGATTTATTGTCAAAATTAAATAATACAATTAATAATAGATAGAATTAAATTTAATTAAACAATTAAGTGGAAAATATTAAATCTAATTAATTAAATATACAAAATATTTAATTAATCAAATTTTTAGGATAAATGTGATTTATTGCCAAATAATAATTAAATTAAAGATAATTATGATAATTAGGAATATTACTAGGAATATTCTCCAATGCAGAATTTAAGATAATCAATTAGGATTCGATGATGTTTAGATGTGCCTTAGGTTAGGACTTTGATGTCGATTTCGTTTGAATTGAAGATGTAGGAGATTAATGAACTTATAGCCCATTTTTACGGTATTACAGATCCCACTAAAGTAAAGGCTATAATGGAAATGGAAGCACCTAAAAACATTATTCAAATGAGATATTTACAAGGAAGGATCCAATTCATCAGGAGATTTATCTCCCAACTAGCTTAAAAATGTCATAATTTCACCCAACTTTTGCATAAAGATACAATTTTCAAATGGGATGAAAAGTGTGAAGAAGCCTTTTATCTATTGAAGAAATATCTCATCAACCCACCAATCTTGATGCCACCTATCAGAGGCAAGCCCTTGATCCTATACATTTCAACAACAGAGAATTCATTGGGGGCACTTTTAGCACAAGAAGATGAAACAGGGAAAGAAAAGGCAATTTACTACATAAGTAGAACCTTGGTCAAATACGAGTTGAATTATACATTCATGGAAAGAGCATGCTTTGCCATAGTTTTTTCTTCCCAAAAATTACGCCATTATATGCTAGCCCCCAAGATAAGGCTCATTGCCAAAATTGACCCTTTCAAGTATCTATTTAGTAAAACAGCATTGAATGGAAAGCTAGCAAAGTGGGTAATGGTGTTAAGTGAGTTTGACATATAATATGTTGATAGAAAATCAATCAAAGGGAAAGTCATTGCTGACCAATTAGCAGAAGCCCCACTTCAAGATGATCATCCCATTCAAGTAGATGTTAAGGCAAAAACATGGCAACTATATTTTGATGGTTCATACACTCATCATGGATCAGGAGCAGACATACTTCTAATCAATCCCCAAGGCTCTACTATCCCTAAGTCCTACAAATTTTTATTTCCATGCATCAATAATATAGCAAAATATGAAGCTTTGGTTATTGGAATCAAATTGGAAATAGAATGGAAAGTAACATTTATGTAGATTCACAATTAGTCATTAATCAAGTCAATGAAGAATATCAGACGAAATATGACAAATTGATACCCTACAAAAACATGTTGGAAAATCTTAAGAAGTATTTCATACTTATTACATTTGAGCAAGCGCCAAGAGAAAAGAACAAAGCAGCGAATACAATGGCAACTTTGGCTTCACTTCTACAGATGCCTGATCAAAGTACCAGGTATGAATTCCTAGTAGAAGAAGTGGATCAACCCGCATTTGACCCTACCCACCCTTATACCATTTACTTGTTAACTACAAATGAATCACCTTGGTATGGACCTATTTACACTTACTTGAAAGATCAAATCCTTCCCATAGATGAAACCAGGAATCAAAAGAAAAGTTTCATTTGCCAAGCCGCCCGATACATTATAATTTCTGAAACATTGTATCACAAAAGTTTAGATGGAATGCTCCTTAGATGTTTAGAAGAAAAGGAATCAAATGTAGCCTTGTGAGAAATCCATGAAGGAATTTTTGGATCACACTCAAACGGATTAACCCTAGCTAAGAAACTTCTTAGGATAGGATATTTTTGGCTTACGATGGAGAAAGACACTTGTAACTTTGCAAAAATTTGTAGAAAGTGTCAATTCCATGGAAACTTGATACATGTGCCTGCACAATAGCTTCATCTAATGACAACACCTTGGCCATTCTATCAATGAGGTCTAGACCTAATAGGCATGATTTATCCACCATCCTTGAATGGTCATAAATTCATCATCGTGGCAACTGAGTACTTTACCAAGTGGGTGGAAGTTGTACCCTTATCAACTACAACAGGAAAGAAGATATCTTTGTTTATCCTTAATCATATTATTTGTAGATATGGCATACCTCATGCTATCATAATAGATAATGCAAAGCATTTTAAAAACAAAGACCTAAAGAAATTATACACCAAGTTTCACATGATTCATCATTCTTCTTCAATCTATTACCCCCAAGGAAATGGACAAGTCGAGGCAACAAATAAAAACATCTTGAAATTTTTGAAGAGAATGGTGGACAATTCAGGTACAGATTGGCACATCAAAATAAACCTGACCTTATGGGCTTATAGAACAAGCAGAAGAGCGCCAACAGGACCTACACCTTTTTCCTTAGTCTTTGGAACAGAAGCAGTTTTGCCTTTGGAGGTAGAACTCCCATCTTTGAGGGTATCTCTTTAGAGTTTGATAAATGAGGAAGACTATAGAGTGGCTAGGCTACAAGAACTAGAACTCCTAGATGAAAAATAGAAGCAAGCATTTGATCATTTGAAGGTGTACCAAAATAGAATGTCAAGGACTTACAACAAGTACATCAAGTTAAGAACATTTCAAATAGGTGACCTAGTTTTGTGAGGAAATCCCAAGAATCAAGAAGAAAGAGAAAAGAAAGGAAAATGGGAAGCAAACTGGTTAGGACCATTTATCATTGTTGAAAATTTTGGGACCAGCACCTACAAACTAGCAGATTATGATGGAGAAGAGCTACAAGAACCTATCAATAGCATACATATAAAGAGGTTCTATACAAGAGGTAGATAAAAGAGTATAAAGAGTACCAGATGAAAAGCATCATATTTATTGTACATAGTTAAAAGAGATATTGAAAATACCAAAAACATTTGAAAAATAGAAAAGATCAAAAATAGTGAAAATTTGAGCATGAAGAAAGAAAAAACATTCATATATGATCCTCAAAAAGATGTTATCTTGGTGAAAACCTAGAAAATAGGCACCTTGATGATATGAAAAAAAATCAAAAAAAAGAAAAATACAAAAAAATCAGAAAAAGAGAAAAAGTGCCTTGGTGAAAACCTAGCAAATAGGCACCTTGGTAGCAAAAAAAGAGAAGATTTTTTTTTTTAAAAAGAGCAAGATCTATTCAATAGGTGAAAACCTAGTAAACAGGCACCATTGAAAGTCCAAGTCAGTCGCATACCTAGAAGGTCACCCTGTAAATATTGCATTCGCCAGCATTTGTATATATTGCATAATAAAACCCCACAGTTGCATTTGCAAGTACCTCAAGATTTTGGTCACCTAATCTGCAAATTGTCCCAAGTCCCACAAATGAAATTATCTCAAACTGGGGGCAATCTACTCAAAAAGAGAAAGGATTCATCAAAGCAAGGTTTATTCAATCAAGGAATCAATTCATCAAATTTGAAAGAGGAACACTTAATCAAATCTACACTCTAATCCAATTTGAGCCAAAAAGCAAAATTTGATCCAAGATCTTACATGACCTTATCTTTATCAGGATTAAAAGTATGAAATGGATGGAACTACACTTGAAATGTGGATTTGAAAAACATTGCAAGAAATGTTTCTAAAGTGTTGACTCAATTGATGAAATCATGTCTTTCTAGTGAATTGATGAAAGTTTTAGACTAGACAAGCTATGATGAAAGGATGATATTTTTCTTGTTTTATGAATGACTGTCTTAAAATCAAAGTTTTAAATCATGTATTATTTTTCTAAGGACATGATCATCAAAGAATCATCGAGGAAGGATAAAACTGAGATTTCTGCTTGTTTACGCAAAAGGATACCTTGGCTATTTTGATCTCCAATACATAATCCACTTGCAACATAGAATCTAACAAAATCAGTATTCACACTCTCATGATTGGCTTCAATCAGTGATAGTCATACCGAAGAGAGATGGGAAAGCAAAGAAAGAGGTGCAAAAAGTATTCATATCATCATAGTTGAACTAGTGATGATTGTACTAAAACAAGATCCAAAAATGCTCAATGATGATTATAAGCTCCAAATTATGAATAATGATAGTTAGCTGCATACATCTTAGATTAAGTGCATTGTATATATTGTTTTGCCTTTCTTAGCTTAATTTGCAAGAGGAAAATAAAAAGGGGGTGTACTCAAATCAAAAATCAAAAGATCATCAAAAACACCTATATAGGATCGAGTGTGTTGGAAATCAAAAACAAATCAGAAAAACAAAGTGCATTTCATTAGTTCACTTGCATTGCATTAAGGTCATTTTTAAGTTGCATTAAGTCATTCTCATTAAACTTTGCATATATTTAGATGTGTCTAACATTTTAATTATTAGGTGCATTACATTAAGGAATTATTTTTAGATTGTATTCATTTCATTTAAGGTGCATACATTAAGTGCATTGTATTAGTTAGAAATCATTCATTACATCCATCAAGATCATTCAACATTAAATGCACATCATACATGATAGTACCATCCATGCATATTACATATATCATTAGAAGGTCATGATCATCGCATAGATACATCACATTTATATATCAAAAGAAATGCATTCATTAGATTCATTATCCATCTATTATCCATTGCATACATCAATATCATTAAGTAATACCATTACACATTGCATTCATCTATTCTATGTCATACATAAGCTAAAACATTTAACCATCATTAGGACATATGCATACATTGAAAATTGCATTCTGAAAAGCATAAAACAAAGCATATAGAGTATAGAATCATATAAAGTTGCATATCATGCAAAACACCTGAAAAAGAGATTCAACGCATAAAGACATCATATATAGTCAAATCTATCAAGGAGAGTATCAGAGTCCTGATGAATTATAACTAATTTAGAACCTAATTGAAGAATCTATGATTAGAGATCACCGAGCTGACTGACTAGATATGTAAGATGATTAAATCAGTATTATGTTGTCATTGATGTCAACTAGTTTGACAGCACTTATCTTGTAAGTTACTATACTGAAACACCTATATAAAAGGAGTGAAAGAGATGAAGAACAGAAATATCTACATGAGGAAGATGGATATGACAGATGAGGATAAAGAATACATTGAGTAACTTGTTGATGAGTATATGACCTTATGTTATTGACTTGATTATGTTGCATTCATCTATGATGAGGAAAAGAGCTGAAAGACACAAAGCAGTGTTGTCGGTTGATGAAGCATTTCAATATACACCGACAGAGTGTAGTGTATACCGAGCATAGTGTAAACTGAGCTTGTGTTCACTGATGCATTTCTTTGTTAACCGAGAAGAACAAAATGAATTAAATGACCAATTTAGCCGATAAGAATTGATGAGCTGGAAAGTGTATGATTTTGAGGTAATAGATAAAGTTTGTTATGATGATCAATGGCTAACAAAATTTAGGAAAGATCTAATGGATTGAGAATCAAATGTGTTATTGACACAAGTGCCGAGGTATGTTTAAGAGGCAAAATCAATGAAGATGATTAAGAGGCAAAATCTGATGGAGTAGAAGAAAATGGTTTACATGTCTATATAAGAGACTGAAGATTTCACAAGTGAGTGTGATGCCGGAAGAAAAGGAAACTACAGAATCATCGCGTGAACAAGTTTTCATGCATTCTGATCATACTGGTTAAGGAGAACCCTACTGTAGAGCATTACCGAGTGACAGAGAGTAATTATTGACAGATAGTAAGTTGATATATTGTTGAATCAAAAATGTTACATTGATCAGAAAGATTTGTATGAGCTAAATATTGATCTGTATATCTACAATTGAAGTTGTAATAGATCAGATCACCTACTATTACATATTTAACCATTGTACACAGTCAAATCTCTTAATCGAGTGGACCAAGAAATTATTATTATGTATCATTCATAGAATGAACATTGTTATCCTATCAACCCCAGAGTGACTGCTGGTTGGACGATAATGGTTGGTCTTAAATCCTCTAACAAGGTCACACCTAATAGTGTGTTTGTAACCTTTAATAGGGTTGGGTCTTCACCGATCTCACTTCAGAAGAGTGAATATTTTTGGGTTGCCAGTCCCAGGTGGTTTTTCCCTTCACAGGGTTTCCACGTTAAATCTCTTTTGTTATGTGTTGATTGTGATATTTGTTTGATGTCATATTTGCATGTTGCATATTTGATTTGATCGATAACTACTATATGTTTTAGACTAGAAATTGGTAAATGCACATATAGTAAAGTATTTTTTAAGTTACCGAGCAGCAAAAGTTGAAGTATTTGTTTTTGCATTATACATTTTTATTTGGGACAGTGATTAACTGATTCACCCCCCTCTCAATTATTCTAACAATTGGTATCAGAGCATTGGTTGCTTAGAATAGAGTTTTAAGGACTTCAGTACAAAGATCTCAAAATGTATAAGATGGAAGTGCCAAGACTGAACAAATAGAACTTCACAGTATGGCAAAGTCGGATGAAGTTGCACATATCTAGAATTGGGAATTCTACTCTAGAACTGTTGGAGAATGGCTATATAGAACCGACCACTAGTCCCTTGACCATTGATCAACTGAAAGACAGGCATGAACACAATGTTACTATGATGGAGATTTTTGCTGCCTGTATCGATGCAAAATTTGAAGATATTAAGAGTTGGACTACTGCAAAATGCATGTGGGATAAACTTTCTCAAGTGTACAATGGAGATGTGAATGTCAAAAGAGCCAGAGCAGAAAGCTTAAGGGGTAGATTCAATGATATGAAGATGAAGGAAGGTGAGAATATTGTGTAATACACAAATAGACTAAAAGAGGTAGTACATGCTATTAGAGCATCTGATGGATTTATTAGTGAAGAGACAGTTGTAAGAAAAGTACTTAGAACCTTATTGTCAGTTTACGCAATCAAAATATCCGCTATTCATGAAACAAGGTCTGCATCTAGTAATGTACTTACACTTGACAATCTGATTGGTAAACTTACAACCTTTGAATTGAATAACTTTGATAACAGTGTTGTATCATCTATTGAGTCTTCTTTCATGTCTTCTCTAAAGATTGGTAAGTCTAGTAGGAACAATAAGAATAATGATAGTGATAGCAATACTGATGATGAGCTTGATGAACTTGAAGCTCTTATGGCCAGAAGGTTACCTAAAGGTAAAGGAAGGTATAGAGGTAAGCTACCTTTAGCATGATTTAACTATAAAGAGGTTGGCCACATTGCTGCTAGATGTCTGCATAAGAAAGATGATGAAAAATCTAAAGACCGATCTGAAGGAAGCTATGGCAGGAGAGTCAACAGAGGCTACCGACACAACAGAGATAATCGAGAAAGCAATGAAAAAGGAAAAAAGGTATGTTACATAGCTGAAGATAATGAATCTGAATCTGATTCTGATGATGATGTAGAAGTTTTATTTGTTGCTATGAAAGATGACTCCGAGGAAGAAGAAAAACATGTTGAAATAGCACTGATCTCTAGAGTTAACAAACATAATACATGGATCATAGACAGTGGTTGTACACATCACATGACTGGTGATGAGGATAAATTTGATCAAATTGAAGAATACGATGGAGGATCAGTTAAGATGGGTAATGATACACCCTATATGGTAAGAGGTAAAGGATCCTCGATGATAAATGATAGGATAAAATGTGATAATGCGTATTGGGTAGATGGACTGAACTATAACTTGTTAAGTGTGGCACAGCTAAACAATTTAGGTCACCGAGTTACTTTTCAGAGCAAGAAAGTGAAAATATTTGATGATGGAGGAAGACTAGTTGGAACTGGAGCACAATCAAGAGGTAATATGTTTTATCTTGATACTGATGAGTCTTCTTGCCTGATGATGAAAAATGAAGATGCTTGGTTGTGGCATAAAAGGTTATGCCATGTGAATTTTGATAACATGATTGAGATCAGTAAAACGAAAATAGTTAGAGGTTTGCCTAACTTGTCAAAACCTAATCATGTTATGTGTCATGAATGTCAAAAAGGGAAAATGACTAAATCTAGTTTCAAAAGCAAGGATTATTCAACAAAGAAGATACTTGAGTTGGTTCATACCAACCTATGTGGTCCTATGAGAACCCATAGTTATTATGGTGATAGATACTTTATTCTTTTTGTTGATGACTATACTAGATTGATGACTATTATGTTCTTAAAAGAAAAATTTGAAGCATTTAAGATGTTTAAGTGGTATAAAGCTAAGGTAGAAAAAGAGACTGGTAAGGAATTGAAATGCCTAAGATCTGATAGAGGAGGTGAATTTATCTCTGATGAATTTACTAATTTCTTTAATGAGCATAGTATTAAAAGATAGGTCTCTACACCGAGGACACCTCAGCAAAATGGCATTGCTGAAAGAAGGAACAGGTCAATAGTTGACTGTGCTAGGACACTGATGTTGCAAATGAATGTTGCCTAGACATATTGGAGAGAAGTTGTCCATACTGTAGTATATGTTCTTAACCGAGTTCAACTGAAGGACACCAACAGGACACCCTATGAGTTGTGGTTTGGACACAAACCTACTGTAAGTTATTTCAGAATTTTTGGAAGTAAATGCTTTATTTTGAAGGATGAGAGAAATAGTAAATTTGACTCAAAAGGAAATGAAGGGATATTTCTGGGATATTCCACTAAAAGTAAAGCATATAAATGTCTTAACAAGGTTACAAATAAAATGATTAAAAGTACTAACGTCTGAGTTGATGAGTTTGATGAAAAGAACACATAGGAAAGTACAAAGGAATTGGAAGACTATGGTAGATTCACTTACATTGAACAACCAGAGTATTTATCAAAGCCCCAGCCTGTGATAACCGGTCAGCAGGAAAACAATACCAAACAACGGGAAAGAGAAACCAATGAGCAGGATAGACCTACCGAGCACGCAAATAAACCTGCACAGGATGAACAAGAAAGAAGAGATAGATTACTGGTGAGTTTTTTCAGAAGACATCATCCTAAGACACAAATTATTGGAGACAAACAAGCTGGCATGCAAACAAGGAGCAAAGCAAGACAAGGTACATGTCTAGTTTGTAATTATGAACCGAAAAATGTAAAAGTTGCATTAGAGAATGATGAATGGTTAATGAAATGAAAGAAGAAATAGAAAAAATAGAGAAGAAAAAAACTTGGACCTTAGTACCCCGACCTAAAGATAAGAATGTTATCGTTACTAAGTGGATATTTAGGAACAAGCAGAATGAGAATGGAGAAGTAAAAAGAAATAAAGCTAGATTGGTATGCAAAGGATATGCACAGGAGGAAGGCATTGATTATGGTGAAACATTTGCACCTATTGCTAGATTGGAAGGTGTTATAATGCTACTTGCATATGTTGCACACAATAAATTCAAATTTTATTAAATGGATGTCAAGTCAGCATTTCTGAATGGAATACTTGAAGAAGAAGTCTACATAGAACAACCTGAAGGATTTGTTGATCCAGACAACAAAGACATGGTATGTAGATTACATAAATCTTTATATGGTTTGGAGCAAGCATTGAGAGCTTGGTATGAAAGGTTGCATACTTATTTGTTAAGTATAGGATTTGTAAGAACAAGTGAGAACAGCAATTTGTATATGAAAGGAGATACTGATGACACTATTCTTATTGCTAAAATATTTGTGGATGATATTAATTTTGGAGGTCAAGATCACATATTTAAAGCCTTTGCTGATGAAATGAGGAATGAATTTGAGATGTCTATATTTGGAGAGATTAAGTTCTTTCTAGGACTACAAGTGATTCAGCAGAGTGATGGGATATTCATCACACAATCTAAATATATCAAGGAAGTATTGAAAACATTTGGCATGGAAGATGCTAAACCTGTGGGAACACCGATGGCTATTGGATGTAAACTGACCAAGGAAGATGAAACTACAAAGGTAAATCAGACATTGTACCGATCTATGATTGGTAAGTTAATGTATGTAGTTCACAGTAGACCAAATATAGCACATGTTGTGGGAATAGTTATAATTTTTGCTAATCCTAGAGAATCACACATGATTGCTATTAAAAGAATCTTAAGATACCTAAAGAAAATAGAGGATTATGGATTATGGTATCCTAAGGAAGGAAAGTTTGAACTGAAGGTATACACCGATGCTGATTTGGCTGTAAATGTGGATGACAAAAAAAGTACCACCGGAGGAGCATTTTTCTTTGGTGAAAGACTTGTTACTTGGACAAGTAAGAAACAAGCTTGTATTTCTCATTCTACACCTAAACAAGAGTATGTTGTTGTTGCTACAAACTGTTCAAATATTGCATATATTAAGCAAGTTTTGGAAGGTATGAATGAGATAATCACTGAGTCAGTGATTATATACTGTGATAACACTAGGGCCATTAACATTTCAAAGAATCCAGTGATGTACTCTAAAACAAAGCATATATCAATTAAGTATCACTACTTGAGAGAACAAGTATAGGAGAAGCAAGTTAAGTTAGATTTTGTTACATCAAAAGAACAACTTGCAGACATATTTACAAAAGCTCTACCGAAGGATACATTTGAATACTTAAGGACTAGACTTGGGGTCCGTCCCCTGTCTATCGGTCACTAAGGTGATCTAGATGTTGCATCAGACTAATCTTATCAGAAGATCATACATGTTGATGTAGCATAGTTCACACTTTGGATCATGTCTAAAGTTGTGAAAAGTACTGGAACAGATTGGCATATCAGTATACAGAGATACAGAGTATGCATTAGACAATAGAGAGTTACTTGGCTATTGGAGAGTTGTATTTTTTTTTTCTTTGGCATTGTTGAAAAAAGGAGAGATAAACAATATGAAACAATATGCACCAATGAGAACTATCTAAGGGAGAGACAAATTGAAGAAAGGGAGAGCATTGAAGATTAGTTACTGAGAACAGAAGAAGGAATCTGAGAGCTGAAAAGATCATGTTTGCAAATTGACAAAGTTGTATTTTGTAATGATTTTGAGTAACATAGTGATTAAACATATTAAGCTAGGGAGAGCTTGTATAGCATTTGTTCACAGAGTTTTAAAATACATGTTTGGTATGGGTATGGTATATTTCATATTACTTGAGTTGCCATCAATGCCAAAGGGAGAGATTGATGAACTACAACTGATTTAGAACCTAATTGAAGAATTTGTGATTAGAGATCACCAAGCTGACTGATTAGATATGTAAGATTATTAAATCAGTATTATGTTGTCATTCATGTCAACTAGTTTGATAGCACTTATCTTGTAAGTTACTATACTGAAACATCTATATAAAAGGAGTGAAAGAGATGAAGAATAGAAATATGTACATGAGGAAGATGGATATGATAGATGAGGATAAAGAATACATTGAGTAACTTTTTGATAAGTCTATGACCTTATGTTATTGACTTGATTATGTTGCATTCATCTATGATGAGGAAAAGAGTTGAAAGACACAAAGCAGTGTTGTCGGTTGATGAAGCATTCCAGTATACACCGACGGAGTGTAGTGTATACTGAGCACAGTGTAAACTGAGCTTGTGTTCACCGATGCATTTCTTTGTTAACTGAGAAGAATAGAATGAATTAAATGACTAGTTAAGCCGATAAGAATTGATGAGCTGGAAAGTGTATGATTTCAAGGTAACGGATAAAGTTTGTTATGATGATCGACGGCTAACAAAATTCAAGAAAGATCTAATGGATTGAGAATCAAACATGTTATTGATGCAAGTGCCGAGGTATGTTTAAGAGGCAAAATCAATGAAGATGATTAAGAGGCAAAATCTGATGGAGCAGAAGAAAATGGTTTACATGTCTATATAAGAGACTGAAGATTTCACAAGTGAGTGTGATGCCAAAAGAAAAGGAAACTGCAGAATCATCGTGTGAACAAGTTTTCATGCATTATGATCATACTGGTTAAGGAGAACCCTACTGCAGAGCATTACCGGGCGACAGAGAGTAATTACCGATGGACAGTAAGTTGATATATTATTGAATTAGAAATGTTACATTGATCATAAAGATTTGTATGAGCTGAATATTGATTTGTATATCTGCAATTGAAGTTGTAATAGATCAGATCACCTACTGTTACATATTTAACCATTGTACACAGTCAAATCTCTTAACCGAGTGGACTAAGAAAGTCTTATTATGTATCATTCATAGAATGAACATTGTTATCCTGTCAACCCCAAAGTGACTGTTGGTTGGATGATAACGATTGGTCTTAAATCCTCTAAAAAGGTCACACCTAACAGTGTGTTTGTAACCTTTAACAGGGTTGGGTCTTCACCAACCTCACTTCAAAAGAGTGAATATTTTTGGGTTGCTGGTCCTAGGTGGTTTCTCCCTTCACAGGGATTCCACGTTAAATTTCTTGTGTTATGTGTTGATTGTGATATTTGTTTGATGTCATATTTGCATGTTGCATATTTGATTTGATCGGTAACTACTATATAGTTTAGACTGGTAATCGGTAAATGCACATACAGTAAAGTATTTTTTAAGTTATCGAGCAGAAAAAGTTAAAGTATTTGTTTTTGGATTATACATTTTGTATTGGGATGATGATTAACTAATTCACCCCCCTCTCAGTTATTCTAACAAGTCCATTGTACCATCATCATAAAGGAACAAGATATCAAAGGCTATAACATGATCATAAAAGCAATATCTAAAGATCAATGTCCATCAACTATCAAAGTATCAACACAGACAACATCAATCAATCAAAAATGATACTACAAGGGTCCAATGTCTCGATCATAGCAAAAGAAAGGAGATCATATATCATCAAAGTATAAATGAAATAATGGAAATATCTCATGAGAAATCAACTGATAGAGTCACCCGCACCATCGATACCACCAGGACCATCGGGACCATCAAGACCAGGAGCACTATCAGGAGATCGACTCAAACTAGCCTGTAAACCATGCTGACTCATAGCAGCCATGAAATTCTGCATCATCAAGCTCATCTGTGAAACTTGCTACTGTATGGATGATATCTAAGTCTGCAAAGATGCAACATCTAATGTTGAGGCTAGCACATGACCCTGTACTGTGACAACTGTGGAGGAGGAACACAAGAAGATAGCATCACCGAAGAAGATGGATCACCCAAAGATGGAATAAACTGAGAAGATGTGGACATGAAGATGATGAAGGCATAGAAGCTAAAATAGAAGAAGAAGCAGAAGCAAAAGAAGCTGCCTGAACCAAAGGAACAATCAGAGGAATAACTTGTTGAGTAGGAGGACCCTATAACTAATCAAGAAGTACATGTGCAATACCTACATCCATCTCCCTCTAGAACCTAGCCCTAGGCCTATCCACTAGATCTTTGGCCACCTAATGTAAAATCTAGTCAACTCATTGATCTCTCACCTGATCACCACCCCTAAGAGGAATCAGAGCAGCAGCTATCACTGGCATCCATACTCTACCTGCTCTAGCTCTGTGATGACCCCATCATCCATGCCGACCCCTGATCTTACCATGGCCACCACCTCCACCATCATCTCCATCATCACCATCATCATCATCATCTCCACCAACACCATCATCCCCATCTGATAACTCCTTGATGATGGGAATCCTCTCGGTAGGATCTGTTAACCTGGGAAAAGGATATCGATGTAACCAGGCACCATACTCATCAGTGATACCTACATCCATGATTTTTGATCTAGGAGACCAAGGATTATATCCAATCTCTCGTATAGTTGTACCAAAGTCTACACATGGGCCCCATAAAGACCTCTTAGCCTGTACACGAGCATACATAGCTATGCCCTGTGGCATATCCTGAACATGCCCATGCTGACGAAAAACAAGGCGAAAGCAGAATCTCTCTATAACAAATGTAGAGCAACCAATCATCTAGCAAGGGCAGAACATGTAAGGGAGCTCACCATCATCCTCTGGCCAAGCCTCACATCCAAGATAAGGCCTCCAAATGACAGTATCCATGTCATCAATCCGATGTCGCCAGTAATCCAACTTACCCATGTGGGTCTGGATAATGATACCACTGTACATCCATGCAAAAGGCTAACCTAGCTGATGATCTTGTGCTATCACAAGACGTGTCACTGGGATATGCTCCCAAGTCCAAAGTTGTAATAAAATAGCTCCGGCAGTGAAAGTGGTAGAATGTCTATATACAATAGTGTGTAACTCATGATATAACTATGCCAACACACAAGAACCCTAGTCGAACTGACGAGGCTCTGCCATCAAATCCTCCAAAATAGGACCTCACCCAACAGCAAACCCATGTCCACGCCTATCAAGAAGTAGGAAACCACCAATCAAAGTACCCAGAATAGCTGGTAAAATAGGGAATGAAATGAACTGAGCCCACTGGATGTGATGATCACCAAAGGAAGGATCACCAAAGACTCATCGACATGTTGAGCCATCATAAACAGTATCATAGTAGACAAGCTCTCCTCGAGTAGGCAACTGCAAAATGTGATACACATCCTCTGGTGTAATTGTCATTTCCCCATGGGAAGATGAAATTTGTTATGGTCTGAGTGCCAATGCTCAGCCATAGTTGTAATGAGACCTCGATTCACTTAGAATCGAAGAAGATAAAGAAGAAAGGATAGGCCACACCAAGCAATATGACAATGGTCGGTAGTACTCAAATCAGGTATCATATCCCATGACAAAGGATACGAACCATGGATACTTAAAGACCCAAGATCCTCCTACAAAAAGCAAGTTCAAACACATCAGAATTGAAATTAGAAATTATGGGACTATCCTAAGTCAATCAAAAAAATTTGAACCTATCAAAACCACAATCAAATTTCATGTTTCTACTCAGATAGAACGGAAATTTTATCCTCACCCATCATTTGAATCTAGATTAACAGATGACATTCCAACTATAACTAATTCCTAACTGACATATCACAACTTGTTATAAAATATCAAGATGGGGAACTTAACCTATTAGTTGATTAACGATGTCGAAAAACTTACAATTTGGACTAATCAAAATGGAAAAAGATTTTGCAAAGTGAAAGCGCTATTTCATGGTGCAAAAGCGTAAAAAATCAAAAGCGTTGTTGAAAGGTGTGAAAGCACTTAGTAACGCTTTAAAAGCGGGAAAATAATTAAAAGCACCCAAACACATAGTGGAAGCTCTCTTAAAAATTGTAAAAGTGCAAAAATGCTTAAATGCGCACATTAACAAAGTAAAAGCAAAAAAGGGCATAAATTTGGCGAGCAAAAGCGCTCCACCAATTTGTGGAAGCACTCATTAAAAGTGTGAAAGAGCGCTTTCAAAGGCATAAGTGCCATTAAAAGAGGCAAAAGTGCCCATTTAGGAAAAAAAGTGAAAAAATGGGTTGTTTACCAGGAAAAAATTGGAAAATTGAACTTAAATGCATAAATGGAAAAAATGAAGAGGTATATGGACTCATCGGAGGTCCTGAGCCAGGTAGACACTGATAGCGGTGGCATTTCTTGAACCAATGCTCGTGAAGAGGGACAGACATCGTGGGAAGTCAAAAAGCTCAAAGAGGGTAAAAGTCAAAAGTGGAAGTAAAAATGAATAGTAAAAAAGGGATTTTGACCCCTTTATATAGCTTTCTAACCTAAAAGAGGTAACTTTGACCTAAGAGAGGACTTTTTCATCACAATTGACCTAGAAACATAAATTTATCATCAAATTAGCCAAAGCAGGGGCATTTGAAATCAAACATACTAAACATCGATATCGAAAATGAAAGTAAAATTCACTAAAAATTTAATTACATCAACATCAAAGTGACCTAAATCAACGAGATTATCAAACAATGATCAAATTTTATTTCATTTTCGAGGGGGCATACCATTGGAAATATCAAACATCAGCAACATCATCAATAATTGAGAGACTGGTCATCAAATCAAAGCAAAATCTTTTATCAGGAAATTTTTCTTAATCGATCGAATGGGGCATCACATCGAGATCAATCATCATATCAAGGATTCATCATCAGAACTGCATCAAGGGTATTAAATCAATCAAAATTTGCATCAATCTCATATCAGATATCAAGAATCGACCATCGAAAGACATCAAACGAACATCAAAGATCGACCATTAATAAATCAGGACCTATCATCAAGCAAGATCAGAGTATTCTTTGAATCGGCATGCTTCGCACGTCAACTCAAAGAGGGCCATTTTTAATCACCTAAAAATGGACGAAGATAATTAAATGATAAATCAAGTCAAATCAAAGAAAATTCAAGACAAAATTGAATTAATTGAATCACAAGGCATAATTAGCAAATCAAAATTAAAATCAAGTCTTAATTCAAGATAAATCAAAATTGAGAGTGTTTTAATCAAATGAAATCAAATCAAAATACAATTAAATCAAATAATTGTATAGTCTTGGATTAAATCAAATTCAACCCATTCAAGGGGTACATGGCTAAATAAATGAATTTAAATCAATTAATAAATCTTAATTACTCTCAACAACCCAAAAGGAGAGGAAATTCAATCAACCAATGAGATTTAAGGAAAGGCATTCACATGGATCAAGCCAAATTCAATCTCAATCACTCAAAGTGAAAGAGAATCTTGTCCATTCATCTTGTCTACTTGTCCCGAGATTTGAGGACACAAACTTTGCATTGTCTTCAAAGGGTGGAACCAAAGACTCAACCATTGGGAAATAAAAGGAAGGCCAAAATCAGTCATAATTATCAACCACACATCTGATAATTGCATTGAACCTCTTGCAATTTGAGCTTAGAAAGGCAATCTAGACTTAATTTATCTTTCAATTTGGAATTGAACAATTATCTTTAGCTTTAATCATTTATCTTTCTCATTCTAGAACTGTCATTAATGGAAGCTTGCTGAAAGCTTTGCATTAACATTCTTAGTTAGAGAACCATAGGATGCTTAGTTATCAATTCTAGCTTAAATAGATTTCTTTATTATGGTTTATTTAATTACTATTTCATTTATTGTCAATACTAATCCTATGAAGATACTATTTCTGGTATACACCAACAATGGTTTCAAAGGTACTTTTTTCAAGTGTGGGAATGTTGGTCATAGGGTTTTCCAATGTTCTAAAAACTCTAGCAAAAGTAATGGAAAATAGAACTTGGTGGCACATGAGGAGAAATTTGAGGATGAACTTGTTGAATGAGAGGCAACACCCAAGATGGGAGAATCTCTGATGTTTTGGAGTGATATGTTGAGTAACAAGGAATCTGAGCCTATTCAAAGAAGGAAGTTGTTCTGAATAGTTTGTAAATTAGAAAACAAATATTGCAAGGTGATAATGGTTAGTGGTAGTACTGAAATCCATGTATCAAAGGAGATGGTACATAAGCTTGGGTTAAGAAGACTTAAACACCCTTGTCCATGTGGGATAAGTTGGTTTCAGAATGACCATATGGTGAAGGTTAAAGAGCATTGTTGGGTTAAGTTCAACATTGGACCATACTAGGATGAAGTATTATGTGATGTGGTTAACATGAGTGTCTATCATGTTTTTTCTTAGAATACATTGGCAATATGATATTGGATCTATTCATGATTTTCAAAGGAATGTTATGTCTATAATGAAGGATGGTAGGAAGTTCACTTTAATTCCTTTTAAGGAGGGAAGGAAGGCTAAGAATATAAGTGTAATGAGGACTTACACCTTAGGAGATCAAACTACTTTAGATCATAAGGTGGTGGATTTTTAGCAGGTGGTTGAGAGGATTTTTGAGGTTGTTTAGTTAATGAAGTATTTTATGAATTAACCTAAACCGGTGGATTTGAAGGTTAATGAAAATCGGATGGTGTTGTGGCAAGAGATTACCAAAGTGGTATTAGATAAGAAGTGGGATCTTGTAAATGGATCAGGGAGAAGGAATTTGTTGAAAAATATCAGAGGTGGGGTCAAGCAACATATGGGGAAGTACACATTAATTATTGAGTGTAGGAGCAACAAAAGTAGAAGCAATTGGTGTAAATTGGCTAATCAGATCAATGGTTGTGGAGCCAGTACAAAAGAAGTACCTGATGATGGATACTATACTACTATATTGGAGGTTTTGGATAGTAGGTGTATCCATTTGCAAAATATGATGGTTGTAGGAAAAGAGAATATGTGGGTCAAGAATAAGCATGGGATTTATGTCTTGAATCATGTCATATGTTCATAAGTTCCTCTAATGGAACATCTTCTATTCGCCCGGGGTGTCTGATGCAGGAGTATCCTTGGGTCATTGTAAATCTTGCATCACCCAAAAATATTTCCTTTTAGCTTCTTTATTGTTAGGTTCTAGTTGGGTTGCTTCATGTGTTTTAGGTAGTGATCGTTCTAGTTGGCTCATTATCTTATGATAGGTCAGGTCCTATATTGATTTCTTGTTCAAAATAGTCAGTTTGGCGAGATTTGGTGTGTGATGGAGATTCACATTATGTGAAGCTACATGGCACATTTTTCTCTATTTTTATACATGTGGTCAACCTCGTTGCATGTTCGCACATCATGATCTATCTATTTTGGGTTGTTCTTATGGATTTAAGTCATGACCTATATGTTTTAATAAATTTCCTTTATCTCAGAGATTGTTGATCAGATAAGTTGACTTGTGGCTGGCGATATTGTATATAAGTAGGGTAGTAGTTCTTGTTTATGGGAGTAGTATATTGGCAATGAGGGTAGCCAATATATCTGATAGTGAAAATCAAGAATAAGGCTTGTGTCCTTAGTAATGAGGCATGCATTTTGAATCTATAATCTACATTCAGAGGCTAACTTGATGATAATTCAAGATCATTATTCCTTATATGTTGGTGTTGATTATTGATTTTTTTTATCATTTCCATTGTGTAATCTCTAGTTGCAAGGTTGGACATCTCCATTGGGGATTTCTCCTCCCTTGACTATGCCAATACGTATCAAGTATCTGATACCTATTGAATACCCTCTGTGCATCTAATACGGGATGCCTCTAACACACCTAAGGATTTGCCTCGGGTTTTATCTTTGGTATGCCAAATCTAGATGGTCAATCCAGAAAACATGTTTTCCATATTTCCTTTGATCTTTGAACTTTAACCATATAGCTGATGAATTTTTTTCACCTGAGTTTGATGAAACGACAAGGGTTTCTTAAGGAGATTATCAGCTTTCCATCAATATAATTGTTGTCAAATTTTGAGTTGAATAAGTAATTATTATTTATTTTCTATTGACTTACTTCTAAAGTCCGGATTGATAGACTGATTGAAAAATAGCTATAACTTTCAAATGGTATAACATTTTTGAAATCTAAAACATGTGTCACATTCTATTCTTCGCCTACTAAAAAAAATCAATTTGATGAAGTTTAGACTAAGTTAAGGTGATCAGACATGATAATTTTTATATTCTAAAAAATTTATAGAAAAAAAATTAGAAGTAATTATTTAATCAGAAAACAATTACAAAAAAATATGTGTCACATCAAGACATGAGTCTACTACTTATATTTAGAATATTGTAAAAATATATTATCATTTGATTGTGTTTAAGGTGGTTAGACATAAATCTACTTCTTATCTTTTTCTTGAAATTTTCGTACTACTGCATTGAAATTTGAAATTTTCACCATATAGAATATTTGGTTTTCACAAAAGGGATAGTATCTTAGAAGCTGCATTCAATTTTGTACAGATTATCTTCTTACATATTTTTTATATAAGATTGATAACTTGTTCAAATTTTTATGTCAACTTTCCTGTGTGTGTGAAAATTGTACCTGATCTATAGACACAACACTTCAGTAAAATATTAGAGGTTAACAAAAATTGAAATCGTGCAATGAATGGAAAGCTAAACTAACCAGGCGATTTACTGCCTTCTAATAGGTGCGAAATTGATGTTCTCAGATTGTTATCCAAATCAGTGACCTTGACGACACCTAAATGAAGAATTTGAATGCAAAACTGATATGAAATGATGCAATTAATCTATATTTTTGGATTTTAGATGCAATAAGAATGATAAAAACTTGATATGAAATCTATGATATGTAAAAACTGATATGCTATGAATTGATCTAACAATGATATGATATGAAAACTAAATGAATGTAAAAACCAAATTGATCTCACAATAGCCTTGATTCGCAATAAGCTTTGATTCTCCAAATTCCAATTCTTCAAAATAGTTGTGCAATTCGTAGACGACTTTGGCAGAGTAAGCTCACAAAATTATGAGATGATTTGGGATGAGCTAAGCCTTGATTTTATAGAAATCCAGGGCTTTGGAGGTGCATGAGAAAAGCCATAAATCACTCAAATAACTTAGGTTGATTTTTGAGTTATTTTTAAATAAAGGATAATTAACTCACAAAAACATGCAAAAGCAGAGATCAACTCAAAATAGAGTTTAGCTTTAATTGATAATTGATAGTTATCTACTTTTCTTGATTGTGCATGTTTTAATATGAATTAATTTAATAATAAAGTGATTTATTCTCAACTTAACTGAGTTTGAAAAATAAAACAATTGATTTATGGGTTAATCAATCATTTTTCAAACTTTTATTCAAAAATAATATTATTAAAAATTGACAACTTGCTTTAATTAATTAAATAAGAATTTAATCAATTATTCATAGGATTTTGGATTTATTGTCAAAATTTAAATAATACAATTTAGGAATAAATAGAATTAACCTCAACTAAACAATTAAGTGGCAGAATTAAATTTAATTAATTAAATATTGAGAATATTCAATTAATCAAACTTTAGGATAAATAGGATTTATCGCCAAATAATCATTAAATTAAAGATAATTAGGATGATTAGGAATATTACTAGGAATATTCCCAGATGCAGAATTTGAGATAATTAATTAGGATTCGATGATGTGCAGATGTGCCTTAGGTTAGGACTTCGATGTCGATTTCATTCAATGTGTCGATATAGAGGTTAATGAACCTATAGCTCATTTTTGGGGTATTACATTTTGCCCCTCTTTAAATTGTTGTGCGAAGCACAGTGGTTCAAAGATAGTCTGTGCTTGATAGAGATATGAAATTGATGTTGATATGAGACTGATTGAAAGATTTGATATGAAGATAATAGGTCCTGAATGACCAAAGATAATGTTAACTATAACAGCAAATGAACCGATGATTGTGAAAAAGTGTCAAAATACCTGATTCTGAACCTTAGGATTGCGAAGAAGTGAGTGACCGATTCCAGACTCGATTGTCTTAGAAGAACCACATAGGTATCACATCTAAACCCTTCAGTTACTGAAGAATCAAGGAAATAACACAATTGAACCAATAGTTGCAAAAACTAATACAATTTACAAGATTAAGAGAATACCAAATTGATATGGATCTCGATGAATCTGATATGCCCCGAGCGATGATTGATTTGCCCCAAGCGATGAGGTTTTTTGATGAATCAGCAACTAGACGTGGTTGTTGTCTTGATTACTGAGGAAAGATATGATATCAATAAAGATATGATTTCAGATTTAGATTACAGACTTTGAATGATATGCAATACCATGCCCCCTTCGGGATTAAAATTGAAATCTGACAAGAAAAGTCAGCGTTGATAGTTTAGAAGCATGTTAATTGATTTGAGAAGTGGTTATACACGTTCGAGAATGCATTCTACATCGTTGGAGGGTCCAAAGACCAAGTTTGACTAGGTTTGACCATGAGTTGACCATGGTTGAAATTTTGATAGTTTGATGGAAGATAATCAATTAAGTTGAAAAATGGATTTCTACTATGATTGAAGGTTGATTATGCAAGCAGTAGACAATATGAATGATCTCAGATTTTGATTTTGATCCCGAAAAAGGATTCTACTTGTTGTTTCGTTGGAGGAACCTTCGTGTGAGATTCGGCTCTTGTTAGATTTGAAGATGCGATTTGAAGAATTGTTTAAGCTTTGAAGTGTTGCCAAACATTTTTGAGATCATGCAGAAATGCAAAAATGCAAAGAAACATACAAAATGAAATGCAACCTAGGACCTAGGACCTACTCACTAATCATATGTCGATTTGTTATCATCATTGAACTTTTAGGTAACCGGATAAATCAATACAATGCCCACTAGCTATGAAAACATAAACATATGAATATCGATTTGTATGCGCAAGAATCAATACAACACCCACTGGTCAACAACCATGGATATATGAATATTGATTTTGTTTTTGAAATGTCAGATTAGATATAAGCACCAAGGCATAAATGCCAAGATGACCTGAATATCATGTCCATTTTGATATAGCAATTTGTATAAGCATCAAAACATAAATGTCGTGATGACCTAAATACACCTTGCATTACAAACACATCAAACAGTCAAGAGATCCTTCTAAATCCAATGTGAATTACCCATAGTGACCCTTTATTGTTCACATCCTTAGGTAAGATCGCATTTCACAATAGGAGAAAGAACTCACTCAAAAATACAATAGTTAGATCAAACTTCTTTGAAATTTTTGGGTATCAATGGTCGAGGTTGCATGGCCATCCAATTCGAGATAGAGGCTCTTATAGTCGGACACCATTTCAATCCAGAATTTTCAAAGTTGTTGGATTTTCACATACAAGCAGAAGATAAAGAAAAGATTATGCCCCCAGTCATCACTCTCTAAATCTTGTAAAGGACATCATCGAAGAGCTTGAAGGGACACAATATGCAAAAATCTCAATATGAATCAGTAAGCATACAAGGAGATAAAAGCATTTAAAAAGCATAGATTGTTTTCAATTTGTGTTTGATGTTTGATTGCATTGTTGTAGATGCAAAAGCCTTTCTGGAGACAAGACTGACTGACTGACTCGACTGAAGCTTCAAAGGACCTGACTAGATATGATACGTCTAAGATACATTGGAGGCCATAGGATATGACATTGATTGCCCCCAAGTGTTAAGTATTGATAGGATACAGATGCTGGAGTTGATTGGTGTACAAACTGACTTATTGAAAATTGGAAATGTAGAAACAAACCGGGAGATATGTACAAACTAAAGCAAGACTGAAAGTTGGGAAAGACCAAGATCATGTTGATAGATGGAGCAGTTTGAAACAAGTTGCACCCATTTTTCGGGTTTTCACCATCTTGGCAGAGATTCTATTTTTGCTACCAAGGCGCCTGTTTCCAGGTTTTCACCAAGGCACATTTTTTCTTTTTTTCTCATTTTATTTGTATTTTTCATTTTTTCAATTTTTTTGATATTTTTGATATTTTTTTATTTTTTTGTGAATCATCAAGGTGCCTATTCTAGGTTTTCACCAAGATGTTCATTTTTTCAGGACTTTTCCAATTTTTAAGATTTTTTCAGGATATTTTACCATAGACTGAATGCCTTAGGCATAGAATTTCTTCAGATGGAGAACATTGATTGGTTCTCAGAGCTATTCTCCTTTAGTCATTGAGAGTTGATAGGCACTAGAGCCAAAAGTAGCAATTATTACAAAGGGACCCAACCAGTTGGGTTCAAACTTCCCCTTGCGTTCTCGATGGGATTGATTTTTAGGATTTTCTCTCAAGACTAGATCACCAACCTGAAATTCTCTGTGTCTGACTTTCTTGTTGTAGCCTCTAGACAATCTCTTCTGATATACTCTGAGATGATCATACGCTTCTTTTCTGCACTCATCTAGTAGTTCAAGTTCTTGCAACCTAGACACTCTGTAGTCATCATCAGTTACTAGACCATGCATTCTGATTCTTAGTGATGGGATTTCAACCTCAATAGGTAGTACCACTTCAGACCCATAAACTAAAGCAAAAGGTGTAGCCCCAGTAGGTGTTCTAATACTTGTTCTGATACTAATTCTGATACTTGTTTTGATACTTATTCTGATATTGGTTCCGATACCGGTTCTGATACTAGTTCTGATACTTTTTCTGATACTGGTTCTGATACTTGGTATACTTGATAGCATCTTTTTCCATTTGCAAACTCCCAAGCAAGATCATATCGTGCAGTCCCAATGTCTAGCAAGGTGGAGAACAAGAGGGATTGGCAAGTTGGTGGAAGAGATGGAAAACAAGAGAATGAAGGAGAATGAAGGGAAGAAATCCTCAAGGGAAAACTCCTCAAGAATACCCAAGCTAGGGAAAATTGTCATGTAAAGCACATTTGGACAAGCAATGAAAGGTCAGCATAGGATAAGTCACAAAATCATAATGCAAGAGAAAGAAATGATGCAATCCAAAGGAGTAGACATGTCAAGAGGTTTCAAAGCATCGTGTTCTATTATTATTTTTTTATTAGATCAAGACCAAAAGGGAAAATGATAGCGAAAGGCTAGAATGAATGGAGGAAAATAAATATGAAGGCTAAAAAGGAAGGGAATGAAAGCAAGATCATCAGAAGATAGCTCACAAGATAACCAAATGTTCGTGTATAGATCAACATTGTCAAGATCAAAGAGAGAAGATGGAATGGATGAAATATGTAGAAGAACTACGCATGATGCCCGATTGCCAAGTTTTCATCACGGCACTTATCCAATTCACCACAAGGGAGTGGTTTTCACCATAGGATGAATTTATTCTTCTTTACTTTTGCTACCAAGGCGCCTGTTTCTAGGTTTTCACCAAGGCACATTTTCAATATTTTTTTAATTTTTTTTCTTTTTTTTTTAGAAGAAGGCAAGCTTTTTAGATAATGCTCCTTGAAAGGATAAACCATGATATGCCAAGGATTCAAAATGATATACTCAAAGATTCTGATAAGGAAAGGAAGATGGAAGAGAAAAATGGAGGATAAGGTTTTATGTAAAGCAAGTGAGGTTGGAAGATAGGAGGAATAGGCAAATGAAGAAAAAGAATAGAAGGTAGAAGGATAATGAATGGAAGGATTGTGAAAGGGTAGATGGAAAGGAAGGCAAGATCAACATCAACACACAACTTGAAGGGTGGTGAGAGGATGGAGGAAATGTGAATAAAAGAATATGGTGAATGGATAGCAGAGGTTGTGGTTTAGGCGCATGGAATGGAAGAATATTTTTGGAGGGAAATGAAGTGGAAGCCTTTGGAAGCTTGAATGTCAATTTCACTTTTTGCTCAACACCAGACTCTTTCAAGAGAGACTTTGGAATCCATATAGTCGTAGGCTTTTTATTTCCTTTTGATGATCTAGAGAGAATATCTTCAATGATGGATTTTGGAACCCATACTTGTCTTGTAGTTTTTTTCTTAGATATCTCTTTTGACTTTATGTTTCCATGTCTATTAGAGGAGACATGGTGATCTTATTTTTTTGATAGATTCTTGTATTGCTTCTTTTTCTTGTATTGAACATTCAAGTTACTTCCAAAAGACTTGGGACTTGTGGAAGAAGAAGGATATGACTGGTTTAGATGGGTGGATGGATGAAAAGGATTCAAGGGTATGCATCTATGTTGATCTTGAGGAAAGATGGGAGATGGAGGGATGTAAGGACCCAAGATGGATGGAAAATTAGGAGAGTTAGGAGGGGAAAGTGAAGGGACATAAGGACCCAAGATGGAAGGTAGACATGAAGCCCTTAGTATTGGTGGAGGAGGTCCAAGGATGGACGTGGAAAATGAAAAAGGATAATCAATAAGTTCATCATCATCTATGTGACAACCAAGGACATCAGCATCTTTAGAGTGAGCATTATGATTTTCTATAGAATCATGGACATCTTGAATATGAGAACCTTCTTTGATAGGATTGTTCAAAGCTTGCAAAGACTTAGGAAGAGTAGAAAGTGGAAATGAACATGGAGTGGCAGAACAAGAAGATGGAAGACTTTGATCTTGACAAGGATCTTTGGATAGCACAAGCACATAATTTTTCTTTTGATTTTCAATAGGCTTAACATTGGAAGTAACAACACCATTTTTAACAACCTTAATGGAAGTATCATCTTTGGAAAGCGCAAGTGTAGTAAGGTTATTTTGATTGTCAATAAGCTCAATAGTGTAAGTAGTAGCTTGATCTTGCTTAGGAGAAGACTTAAGACATGGTGGAATGCATGAAAAAGGGTGTGCAGGATCAAAAGAACCTTGAGGTGGATAAGAGACATCGTGAAAAGGAGTGGATGACATGGAGGGTTCTTGATCTTGATCTTTATTTATGTTCTTTTCTTTATCATTTCTGGAGTCCTCTTGACATGGAGCCACTTCTAAGGACAAGGAAGCATGTTGGGATTGTATGGAAGACTTTGGAAGAGATGGTGGAGGACTAGCTAAAGTAGAAATTATAGCATATGAAGGCTTAGGCTCTTTAGGTTTAGCATTATTGAAAGTATTGGTAGCCAAGTGAAGGTTAGCTTGAGTTTCTTCAAGGGGTAGCCCTTGAGGATAACTATAGGGAATTGTATGAAAAGTATCAGGACTTTCATTGGATGAAGGATTTGTGAAAGATTTGGAAGACTCGGAAGCTTTAGGAAGTGTATGGTTATTGGAGGAAGTAGGGGATGGAAGGGAACCATCACAAGACAAAGGTTCAGCATTAACATGATCTTTCTTGAGAGTGTAATCTTTATTTTCAACATGAGAGTTCTTAGAGGAGAGATCCTTGTAGTATTGATGCTTCAAGCTAGCACGATGCATTTTATAGTCCTCAACAGTAGTAGATGGATCATAATCAAGGTATTGTTCACAAAAATCATCAAATTCTTTTTCAAAATTAGAATCATATGGATCACCATCACGATCTATCCAATGTGACATCCCATTTCCAGTAAGTAGGAACACACGACGAGGAGGACTCTTAGGAACAGAGGTGTCATAGGTATCATTATATTGTCCATCATCATAGTCAGCATAGTCTCCAAAGATGGATGTGTCACTCTCCGTGGAAGAGGTATCATAAGGATTATCACATTGCTCAAATTATGTCTGGGGGCATGGTGACATGTACAAGTCTTTATCAAATGGAAAAGGACATAGAGCTTCCATGGAGAACTCTTTAGGTTCCTTTTCTTTCTCAAGTTTGCTAAGTTTGACTTGCATAGCTTGCATCTGCTTCATCATAGCTGTGATTAGAATTTCTTCCTCATGTGTACTGATTCTTTGAGACATGTGTACTGATTCTCAATAGCTACTGCTCTATTCTTGACACAGTGATTTGTATGACATATTCTGGAACTAGGCTGAAAAAGCTGGGTATCTGGCAATTCTGACAATTTTCTGACAACTTTTCAAAATTTTCCCAAATGACACTCTACAGACTCGTACGACAGTGGGTATGCTATGAAACGACAATTGCAAAACTTGTACGACACTTGAAAAACTCATACGACAGAGGATCTACTATGAAACAATAGTTGAAAAGCTCGTATGACACTTGCTAGCAAGATTTGACTTTTGGAATTTGACTAGCAGAAAGACTCATACAACACTGGGTCCCCTATCATATGAAAGATGGGTAGTAATGAAATGACACTTGGAAAAAATCGTATGACTTTCTGACTTCTTGAGATGACTTTTGACTCCAGAAAAGAATTTTACTTCAGATTTTGCAAATATTGAGTTTTTAGATTCGGATTGTTTGCAAATTTCAATGTCCAGATTTGAGAATTGTAACAAATTTGTTCATTTTCAATAACTAGATAGATAAACAAGCACGCAAAACAGCAAGCAAGTGATTTCAAGCATGTCTGAAAATAATGAACAAGGGCAAAAGCAACCTTGCGCATGAACAATCAAGTGACTTATTCGCTCTCATCCTTAGAAGCGCTAATTGTGTATGTTCCAAAAAATGTTTTACAATAACGCACATATACCCTAGAAAATGAAAATTTGGCCTCACTAGGGTTTTTAGTAATGGTTTGACTCTGCAACTTTTATGATCCAAAGGGGTGAACTCCAATCCGGGCGCACCAGGGTTTTGACACAGTCTGAGAACTTAATCTTCAGGAGCTGCTAGGGAGATCTGACAACCCAACAATGAACCACACCTGTGAAGATTTCTTCCACAAGGACATTTATATAGTGGTTGTCACTACCACGGTGAAAATGGCTATTACCGCTCGAGGTTTCGTCAACGTAGTTTTCCCTGTGAAGGGAGTGTCCGCTACGGTTAACTCTCTCTAAAGGTGACTCACAATAGTATACCACAAGGGGACTTGGCTCCATATCCAAGGGTTTGACGCCTTTTCACTTTTAACCCAGACAAAGCGGGCAGATAAATCTGACACGCTAAGATGAAGATTATCTCACCAAGGTCTATGATATCAACCCCATGTGATATTTCAACCCCTCCGGAGAGAGAATGTATCAATCAATAAGGGAAGATGCACCGACCCAGTAGAATGTGAGACACACTAAGTATCCTCCCTACCTACAAGGATTCCATCGTCAAGAAGGATTTCACTAAGAATCCAATCTCTCAAGAATCACAAATAGTGTTCATAGGGCCTAATTACTATGTGAGCACAGATATATTTTTGAAAGAAAATCTACCGAAAGTACTCAAAAGCAGAAAGAGGAACACTTAATGCTTAAAGTGAATATGAGGTGAGTCCACAAGGTGAAACAATTAACCCCTCACATAAGCTAAAAATGAGTCCACAACTTAGAAAACAAGTGATTTCTAAAAAGCACAAAAGGGTTGCCTGGTGGAACAATTAACGCTTCTCTCCTGTAGACCCCTCCCCTTTATGGTGCTGAGATTGCAACCATGAGGTGGAATGAGGGGTCGGTAGATTTACCAAGTCCAATAACCCAAGATAGCAATCTAGATCAATCACAAGTATCTAAGACTGCTTATCAATACTTAAGGTGTTACAACCTAGTATTCAATTATGCAAATTTGAAGAAAAGCATGCAAAGAAAACACTCAAGCCAAACACATGAGAGATTTGTTTTAGGATCCAAATTGAAATGTTATCAGATTAAGGAGAATACCTAGAATCCTCGCAATGCACTTAGTAGATTTTTACCTATTTTTAGCAATTCTTGCACTTTTTCCAATCAAAACCAGCAGGAGTCAATCAAAAACAAAGAATTTCAATTGTTAAGATTAGCCGTTAGTCAAAATTTGAAAACCAAATATGACAAACTACCCTGAAAAATGAAACGATAGTTGAAATCTGATGCCGAAACTCGTACAATAGTGGGTCTGTTACCAGACAATAGTGAGAAACTCCTATGACGGTGGGTATGCTCCCAAACGACAGTCCAGAAACTCGTACGATGTTGGGTGTATGATGAAATGACAGTTGACCTTCTAGACAATAGTGTGTATAGCTTGGAATGATTCTCGATCCAATAGACTGTTGTACGACAGTGGGTCCAGTGTGAAATGACTTTTGGCAGAAACTCGTACGAAGATTGTATGGACAGAAATTAAAAATCATAATTTTGTACAAAAACTAAGGAGAAAAAGATAAAAATTGATTGAATTGAATTGGAAACCCATTTCAGGGCCCCACGGTGGGTGCCAGAAATGTGTGTCTGAAAATTGTACCTAATCTGTAGACACAACACTTCAGTAAAATATTAGAGGTTAGCAAAAATTGAAATCGTGCAATGAATTGAAAGCTAAACTAACCAGACGATTTACTGCCTTCTAATAGGTGTGAGATTGATGTTCTCAGATTGTTATCGAGATCAGTGACCTTGACGACACCTAAATGAAGGATTTGAATGCAAAACTGATATGAAATGATGCAATTAATCTATATTTTTGGATTTTAGATGCAATAAGAATGATAAAAACTTGATATGAAATCTATGATATGTAAAAACTGATATGCTATGAATTGATCTAACAATGATATGATATGAAAACTAAATGAATGTTAAAACCAAATTGATCTCACAATAGCCTTGATTCGCAATAAGCTTTGATTCTCCAAATTCCAATTCTTTAAAATAGTTGTGCAATTCATAGATGACTTTGGCAGAGTAAGCTCACAAAATTATGAGATGATTTGGGATGAGCTAAGCCTTGATTTTATAGAAATCCAGGGCTTTGGAGGTGCATGAGAAAAGCCATAAATCACTCAAATAACTCAAGTTGATTTTTGAGTTATTTTTAAATAAAGGATAATTAACTCACAAAAACATGCAAAAGCAGAGATCAACTCAAAATAGAGTTTAGCTTTAATTGATAATTGATAGTTATCTGCTTTTCTTATTGTGCATGTTTTAATATGAATTAATTTAATAATAAAGTGATTTATTCTCAACTTAACTGATTTTGAAAAATAAAACAATTGATTTATGGGTTAATCAATCATTTTTCAAACTTTTATTCAAAAATAATATTATTAAAAATTGACAACTTGCTTTAATTAATTAAATAAGAATTTAATCAATTATTCATAGGATTTTGGATTTATTGTCAAAATTTAAATAATACAATTTAGGAATAAATAGAATTAACCTCAATTAAACAATTAAGTGGCAGAATTAAATTAAATTAATTAAATATTGAGAATATTCAATTAATCAAACTTTAGGATAAATAGGATTTATCGCCAAATAATCATTAAATTAAAGATAATTAGGATGATTAGGAATATTACTAGGAATATTCTCCGATGCAGAATTTGAGATAATTAATTAGGATTCGATGATGTGCAGATGTGCCTTAGGTTAGGACTTCGATGTCGATTTCATTCGATGTGTCGATATAGAGGTTAATGAACCTATAGCCCATTTTTGGGGTATTACATTTCCCAACCATGATTTATTGAATTATCTTTGCCACTTAAGGGCCTAGTTTGGCATACCATGATCCTGCACATACTCATATATAACCAGTCCCTTCCATTATTCCTTCTAATTCACAGTATTTCTAGCATAAAATCTATATTTTTATAGATTATAAGAATCCTAGGTCAAAAGAGATCATTATCTTTGATTTCTAGGATTGGCTTGCGAGGAACAGGATGAACCTTGATATTAAACATGTTGTAGTATATGGGTTTCATAATTTCTAGGTCATTTGTGATGTTTACTAGGAACATTTATTTTCATCCCAATATTTCTTCCATAAATAATTTTATGCATAATGCCTCCACTGCATCCCTATCCCTTTCTACTTGGAGCATCCATACTAAGAACATTGCAAGAATGTTTGTGTTGATATTGTGTCGATCCTTTGAGTGGATAAAGTCTTCCCTAATAATCATTATGACCGCTCTAATTACCAAGTTGTGGGTATAATTCAATATTAACTTGAATCTCTCAACTTTTACCTCTCCCTCAAAGACATATCCATGGTGACCCTCGTTTACAGTCCTTTATTATCCTTTTGTGTCTTGATAACCCTAATAAAACAAGAGATAAATCCTAAATAAGATAAATCATAACTTCGTAGCCCTAAGACCATTAATTCATAGGGATATAATAAATGGCATTAGTTGATAGTAGGAAATAACTCATTTAATTAACAAGGAAAATGAGATAGCCAAAGGTCACTATAGAAATTAGTTTATCGATAATAACTCATATGATTAATGTCTTAGCCTACCCATTGCTAATGTGTTTAGTTCCTTATGCTTTTAGCCTTTATGACTTAAAATAGGAAAATATCTCTTTATTTTATTTTATATTTTTCTTAATTAAATGATTCTTGCCCGCTTATTACAAACTTGTAAAATTTAGAGGGACAAAAATGCGTTGAAGATAGTCTTTACCCTATAGTTTAAATATGTTCCCCGTTAGTCCCCAAATTTTCCAACTCGTCTTCTTTTCCATTTCCTTCTTGGAATATATGATTAATAGTATATTTTCTAAAGTGTTTTAAAAGTTCCAATGCTTTCTCAATAGTAGATTTAGTCTCCAATTTAGGGTATGACCTTTCTTTATACCATTCACTATTGTAGCGAAGTCCTCTTCAGTCTCTATCTTTCTAATTTGCAAATCTTTGCAAAGTATCAGACCTTCTAGACTTTCAACTCTACTTGGTTATTTGTTACATTTAAAATATAACAACTTAGAAATGAATCAAGAGGAATCCTTCTGACCTTGTTTTGAGCAGCTAGATTCTTGATTCCTAATCCCCCCTCTCTAATCGGCTTGCAAAACCTATCCCAAGCTATCATGGCCAATTTTATTTTTTCCTCTAACCCCTACCAAAATAAATTCCTCAATATTTTATTTATTTTTGCATTTTTTCCTTGTGGGAGAGGAAGACGAGATCAATGATAAATGGGGATAGTTGATAAGACAATGTTTAACACATGGTGTATTTTCCTACTATCATTAGCCATCTCCCCTTCCATGTTCCAGATCTTTTTTCAATTTTAGTGACTATATAAGCCCATGATTTGTTAGACATGGTCCCTTTGTCCAATGGTAGGCCTAAGTATTTATAGGGAAGCTTCCCCTTTTTGAAGTTTAAGATATTGCAAATACTATCGTGTTGCCTTTCATTTAAGTTAAAAACAAGCTTTCTAGTTTCTTTGGGTTTACTTGTTGCCCATAAGTTTTTCCATACCAGTTGAGAATCTCTAGAAGACTTCTAGCTTCATCCTCCTTATCTTTAGCACATAACATAGTATCATCAGCAAATTGTTGATGCATTACTAGTTCTAGTTCATTTGTGACTTTTATCCCTTTGATTTAACCCCTTTCTCTAGCCATTATGATAGATCAGCCTAATGCGTCTTCCATAATAATACAGAGAAAAGGAGAAATTGGATCTCCCTGCCTCAATCCTCTGGAGATATTAAAGAAACCTTCAAGTTTTCTATTCACTACTATTGATATGCATTCATAGATTATATTAATCCATTATTTATCAAATCCTAAGGCTTCCAAGACTTTGTAGAGCAAACTCCAATCAACCTTATCATATATTTTTTATGTCTATTTTAACCAACATGCTTGGCTTGTAATTGTGTTGGACAATGTGAATTTCTTCCTGGGTAATACTGACCCCATCAAAGATCAATCTTCTTGAGATGAACCTATTATGTTCATATGAAATTATGCCTAGTAAAATATTTTTAATTTTGATCACCAACATCTTGGTTAAAATATTATAAATAGTATTACAAAGAGAAATAGGTATGAAGTCTTCCATTTTACCTAAGTGCTCCTTTTTTGGAATTAATGTAATGAATGTATTATTGATTTATTTCAATATTTTCCTAGAGTTTCTAATATTTTCTAATGCTTCCACTAATTCCTCCCCTAAAAAAACCAACACTCTTGGAAGAAGCAAGTTGTAAATTCGCCTAGTCCCAGGGCCCTATCTAGGTTCATTTGTTTGAGTGTTTTTTCTACTTCTTCCTTAGTGAATTTACTTTTAAGCATTTTATTTTGAGATTTTGAGACTAAATCCAATCCTTCTATATTATTGAGGATTTTTTCATAGTAGCTAACAATTTCTTTAGCTATCTCTACTATATTTTCAATGCCCTTCCCATTTTATTTTTCAATTTTAATGATTCTATTAATGCTTCTTCTTTGTTTGGTACCATTATGAAAGAATTTTGTGTTCCTATCACTATCTTCTGACCACACCTCTCTTGATTCTTGCCTCTGGAAAGTTTCTTCTTTTGCTAAGATTTCTTCATATCTTCCTAACAATACCATTTCTTGTCTATATCTCTCTTGGTCCATTCCTTTCTCAATTACCTCATTATTTAGATTTTCAATTTCTTATTTTTTCTTTATCTTTTGATCAAAGAAGAACATTTTATATCCCATATGTGTTTCCTCCTTCCACCATTATTCTATTGGTTTAATGAAGTTGTCATCTTTTAACCACATCTTTTCAAATTTCAAAGGACATCTCTTTGGCTTTCCTTCTTCAGTTATCACTAATTGGAAAGGGAAATGGTTTGATCCTGAATTAGGCAGATTGTAGCTTTCAAGTTATACTTTATATTTTATAAGTTACCTCTAAAGAGGAACTTGTCCAATCTCTATGCTATATTGTTGAATACCAGCTTCATGTTGTTTCATGTAGAGGACCCATTTTCTATTTTTATGTCCACTAGGTTATTGTTTCTTACCCACTCTCTAAAATCAATTAGTGACTAAGGTTCTTTTATCCTCCCTCCAAACTTCTCAGATATGTCTAATATCGCATTGAAGTCCCAACCTAAAATACAAATCTTGATTTAGATAATTTCTAAGAAATAATTTAATTTATATCCAAACCTCCTTTTTGTTATTAGTTTGGGTAGGTATGTATATATTTATCAATGGAACTCACAACTCACTATTCATGCTCCTAAAAAATCCACTTTATCAATGTCTCTGACTGCTAAGTTTCACCCAACTTCCTTGTCTTAGATCCCATAAAATGCCTATTCCACCAAATTCCCCTTCAGCCCATACCATATATGCTTTCCATACACCTACTTTTAAAAAATATTTCTAACTCTTCCTTATTTAATTTTTCTTCCTGCAACATAATTACTTTAGTTTTTAGGGTACAATGGTTTATAATGTGTTGTTTGTTAGGGGCATCCATTCCCCTAGCATTCCAAGTTTTAACCTTCATGTCTTCTTGGGAAGGAACTTCCCCTTCCCTACATTTAGTAGCGTTTCAATTTTTGTTTGATAGTCTACTGATCCATCTATGATTCACAATTCATCTCAGGATTTTATCCCTAACTTTTCTACAAATTTGGCACAATCAAGAGTGTCTTTTCCCTTTTAGGTTTGTGTTATGCCCAAGGAAGCCTCCTTATAGGATTTCTCTACTTCCATTCTTTCCATCAAATCACCTTCTTCTTCTTCTTCAATCTCCACATCTTTTGGGTCCATGTCTTTCAATCATTTTACAATAAGCTTAGCTTTTTCTGCCACCACATCCTCACCTTCATCTTCATCACCCTTTGTTAAGCCCATGAGATCATAAACTACTTCCAACTCAGGGGGATTCCTTTTTTTTGCACTTTCTGTATTGGGGAATTCTACCTTACTTTGTTATGTTCTAATGACATTTCCATTCCTTGTTGGCTCATCTCTATCATCATTGTTCACTTGATCTAGATTTTTCCCTTATACAATTCATTCCACTGGTCCAATATAGCTAATTGATTCTCAACCTTAGAATAAAGGAAATTTCTATCTTGTAAAATTTGTTGAGGAGCCACTTTACTTTTAGAAATCTCCTTCTCCTCATGTTGTTTTCATATGGTTTGCAAGTGACATTCTTTGCCTATTAAGTTTTCCTTAGGTGGTTCAACTAGAAAGCCCCAAATTTCGTTATTGAATTTTATAGAAACTTTGGGGGATGGAATTGATTTAGTATGTACTTATTCTTCTGTTGAGATGTTCATCTTTTTAAGGTAAATACTATTAGTTTGCATATCCCCATTATAGAATGTAGGTTTCAAATATCATCTTCATTTTTTCAGTTTTTAGTTCTAAGGGGTTCAAATTAGTGATTTTAGAGTCAATATTAATAAGATTTTTTGCTTCTACTCTAAGATCCTTTCCTTTGGTGCTTTTATACCCAATAAATGATCCTAATAAATTATCGATAAATTCTAGGATTTCATAATAGTGATATTGTGTCGATAAAATGCCTAACTTATCCATTTGGGTAGAGTTGCAGGGGCATATGTCCTAGGGTTAAAGTTAGGAAACCATTATGTGCAATTAAAACCATATCCTAAGAACAATCTAGTTTTACCATACAAGATCTTATTCTTTATATCTTTATTTTTGCATGCAATTAATTAAAAAATGTTATCTAAGATACAGATACTTACCTAGTTGGGAAATTGAGATTTCCACCATTCCTTCACTCTTTGGATCGGTTTGTTGAAACCACTCCAGATTGAAAGCGATCTTTGGTTAATCAATTATTGATAATAAAGAGATCAATTTACATATATTGCATATTATTCTTGGGGATCTTACGAGTGAGACATAGTTGGCCAAAAGCATCGTTCATTTTACTTATTTATTTAGATTATGAAAGCGTAAAATCCTGCTAATCACAGTGCAGAAAAAAATTAAAGCTTCAACATTTCATCCTTTATAAATATTATATTACAATTTGGTTAGAAAATTCCACAACGATGCCATTAATTTTCCTTCATTGAATCAAGGCAAAATCTAGAATCCAAGGCTTAATTGGGACAAAGTGTGATAATCGAAGGTGGGAAACCCTTTGCCATTTTTTGGCCTACAATATACGGATTGATTGATTATGAATCTCTCAATCCATCTTAATATATTTTACCAAGATAATATCCATCTTTGTTTCCCAAAATGATTTCAGTTTGGTAAGATATTTTTACAAGGTTAGTTAATCTCTTTTTTCTTTCTTTTATTACTAGATGTCTATCTCACCTTAAAAATCTATGGCTTCTTTGATTAAGAACTTATTTGTAATACCATTATCTTGTAGAATATGTTTTTTGATTGAATTTCTCAAGTTCAGAGCCAATGTCCAAGCTAGAGGGCATTTTTTCAATGTTTATTGAGATATTTTGTAGTTTTTCTTGTCAAAACCCCTAAACTTGAATATTCATCAAGATAAAACTCTCTTTATTTTCTAGACTAGCACAAATATGGGCCTAGAATCTATAAATTAGGTTTAGGATTCCATATCAAAGAGAGACAATGACTCAAAGTGGAGGGAGAGGAGGAATGTGGTAATAAATCCCAGTGGGGCTAAAAGTAATGTTGAATATGTAAGACAAGTGGATGAGGGGTGTTTAGTTGTCTACAAACTTTTAATTCTTAATACAACTTTAATTAGTTCTACTAACCATATATTAATCCTTAATAACGGAAAGGTAAGAACATGAATGCACAACAATCACCAAACACATGAAATACCAAATTTACATGGAAAACACTATTAAGGGATGAACCACTTAGAAGATTATTCTCAAGTATATGAACACCTATCATGGTAACACCAATTAAGGTGATTTTTATAAAGAAAGGCTCACTTCCAAATGACTCGCTGTCAAAAGAGAGATGGCTCACTACCATAAGAAAAAAGATAAAAGAGAATAGATCCACCATTGATGTAAAGAACCAACTCAACCAACTAATATATAGATACCTTTGGCTCACTACTTCAGGTAGCTAACACATGAATGTCCACTATGTCCATAAATACTCTTCAAAACAACTCAATCAACCACGAAGATAGATCCTCTTTCATATATCCTCTTCACATAAGTATGCACTTCCACATAAGCTCGCACAAGTATATAAATGCTACACTCCACACACTATACCATAATGATTTATTCTTAAATTATATCAATCCATAACTTGTGAAATCTCGGGTGGCCAAGAAAATAGTAGAAACCAATTTGAAATAGGTCAAAACTAATCAATCCTGTGAAAGAGATGAATGAGAAGTGGAACGTAACATGCCATAATAGGGACCAAAAATATCACCATACACATTACATTCCATTTTGTAAACATAGAGGCAATATAAATGAAGTGTAAACACCTGAGATCGGCCAAACCTAGAGCAAGAATATCATTGAACTTTGAAACCAAGTCACTAAAAAAAGCATCTCATGCCATCTAAAATGAATGAAGATAAGGAAATTAATATCTCATTTCCATAACCAGACCATCAAAAATTGACACGCAGGAAAATGTGAAGGATGCATTTCTTGCAAAATTGTGTTGTTAGTCACAGCCATACACATACAATTGTCAAATCCATTGTGCCTCATTTTGAACCACAAAACCTTGAAATAGATATCTCCAATTATTCCTTAATAACATATCAAAATCCCGGCAACATATTTAAACCGTATAGAGTATGTGGAGTAAAATACTCAACACAAGTTCAACGGAAGTTAATTATCATTAATGACAATAGGAGCAATTGACATCATTGACAACCATATAAATTTATACCAACTCAATCAATTACTCAACCAACTCATTCTTCTTAATTTTGTAACAATCTCCCCCTTTGTCATTAATGGTAACACATCAATGACAGCAACTAGGTATATACCATAAATCATGTCGACAATTCCAAAATTCTCTCGCTTTGACATAAATGGAAAAGGCCAAAGATGCAAACAAATCACTCATTATGTTCATCTCCCCCTAAGCTATACAAGTTATCTCCAAAGAGTACATATCTCCCGCTAAGAGGTAGGCACAATCATTAGTTTAGAGTGAAAAATATGCATGAAGCTTACAAGACTAATGCACATCCATATGCATTTAGTTCTGCTAAGGAGGGGAAACCACCTCCAATCTATCTCTAAGATACTCAAAAGTATCCTTGGGTGGTGTCTTGGTAAATATGTTAGTAATTTTTTCCTCTGTAAGCATGTAGTAAGCTTCACCTCATTCTCCAAAACATTTTCTCTCAAGAAGTGATACTGGATTGACATGTGTTTTGTTCATAATGCAGTACCAAATTTTCTAAAATATTTATAGTACTAGTATTATCACATAGGATAGAAATAGGTTCATCAAACATTATCCCAATATCCTTCAATATATGTTTAATCCATAGTATCTGAGTGCAACATGAAGCAGTAGCAATATATTTAGCTTCAATAGTAGAAAGAGACACAAAATATTATTTCTTACTTAACCAAGAAACCAATCTAGGTCCAAGAAAGAATGTGCCTCCACTTAGGTCCAAGAAAGAATGTGCCTCCACTTGTACTTTTCCTTTAATCAACACATCTAGCCTAACCAACATCTATATTAGCCATCAAAGTAAAATCTGATTTATTAGGGTGTCATAGTCCAAAATCTTCAGTTCCTTGCAAATATCTTAAAATCATTTTGCAGCAGCAACATGAGATTCTATGGGGGTCTTGCTAAAATTTGGCAACAAGATAAATAGCATGCATGATATCTGATCTAGGAGTCAGGTATAAAATTTCATCAATCATTGATATGTATGTACTTTCATCAACCTTAAGTGATTCATCGTCACTCAACTTACAACCAGTAACCATAGGTGTGCAAAAAAGTTTAGCATTTTTCATTCTAATTTTTCTCAACATTTCCTTCACATAATTTGATTGTGCGATGAAAATACCATCACTTTTTTGATTAACTTGTAAGCCCAAAAATAAATTCATTTCCCTAATTATGGACATCTCAAACTCTATTTTTCTTTTTGTCAAAAAATTTCTTACGCATCATCATTGCCTCCAAAGATTATATCATCAACATAAACAATCACAATCAAAATATCATTTGATTCAATTTTAAAGTGGATATTATTGTCAACGGTACCTTTTTAAAATCCTTGCCTAAATAAATAGTTGTCGAGTCTTGCATGCCAAGCTCTGGGAGCTTGCTTCAATCCATATAATGCATTTTTCAAGCTGCAAACAATTTCTGGATCTTCAAACAACTTGAAGCCTTCTAGTTGATCAATGTATATGTCATCCTTTAGTTTTCCATTTAGGAATGCAGATTTTACATCCAATAGATACACTTTGAAATCCTCATGTTCTGCAAAAGATAAAAACATTCTGATAGCTTCCATTTTTTCCACAGGAGCATGAGTCTTATCAATATCTATAACTTCCACTTGTGTGTATCACTTGCATACAAGTCTTTCTTTGTTCCTTAATATGGTACCATCTTCATCTAGTTTGTTCTGGAATACCCATTTTGTTCCAATTACATTCTTGCCAGCCATTCTTGGGACTAGTTCCCAAGTTTTATATTTCTCAATATGATTTAGTTCTTCTTTCATAGCCTTCATCCAATTTTCATTACTGCAAGCCTCTTTTATAGTCTTAGATTCAACCGTAGAAATCAAACATGCATTAAATTGTTGTTCAGAAGTTTTGTTGATTGTTATTACTCCTATGTTCTTGTCTCCAATTATTTGATTATCTGAATAATTTATATGCACATATCTAGGAGTCTTAGGAGTAGTTGTTGGACTAACCTCCTCATCATTTTTTCTTCATTTAATGTAGCCTTGTCTTCTTCTTCTTTTTCCATTAGATTCATCTAATTCATATCCAACTTCTATTTTTGTATTTTTTGGAATATCTTCATCAATTTTTACATTAGTGTTCTAAACTATCCTTCTTGGTCTTTTGTTATAGCATATGTAAGCTTTACTTTTTGTAGAATATCCAAGAAATATTCATTCATCTACTCTAGTATCGAATTTTCCTAGATTATCTTCATCTCTTCTAGTGTAATTTTGGCTTCCAAATACTTTGAAATATTTCACAAATGAAGTTCTTCCATACCATACCTTGTATGATGTCTTGCCACGATTCTTTATGATCTGAACTCTATACAATGTGTATATTACAAACAATGTTTTTAATTCCAATATATTTCTGATAGATTTGATTCCTTGATCATGGTTCTTGACGCTTCATGTATTATTATTTTCCTCCTCTCAACTACGTCATTTTGTTGTAGTATTCTAGGAGTAGAAAAATGTCTCGTAATTTCATGATTCTCACAGAAAATGTTAAACTCATTTGAAGTAAATTTGCCTCCACTATCGGATCGAGCATTTTATTCTTCTATCTACCTCATTCTCAATCATTGTCTTATATATCTTGAACTTTTCTAATGCTTTAGATGTTTCTCTTAAGAAAGTAACCAAAGTCATTCTAGAATAATCATCAATCAAGAGCATAGAGTACCTTTCTCCTTGTATACTTCTGATTCTTGTAGGTCCGCATAGATCAGTGTGTGATAATTCCAATAGTTTGGTGCTAAATAATTATTTTGTTTTGAAAGGTTCTCCTTGTTTGTTTTTCAATCTAACATTCTTTGCAAATGTTGTTGGCGGGTCTTGTCAGCTTCAACATATCTCTTACTACATGTAATGAACAGGTCCTCATCATGTTGTCAAAATTGATATGACACATCTTCTGGTACCACAACCAACTCTCATTGATCTCGGACATCAAACAATCTCTTATAGAAGTCTTCAAGTGATCCATGTTTCCTTCGAGCTTCTTTTCAACACCAATTATAGTTTTGAATTTCTTCTTAATTTCACAACCATTTTCCTGAAATACAAGGTTATATCTATTGTCACAAATATGTCCAACACTCAAGAGATTATGATGCAGACCTTTCACATAGTAAACATTGTCAATATTTTTTTTTCCAACAAAACTAATAGAGCCAATTCCAACTAACCTACTTCCTTCATCTCCTCTAAATGTAACAAATCCTCCATCATATTTTTCAAGTTTCACAAATTTAGTTTTATCAGCATTCACATGATTTGAACAACCACTATCAATAAGCCATTCATCTCTATTTTTTATATAAATTAGAATTCATAGTGTTTGTGTCTTTTGTGTTTACAATTAGAGTACTAACAAGTTTAGTAGTAGGGGCTTCTTCTTTCATTTCCAAGAATAAGCATTGATCATCTTCTTCATAATCAAGCTCATCATCAGAAACATTAGCTTCTTCTCTAACATAAAATTATTTTCTATTGAACTTTCCTTGTTCTTTTGTTCTGCAATTCTGTCAGGACACCTAGATGCATAATGACCTATTTTTCCACAGTAAAAGCATTTGAAAGGTAACTTACCTTTGTATTTTCTGGTGTGTTTCTCAATTCTCCTTACAAAGTTCACTTCTATCTCATCCAAACTATCTTCATATGATTCTTCCTCCTTTGTTGATTTTGTAGCCTTGAAAGCAATTTATGTTCTTGTGTTGGTGGTACCGAATTCTCTCATGTCAAACACAAGCTATGCACCAAACATATGTTCTCTAGAGTAATCACTCAAAATGGGAGTTTCTTCAATGGCAGAGACTTTAGAGCTATAAGCTTTGGCAAGGGTTCTAAGTATCTTTTGTACCACATCATTTTCTTATAGTGTGCCACCAAGACTTCTGATCTCATTTACTGCATCATCAATCTTCAGTGTGTATATTGTTACAGTGTCTTCTTCTTCCATCTACAAACCTTCATACTTAGCCTTTGCATTTTGCATCTTAGTTTGTTTGACCATATTATTTCCTTTATATGTACTTTTCAACTTTTCCCAATCATCGTGATTGGTTTCCAAAGATACAACTTTAGTCAATTCAAGTTTAGTTAGAGCATTGAAAATTGCATACCTTGCTCTTTCATTGTTTTTATATGCTTCAATCTCATCTAGAGTATTTAATCCACCTATCGGCTTCACATATTGAGTTTCCCCAACTTTCCAAGTTTTGTAACTTAGAGAGATCAAATATCCTCACATGTGTACTTTCCAAAAAACCATAGTCAAATCCATCAAAAGTAGAAAGTGTTAGTTTGTGCACCATCAAGATCTCCTTAAGCAGTTAAGTTCTCCAAAGAACTACAGCTCTGATGCCAATTGTTGAATATGTAAGACAATTGAGAGAGGGGGTGAATTAGTTGTCCACAAAATTTTAATCTTTAATACAACTTTAATTTGTTCCACCAAACATATATTAATCCTTAATAACATAAAGATAAGAACATGAAAGCACAGCAATCAACAAACGCACGAAACACTAGATTTTCATGGAAAACCCTATTAAGAGAAAAACCACAAAGAAGATTATTCTCAAGCTTATGAACAAATGTAAGGGTGACACCAACTAAGATGATTTTTACAGAGAAAGGCTCACTACCAAGGGCTCATTGCCAAAGGACTCACTGTCCAAAAATAGATGAATCGCTGCTAGAATAAGAAAGATAAAAGAGAATATATCCACCACTAATGTACAACAACTAAACCAACTAATCTATAGATACCTTCGGCTCACTACTTCTGGTAGCTTATACATGAATGTCCACTTTGTCCACAAATACTCTTCATAGCAACTCAATCAACCAAGGAGACAAATCCTCTTTCATATATCCTCTTTGCATAAGTACACACTTGCACAGAGGCTCGCACAAGTATACAAATGCTACTCTCCACACAAGTATGCAAATAGCTTAAACAAATTTGAAATAGGTCAGCACTAATCATTCTCATGGTGGGGAGTAATGAGAAGTGGACCACCATGGACCAAAAATATCAACATACACATTACATTACATTTTGTAAACATGGAGACAAAATAAATGAAGTGTAAGTATCTGAGGTCATCCAAACCTAGAGCAAGAACACCACTGAACTTTGAAACCAAGTATCTGAAATAAAAACATCGCATGCCATCTAAAATGAATGAAGATAAGGATATTAATATCTCATTTCCAAAATCACACCATCAAAAATTGTCACATGGAGAAATGTGAAGCATGCATTTCTCGTAGAACCACTATCAATCACATCCATACACAAACAATTGTCAAATCCAATATACCTCGTTTCAAACTACAAAACCTTGAAATAGATATCTCAAAACAGTCCTCAATATCATATTAAAAGCTCAGCACCAGATTCAAAACATATAGAATATGCAAATAAAAATATTCAACACAAGTTCCACAGAAATTAATCATTAATGACAACAACAACAACTAGTTGACATCAATGGCTACCATGCCAATTTATACCAACTCAGTCAATTACTCAACCAACTCATTCTACTCAATTCTGCAACAAGTACAACACATGCAATGCATCTCATTCCTCTGGTATTGTTAGCATACTTGTGATTCTTTACATTTCCACCCATACTCCAAATAAATTATTATTTTTGAATTATATTATTTACTTATGTCATTAATGGCTTTTGAATATTGCTATGAGTGTAATAATACTAGTGATCACAATGTATTTTGTCATTCAATTATACAATAAACCTCAAAGAATGATAATTAAATGGGTGGGTTAATGACAATCTATTTATTTATATAGATAGAAATGCAAATATGAAGTTTATATTGTGTCAATATATATTAGAAAACTCAAGTTATGTTTAGGATATGGATAATGATTATAAAATATGACCTCATCGTAAGTAGTAAAATATAGAATGTGTTTTTTTGTAGTCATTTGTCCAATAAAACTTAATCATTGATGTTTTGGGCATGTATACAAATAGTGAAAAAATAATCTTTACTTATGATTATCTTACCTTCTTGCTTAGAATGAGGAGCAGTCAACCATTAAAAGATGCTAATATTAGATGGTTGTGGAAGCCATTAGTTCAAACTTTTTGTGTTTGGTTAGTTTATTGTAAAATCTTTTTCTTGGCAGTCATTTTCACGTGTGACAATGGTACTATTGATGGTCAAGGATCTATTTAGTGGGATTGGTACCATAATCATACACTAAGTAGTAGACTCAATTAATGTACTCATCTCAAATCTAACATTCCTAAATTCACCATTCTAGAATATACATTTATTGTACTACAAGTTTGCATTCAAGTTAATTTATCTATGAGGTGGATGGTTCTTGTATGCACGTCAAACCTTTTCATTATTAGTAAACACCAATCTCTATGTAAACTCATGTTGTTTGTTTAATAATTTGTTTCAACTACCATTATAATATTGTAACTGAATGATATACATGGTGAATGCAGCAATGTGAACATTAAATATGTAACCATCCTTGTTCCATTGCACTCACCTAATAGAGATGGAATTGATCCAAGTGATTTGATTCTTCTTTTATATTAACAAATATTAAATATCCCAATATCTATGGATCTGTTTTCTTATTGTTTTAGTACGTGTTTTGAATTTGAATTTTACACAATCTATTGAGTATTGAACTTTAAAATGTCATCAATAACAATAATACTCTTAAAATGAATAAAGATGTGGCAAAATTTATGTTTCTCATAAAAAATATTATGCATTTGGTGCTTTTTTTCTTTGTTTCTCTTACATTTTTCAAGCTATATAAACTCTTAAAGTACAGTTACATTATCAAATTAAACAATGGAAAGGGTAAACCCATACTTGTACAATTAGTGCATGATAAGATGGGGCATTGCACAGCTATGTGTGCACTTATCTGCATCATTTCTCACTAATGGTTGTCTTTTATAACAAAAGAAGACAACGTGCAATCAAATACTTTTTTGGTTAGCAAATACGGACTGCAATTGTTCATGAACCAAAAGTTCCATGCTAAAGGATGTAAAAATTGAATATGTTTATAAGACTATAGTTATAGATGTGTTTGCCAATACATGTATATTTCATTTTAAATGTACCTATTGTGCCTCCACATATACAAAGGTCTTCTATTCACGAAGTAATGGTAACTTGAAGAAAATAGGTGACATACTTCAACAATTCTATGCCCATTTATAGACCATTATGTTTTATGTTTTATGTTTTACAATTAGGGAAAATCAAGTTTTACAAACTAAAATAAGAATAGCAAATTGGCACTCTTAATAGCCAACAATTTAGGAAAGAAGTGCACTAGTTTCCGCACTTGAAACACTTTCAAAACAATCTGAGCAACCTACAATTTATGAAAAATATGACATGCAAATTTTCACGAGCCAAACTAACATCCAAACCGCATAATTTCACATCTCTTTGTATGGAAGTTTTTTTTTTAATGGAAATACACCATATGAACATGAAAAAGAATATCATTGAGAAATGCCATAAGGGATTAATGCAAGTCAATATGTAATGTAAATAGTTATACTTTCATGGAAGATGACTTCAATTTCAATGGATGTGAATATATAGGCATACAATGGCATGATGTGTACATTTATCTAAACTGCATGATGTGTACTTAGGTCATTCAACAAAGAAAAAAAAGCCAAACTTTTTCATTAGCTAGAACCCAGTGCTTTCTTGCGATTTCAATGTTTGAGCTTATTAGATTTGCTAAGTGTTCTTAATCTATACTCTCATTGGAACTTCGAGAACATCTATGACATGTTTCATATTTTTTAACATTGTCGAGGCCTTTGACCTAAAACTCAAGATTTTTGTTTATGTGACATGCTTATGGACCATAGGTGAGGACAAATGGAGAGCAGATTGTGATATAAAGGAATTGAAAGAATTGGAAAGTGATCATTAATAGGCCTATATGATTTCGTCAAGAGGATACATCATATACATAAAATAGAAATTAATGTTTTTTTATGAATTACCCACTACTTCTGCAAGAACCCAAAATAAGGATTTTTGTATGGAGATCAAATTCCTTAAGTATGAAAAAAGAATTCAATGTTGGGTTTAATATTATTTCCTTATATTGAACTTCTAGATTTTACAACAAAGGCACTCTCTGCTTGAATGTTTTAAATCCATTAGCCATAAAAACATTCATTCAATATTGGGACTTAAGCTATTTCCCTAAAATTAAGTTTTTGATTTGCACAAAATCTATCATGTTAGGATGCATCCTACTTAAAGATTGGCCTTGTCAAGTTCATACTATGAGGCAGAGGACCAATTTAGAAGAAAAGATGTAAGAGAAATAACTAGTTTCATTATTTGTTTATTTTTAATATTTTAAACAATACATACTATTTTAAATAAACTTGTAGTACCTTTCAAAAGGAGAGTTTGGTACTTCCAGTAAATTTTAAAAATGTGTGTATTTTCAATGTCTAACTCTTGGGACGAAATCAAGCATCAAACATTATGAGATAATATTTGTACTTTCTTTAAAAAAATAAAAGTTTCTAGACCAAAAGGTATTCCACTTACCATATAGTAAATTAAAAAAGTTTGTGGTTATTTCCTTACAGTTAGTACTTATAATTAGAGAAGTATTAAAATTAATCGGAAGGAAAAAATTTCTACTTTCTTTTTGTTCTCTGCGTAGATTCAAGCTCATTTTTAAAACTGATACATAAGCACTGGAGATGATATGATCTCAATCAATAGTGGTTGGGATGAGTACGATGTTGCCTATGGGCGTCCCGATTCCATTATCATTAACCACCACGTTACCGGAGAAACACCCACAAGTGTTGGCCTTACTTTAGACAGTGAAATAGACAGTGAAATACCTGGGGAATCACAGATGTGCAAGTTGAAAACTTTCATGATTATAATTCAAGATATGGTATTGGGTTGAAATCTAGTCTAGGTAGGGGTGGATATAGATAGATAGATAGATAAAAATTTAACGTCCACGAGGCTAAATATAGCTTATGGGACAGGAAGGCAATACGCTGACTTCAATAACTCAGTTCATTTCTTGTGCAAGTTGATGATGAGCCCACCTAACTTCTCAATTTACTCCTCGTTGAATAGGTTATGCCAAGAACTATCAGATATAGTATCCGCAAATTTATCCCTATTGTTCTTGAAGGCTTCACATTCTAAAATAAAGTGTTGTTCGGTTTCCACTTTCCCAGAGTTGCAAAACATGCAAATTTTGTCTTCCCAAGCCTCCTTTGGCCTCTTCCAGCGCCCAATCTCACAATAGAGTTGATGAGAGTTGGTTCTAAGCTGAGCAATAAGAATTTTAGCTCTCCAAGAAATATTGGCTCCTATATACACTTTTTGGAGTTGATCACATGCGGGGTTGAACTCATTGATATAATATATTTTCTTCCTTCCGATCTCATTACCCCAATTTCTCTTGTAAAATTTCTCCATAAGGAAGACCTTTATTTCTTTGTTATTTGTGGGGCACATATTGAATTGGATATTCCATTTACTCATCCACTTGATGTTTTGTTGCATCCACGTCTTTTTTCATTTACACAATGTATCATTAAAGGCAACGTTAAGCCATCTATCTCCTTCCATTTTTTCAATTCTTTTTAAATAGCTTATGAGGCGAACCATAGCAAGTGCCTCAATAGGAGCAGCCCCCGTTTCACTTAGCATGATATCATATGGGATGGTGCTTTTGATTTTAAATTTGCTTGTAATCAAACGCTTTTGGATTCCCTCGATTAGCTTCCATTGTGCTATTGAAGTGTTGTTGGCCCATAATTCACACCCATAAAGAACAATCGGCGGTACAAGAAGACCAAACAAGGTTTGAATAGTTTTCCAATCCCAAACCTCTGCTTCACAACACCTGTTTTGAAGAGCATAAAATGCCTTCCAACCACCTAATGTCATTTTATTCCTGCAACCCACCCATCTTAGATTTTTGTTGAAATCAATGTCGAGATATTTATACTCCGCAACTTCATCAAAAACGCTGCCACCAAAATAAAACTCATGTTGATGCTACTTTTTATTATTAGAGAAAATCATAACTTTAGTCTTGTTGATATTGACCTGCATCCCCACTGTTCTGCAAAAGCGCTCAAGAGAAACTAAATGTTCTTGCAAACCACAGGCAGATTTGGCAATCAAAATGAGATCGTCTGCATAGAGGAGCAGCTTTATTACAAATTCACCGAACTGGATACCCTCACCATTTTGCATGTTTAACCACTCTTCAAGTTTATCAATATTTAAGCCAAACAAAGTAAGAGATAGAGGACAACCTTGTTTGACCTCGATATCACTTCTAAAACATTTTGAAATGCTAGCTGAGGTTTTGATTTTGACTTTCACCTCTCCATACATCCTATGAACAGTAGCTCTCAGATGCGTAGGAATCCCCAATTTTTCCATCCTAAGCCAGAGTGTGTCCTTGGGGACAGTGTCGAAAGCCTTTTTAAAGTCAACGAAACAACAAAAAACCTCCTCCTTTTTCTCCCACCCTTTTTCAATAATGTGTCTCAAAATGACACAGTGGTCAACCATCGAGTCATGTGGCCTAAAGCCAACTTGCCCTTTTGCACGCTTATGGTTTTCTTCCACCCATTTGCTAATCCTAATTTCTATCATGCTACCAAAAAGTTTTGCAAATAGAGGATTGATCATTATTGTCCTGTAGTAGAGGAGGGATTGTTGACATCACCACTCTTAAAAAGTGGTATTGCAAGGTTGATTGTCCAATCTTTAGGAAACCCCTCATGGCTGATACTGTTGAAGATTTCTATAATGTGTCGAGCAAGGGTTTTCATACCCCACTTGAGATACTTTGCTTGAAGCTCAACTAGGTCTTTTTCTTCACCCACTCCCAACTTCTTAATACCCATCTCTATCTCCTACACGGTGAAAAGATTTGTAGTATTGTTGATCAAAGGTGGCTGGTTCACTCCACCTTCTTGCTCATAGAGTTTCTTAGCATAGTCAAACCATTGGGTGGCTGTAATATTATTTTCAATTTGCTTCTTCCTTGGCTGAAGTTCTTTCCAAAAAAGTTTGGGGTTATATCTACCCAGAAAAATTAACTCCTCTCTTGTTGTGAACATAAAATCGATTTTTTTCTTCTTTAAGATCTGTTTATAAGTCTTAATGTCAAGGTTTGTTTTATTTGACTCCCTTAGATTTCTCCAAGCTATCTTGCATTCCTTGTCAAACCACACATTAGCTGAAAAGCAATTAGTTTCAGATTTTCTATTTTTTGCTCTCTTGCATTTTGAGAGAGCCTCATGAACCAAACTTGATAATGCATGGCTATTAACAACATGCCTATGCATATGCTTCTCCTTACAAAGTCCCTCAAGAGTAGCTCTGAAGATGTTACCGTTTTTTGAAGTCAACAAAATTCTGCCCTGAGAAGGAGGTTGTTGAAGACATTGGTGTTTTGCCCCGAGCTGCCTATCCTTTGCCCAACACAAATTTATGTACACTGGTCTATGATCTGATTTGAGATCCCATATGACTTCCCTAATTACTACTTCCTTGATTCACTCATACAAATTGTGCGAACAAATTGCATAATCCACTACGCATGCCCCGTTGTATGTGTTGCAAGTGAAATTGCCCGACTTAGACCATCTAGCCAAACCATTGCAAATTATTAGATCAAAAGTGTCACAAAGAGTAATCAATTCTTCCCCAAAATGATTGCAGCCTTTAGCATCTTCAGATATTCTTTCCCACTGATGTTTTCTCTTTTCTATGAGCCAAATAGGGTTACCATTTTCTTTGGACCTGAAAATGTTGGCTTGACAATTTGATGTTCTAGCATTGAAATCTCCAACAAGAACATCCCCACGCTGCATAAAAACAGCAACACCTTTCTTTAAAGCAGCATAAAGGTCATTGTGATCTAAGTCACACTTTTTATAAACTTTGGATACTTGTGGGGCAAAGTAACAAGTTGCGATCCTGAGAAGATTGTTGTTTTCTTCAATTTTGAGCCATTTAAATTGTTTATTAGAATCTGCCTTTTCCAACTAAATGACACGTCATTCCCTTTCTTTTACTAGAACCATTATGCCTCCATGGCCTTTGCCATTTCCTGATGCCTCATTCCACACTACCAGTTTCCAATAGCCTTCAAACAATGGGGTCTTACATCCTTCATGCTCATGTGTTTATGTGAGACAAATAATGTCTTTGCCTTCTGCAATAGGTCCTAACCCAAGCCCACGCCTCCAAGGATAACCTCTGCAATTCCAACAAACTAAACTTAAGGAAGCCTGGGCTGAACTTTATTGCTATTTGTTTTGATGTGGAAGACTTAGAGTTGAGTTATTATGGCTATGAGTGAATGTTGATCTTGTCGTATCGCTGCCTGTTGAAGTATTTGTTGTCGTATCTTTGCTGCCCACTTGCTACTCTACATTGGGGCGGTGGCCAAAATGAGCAATAATTGCTTTGCCCTTGAACATCCAAGCCCTTTTGCCTTCATTCCTAACTGTTTTGATTTTTTCCATTTCCATCCTTCTTTCTTCTTGTTGCCTCGTAGTTAGATCCTCCTCTAAAAAAAAGCGAGAACCCCTCAAAAGTTGTTTTTTGCTCAAAATATTTTGTTTGTCACGAATACTGGGCATGACTACCTTGATGGGTCTATCTCTCACATCATATGATTTGCCAACTCTCCAAGCTTGACAAATTTGACCTTGCCACAACAACACTTCTTGTAGGAAGTCTTTCGTTAAGTCAAGGGTGTGTTCGCCTTCACCATAATCTTTTATCCCTTTGATAATTATATTGGATGCTCTAATCTGCCTTTCCTTGACCTCCCTGTCTTGTGCGTTCTTCACTTAAGTATTTGCTTTTTCACCCACACATGCAAAGTGTTTGCTGTTTTTATCCCAAGTTTTGGTAATTTCTGAAAAACTTATTTTCTCCTCTTCAACCTCTGCCTTTCCCAGCAAACTAGCATGACCTATCAGTATCTCCTTATCGTGAGATGTCTCGGTATTTGCTGTAACCTTGTTTGCTTCCAATGCAACTCTCAAATTTTGCCATTCATCTTTCATATTCTGCCACTCATCCTTAATTTTCTGCCATTCAAGCTTCCCAGCTAAAAGTGTTTCTTGCAACATTGAGATTTGAACTTTTAAAGCATTGTTATTGTCTGTAAGAGATCTATTTGTTGTAGTCATGACATGTATTTTGAGGCCACTTTCTTGCTCTTTGACCTCTAGAAATTCCAACCTCTCTTTGGCCCTCAAAAGTTTACACACATATACATCTAGACACCAAGCGAGAGGTGTAGAGGTTGGACTGTAGGTGGCGGGGTCTACAAAGTTACTACTTCCACACAAACGATTGCTACCACTTAAATGTGAAGGCACATTTTGACACCATCTTTTTGTCTTGTCTCCTGCTTATTCATCCTTTGACCGTGTTTTTTCCTTTCATGTGACCATTTCATACGGGCAAGTCTGTGTTTTAAAATGCCTTTAAATTGTTTAACGTTGACCCAAATATATTTTCCTGTCTTGCCAAAAAAGACAATTTTAACTTGTCCCAAATCATTAGTTTCAAAGTGCACCAGAAATTCTTGACCGTTTTTTACCAATGAAATGGTTTGTCTTCCCATTGTTTGTGTTTCCATTGTTTGTTTTTCCATTGACTGAAGAAACAATGAAATGGTTTGTCTTCCCATTGTTTGTGTTTCCATTGTTTGTTTTTCCATTGACTGAAGAAACAGAGGAGAGAAAAGAAAAGGACAGCAGCAGGAACAAATATAAAAAAAGAAGCATGCACCTCGAAACTGCTTAAGTTTGATAGACTGGGTCCCTCTGGTCTAGAAATCACCTCTTTCCTGCTGTGGACTGGGCCCGGTTGTCACTTTCGTGCTGCCTGCGTGCTCACCTGCGAGCCCTTTCCCTGCCCAGTTGTGTTTCCTGCCGCCTGCGTGACTGGGCCTGGTTGTCGTCTTCCTTCAGATAATCCATCGGTCCAAACCAACGGAGGCATCAAAGATATCTTCATATCCAACGTCACATTGAAATATGTGCAAATTGCAGTTGCCTTTAAAGGATCGTATGGTGACCATCCTGAAGACGGCTATGATCCAACAGTCCTTCCAGATGTTGTTAGGTTAAGCTTTACAGACATTGTAGGAGTTAATATAGAAACTGCAGGTTACATGGAGGGAATCCGGAAAGCTCCATTCACAGGGATTTGCCTTTCAAATATTTCCTTCAAATGTCACTACAGAATCTGCTTGGAACTGTTCAAATGTTTATGGCTTCTCAGAGTCTGCCGTCACTCTTCCATATTCACAGCTCTTAAACCCAATCCCTGGCAGCTAATCCCTTTGTCCACCTCATTTAGCAGTTCAGGCAAAGATATCTAAGCCAGCTGCACATATTGTTTGTGGTTGATTTTATTCTTTTCGGTTAGGTCAATACTGAATCCCTTTCTTCATTTTTGTAATGTTATGTAGGCAATAGTGTCCATAGCATTCAGAATTATATTGAACTATTTACTACATTCTTCTTTATTTCTATCAAATAAAGTTCAGCTCTTCCCTTACAATTAAACCCTACACGCCTACATTTATTCTTACCAGATAGACCTTCCAATTTAAATCCTGGCATTAGAGATTTCCTCTCAATACCATACAGCTCTTATGACTGAAACCCTAGTACTGAAGGCTCCCGTCCAAACATTATGAAGCAAGATGCTCCCGTGTCATCTCAACAATGAGTTAGAAGTTTACAGAAATTTGTGCACGTACACTTCTAATAAGTTTGCTGTAAAAAACTGAGAATCATTGCCCTTTGGGGATCAATATTTGGCGGTTGGATGTTTTTTTTCATATTCATTTGTTGCTGGTAAGCAAGAGCTAACAGCTTAAATCATATTAACTTAAATAAATTTTCCTATCGGCAGAATCTATCGTTGCACCCCCTTCGGCGTAAGTAAAGATACATCATGTATGTACATATGAACATAGATATCATACACTTGTAGTGGAATTCTCATCCTACAAGCTTCTAGAGAAATATTTGATTGCTTGTAAATAAGTATGTTTGCTTGCCTGCTAAGCCTCACCTCTCCTCTTACACATTTTTTTTTAAAAAAATCCAATAAGCTTCAAAAAAAACAGTTTTCCCTTCAAGTTTTGCTGAAAAAAAATTAAAAATCTCCCAAGGAATGGTTGTAGTGTTATAATGGGGCTAATCTCAAGAGATAATGTCAACATCGAGCGGGCAATGCCGCAACAGAGTAAAACCAAATCTGGTCCAAGGCTAGACAATCCTTACAAGCTATATAGCTATTTGTCGGAGTCTCAACATCTATTATAGGCTAAACGCAGCATGGCGAGCCTCAAACTTTTCTTGCTTCCAATTATCAGACAAAATACTTATGCAATGTTCGATTAGATTTTTCTTTCTAACTTGAAAGAAATGGATGAACCACAAACTAATCATTTATCTTATCTTTTAAACAGTAAAGAATAATCTTAGTAATCTAGTATCCTTACAAATTGTGACGAAAGAATGTTATCAAAACATATATCACTAGAGAAATTGTGAAGAAACACTGCTATATACAGAATTTTGTTATTTTGGACGTATTCAAAATGAGTCCGATACACTCAATTTCCGCATGAATCAAGTTTTAATTGAAGATGCTTTAGGGGCAGCAGGAAGATCATCTTCATCTACGCCCTACACAATTCACACATTGTATTATTATAATCTTCACTATTGAAAGAATCCAACCCAAGAATGTAATTCAAAGCTTTTATTTTCCTAATGTCTAATTCATTGTAAAAAAACTATGCATTAACAGCCAAAAGGAATGGAAATTCATATACAGAATCCACAGAATCTGGAAACAATGAGCCTCAAAGTATTATTATGCCTAGCCTTTAAACCAATTGGCAAGCATGAAGAATGATTTCAAGGTATACATTTTGCATTGATGTTCTTCAAAATCTAGCCTCCTTAACAAAAGTGCAATCATGAAACCTAGCCATTTATCAAATCTGTGTCAAATAATGAGCACATGAAGCATCAAACACTCTTATAAAATGGATAAAGATGCATGTTTTTAAAAAAAAAATCTTGCTCCAGTTTGGACATTTCCTTTGTAATAAGATAAAATGTACCCCAAGATAAATTTAAGCAGTGCTCTCTTCTATGCAAACCTTGCAATCATTTAATTCTCAAAAATGAGATAAGCCTTGAAGTTTTGAACAAATCCTCAAACAAGCATTAGACATTATCTCAAAGATAAGTAATAAATGACCAAGAATAATTAGAACTAGTAAAAACATCAAGACAGCTATCATTTTTTCACTATTATGATGTCGCTACCCTTCGAAAACCAGATATCCACTTTTTCCTCAACGATCAAACCCAGTCAGCACAACGTAAACATTAACATGCAGCAATCTATCAAAAAAAAGCATTAACATGCAGCAAACTTAGACAAGCTACTTGGATTTGAGAAAGCTAGTCAAGTCCACTTGTTAGTAATCGAAGTTGCCTGAAGTTGCTTTGCACTTCACATTTCCACAAAAGCTTTCAGTCAAGATATGCCATAATTACCATGTCAGATATGAAACCCTTCCCAACAGCCCAAAGAAGGTGAAAGGAAGCAAACCTTGACTACTATGTAAATCAAAATTATGTTTGCTTGATTGTTGAAGAATATAAGAAATTTAAAGTGAGAAATTTAGGCCAACCTTTCAATATGCTGATAACCTGCATTGCCTGTTTCATGTAAGATTATGCCCAAAAAAATCTTGCTTTCTTGCCATTGACAAAATGTCTCTCAGGATTCAGCTCTAGAGAGATGCAACTCCCTAGTTTGAGAAGCCCTACTCCACTTTTTTGGAAGAGGAGACAAACAGTGGAGAGGTTGCTGGATTGAGTTTGGTCCATTTTGAATACTGTTAGGGTACTCATCATTTCAGATTGTACAGCCAATTTAACCAACAAATCAATTAATCTACATCTCCTTCAAGGTCATATTTCTTGAAAAAAGTTGTATCTACAACACATTCAGATGTAACTGAATGGGTCATAGATACAATTATTAAAGCAATCAAAATTTTGTTCCTTTTAAACCAGTTTTCCATGGGGATGCATTCCTTCTGGAAAAATGATGTTTCCGAAGACAGGGATGGCTGGGAACCATCCCTCCACCACCAACAAGTAGGAAACGTCCTCAATATATCTCCCTCAAAGAGGGGACGTCTGTAAGATGTCTCTCCAACAATGGGGAGAGTTTTAGATGGCTTCAATACTTTGAGGGTGTCATGTCCCCATTTTGGCTGACATCGTTTGGCATGACGGATTTGCCTATCATCGACTCTCGTAGGCAAATGGTTTGGAGAGAGGGTCATTATGTTGATCATTTGATTGCATATTGCTGACAGAGCCTACATTCGGTAGAGCCTACATCCAATTTGGGCCTACATGCAGTTGTAGTGGAGCCTACATCCAAAGTGAGCCTACATCCAGTTTGAGCCTACATCCAATTGTAGTAGAGCCTACGTTCAGTCTTGAGCCTACATTCGGTTGTAGTTGGGCCTACATTCAATTATGAGCCTACATTGTTATAATTTTGAGTTGAGAAATGTACTTTATTATTATAATGTTATTTTATTATAAAGTACATTATAATTAGATGTTTCTAGAAGTTCTAGCAACTTCTCAAGGAAAAGAATAAATAGAGGGTTTGGGCTTTCATTTGGACATGCTTGGATTTGGGATTTCTTCTACTTCTTCCATTGTGGAGCAATTTGTAGTCTTTAGGTCTACAAATATCATTTGATCTTTGGGAACGATAACTCCCCTAGATTTGCATAACTGAAGTAGTGAAATATCTACTGAAGGGTTGCATTATTGGAGTTGGTACTCAGCCAATTCATGTTGGACTTCATTGAGAATTGATGTAAGGGTTTGCAATTGTTTGGAATAAAGGTTTGAATTCATCATTTGCATTGGTGAATCATTTTGGTAAAGGTTGGAGATCTTTTTGGCACATTTTCAGTCAGTTCACACCAGGGCCTGAATTCAGAATTTTGTTCATATCTCTCAACATACTTGGAGATAATTTTTATGTATTTGAGGGGACAATAGTACTTCATTGGCGGTCCTGTTAATACCAATTTGGAGGCACAAAACCCTGTCATTTATTTTCTGCAGGTGCCGTACTGTACGGCCCTGGTACGGCAGGTACAGGTCTGGTACAGCAGCAGCAATCTGGGCTCTATCAGGGTACATTCGGAGGTGTCTCATCAGCGTTTGCAATCAAGGTTCAAGGAGCGGTTTTCAGGTTCATTACATGAGTTTTTGTTGTTATTGAATGCCAAAATTGCATATAAGTTGAATGTGACAGTCACTGTCATACAAGTCTGAAACAGTACTGTTCTTCTATCATTTTGTAATTGAAATCAGTCGTTGTTATGGTCAAAGAATCATTGTATTGATAGTGCATTATTAGGCCTTGTCTTTACCAAAGTTTCTTGTAAAGTAACAGTCCATATATGTGCTCAGATAACAGTCCATTGTAATCAGACATTGCAATATTGTAGTTGGATTGATATAGTAGAGAAGTGCATTGCAGGGTCATGTAAGAGTTCATTGTCATATGTGATAGTTCATACATTCTCTTGTCATAATTCAGTGCTCAAGGGTAAGAGTTTGTAACTGTCATACACTTGTAGAAAATCAGTCTTCTGAACATTGCAATCAGAATTTGGGTAGTTCATGATACATTGGCATTGGGGTCTTTGCATTTAGAGTTTCATTGTTGCTCATTGCATTACTTTTCAATATTGGTATTGTTATCTTAATTGCACTTGATGCTCAAACAACTACCACACTGAAACACAACATCTCAAACAAACAATTCAGTCGCTTGCCAAGTGTTTGACGAATTGTCTCAGTTCAGATTTGGGGGTTTTAGTGGCCTTTATAGTAAGGGTCATTACAGAGGGGGCTCCCAAGTATCTCTCATGCATCTCCAAATCTGCTGACCATCGCCTGTATCAAACATCTTCAAAAAGCAATTTAATTTTGAATCGGGCATTTTTCTTGATGTTCATGCCCATGGCCATCACTACACAATTTTATGGGCCCCACACACATCTTGAGCACTCCAAAAAAAAACTATAAATACTCCTCACTCTCCCACTCCAAATCACTTTCAAAGCTTGAAAGAACTCAGCAAAGCTGCAAGTTTCATAGCAAGATTGAGAGCAAGGAAGGATATAAGAGTTAGCATTAGGAAGAGGAAGAGCAATAGCAAGAAGAATAGCAAGTGCACAAAACATGGAGATAAAATAATGAAAATTACATGTGCCACCAAGGTCTATGTGTTGTCAAAGACCTTGAGACCCCCATTCGCTGCCATCCCCAAATCTAGGCCTTTGGCCCCACCATCCCTAAGACTCATCCCCATTAGCCCCTGCACCCCCATCCCAGGACTCGATGGAATATAGCTTCAAACACAGTAAAAGCTGTCATTGACACTCCATACCAAAAGGGGCCAATAACATTTTCAAATTATAGAAGATAGTTTAAACTTGTTTTAAATAAAGCTATGAAGGTAAGCAGAAGAAATTGGAAGGACCTTCATTCGGCACACTAAATTAACAAGTACCACATGTCACATACAGTTAACAAGGACTGCAGGAATAACATAAGAAAAAATATATGAATGACAGAAATGGAACCCATTCTAGAACTTGTGCATACTCGCACAATGACAAGGATTGCATTGTAAACCCCTAGGGTGTCCACTAACATGATGGACATGACCGAAGTGAGAGACACTGGACCAAACAAGAGGCCTATTGCACATACTTAACAAAGATGAATTGAGCATTATAAAGGGAAAGGTAATGTGATGATTTTTGAGACCTCACCTAGCCAACATACCTCTAGTATGGGTGGCTCATTTGTGGGAACAATAGAGGCTCTTAAAATTACATTTATATAGTCCATATTTTGTACCAGTCAGGTTTTGACCTTGTGACTAATATTTAAAGCAAACCAAGCCTTGGCAATCCACCTAAACTATGAGTGCACATTATATGCATCTATAAAGACAATATTTGGAACAGTTCATCTTTGTTTTCATTCTCCATTTGGTATTATTAAATTGGCATATTTTAAAGGCAGACTTCTTTGTGTACATTTCAATTATACTTCAACTTTTGATTTAGTTTGAAATATATTTTTTTGGATAAGATATAGAATACACCCACAATTCTACCACTTGTACTCCTTTTCTATGGCCATTTTGGACTTTTTCAAAGAAATAGGACTCTGCACTTCGCCAAAAGAGAGCAAAAGCCAATGAACTCTTGAAAAAGGATTTCAACAAGCCAAGGAAGACAATACATGTCAGTTGCTCAATGCATCTATTCAAATGTGCTACCCTTCAGCTTGGTATAGTACTATATTAGAAAAGAGATGTTGAGTGGCACTGACAAAGCCCCTAAAGGGTGCCAAAGCCTAATTATGAATAAGGTCAAATCGTAATAACATCTACAAGAGAATGTGAAGAATGATGGAAGGAACTTGCACAGATAAAATGCACCATGCAGAATATAATATGCAATAACAAATCACAATTAGAAGGAAAAAGCATGAATATAACAGAAATTAGAACATATTGATTTTTGTGGAGCAGCAGGCTCCAAATACGATATATTCAAGATGACCTAAACTTTCCAAGTCATTAAAATATATAAAATCTAGCTAAAGACAACTTCTATAATCCCATAAATGTGAGATAAATAAAATATATAGAGCCTAACTAAAGAAAACTAGTACCGCCCTATACATGTGGATTTTTGTTCTACTTTGACTTACGCAGTGACTTACAAAGCATGTGTACCCAAACCAATATCAACTAGTAACTAATACATATATCAAAATGTATGTTCCTAACATTGCTTCCCCCTTCAAAAAAGCTTTGTCCTCAAAGCTTGACAGAAAGAAGCTTGGATACAATGCTAACAAGCTTCCATGTTGCATCCCTTTCCATTTCACCAAACTCCTCAATGGCGTCATTGTGAATTTGCTTCACGCACCTATCTAAGATCACCTCCCATTTCATAAAGCTGGAACATTTGGACATTCTATTGGCACCCGTGTTGCTTACCCAATAACTCTCTTGAGGCAAAAGACATGATAAAATAGGTAGATTTTTGAAGAGGAGGGGAATACAAGCTTATAGGCCACTTCTCCATGCATTGCACCACCTAATAAAAGCCATTAAATTTTGCACCCAACCTACTACCCATTGTCACACAAGGATTGCTTGTGAGATTCTTGTAGAACCTATATCACCAACTTTAAAGCTGCGCTCAAACCTATGTTGATCCACCTACTGCTTCACATGGTTTTGTGCCTATTGTGAGTTTTCCTTGAGGACCTTGAGAACATTTTCTCATTTGAAAAAGGATCCATCAATGGTCTAGACCCTAGGATAAAAGAAGCCAAAGAATGTGGGGCTTGACAATAGAGAGCCTCATACAAATTCGTCTTGGAAGCACAAAAATGAGCATACTTGGGCAATCAACAATCACCTACAAGTCTTACAATAAACTTTTGGACCCAACTTCTGACCCATCATCAAAAAAAAGAGCACTACTTGCAAGGCTATTGTAGAAAGAGCCAATTACCAGCTTCAAAGCTATGCTCAAACCTGTGTTGATCCATCCGGTGCGTCACATGGTCTTATGCCTATTGGAAATTGTCCTTAAGGACCTTGGGAACATTCTCTTATTTGTAAAGGGAAACATTAATGGCCTATACCCTAGAAGAACCTAGAACATAAGAAGCTAGAAAAGGTGGGGATTGAAAATAGAGAGCATCAAACAAACTCATCTTAGAAGCACAAAAAGGAGCATACTTAGACAATCAACAATCGCCCAAAGGACTCCTCTACCACTGGAATTTCGGAAATCTTAAATGAAATCCACAAAAATATATGCCCAAGTCAATTTTGGATTAGGAAGGGATTATAGCAATCTTATCAATTTGACTCTCCCCTTCGTTGTGTGTTTAAGTTTGTACCACAAGAAATCTCACACGATGTGTTCATCCATCTTCAAGAAGTCAAACATTTTTATTTTTATTTTTTATTTTTATTTTTTATTTTTATTTTATTTTTTGGGGGGAGGAATGAAGTTCCTGAGAATGATTGAGTTGTCACTTAAATAGTTATAAATGCAATTGTGGAATTTCAACACTTTCCCCAATGATGTGAACCCAAACAATGACCAAAGAGCTTGTTCCAACTATTGAATGAATTCTACATTTTGGTATAAGCTTCCCATTCTAGAAAAATTGCCTCCATCCAAGTGGGTATTAGAACTAAGAAAGAGAACTACGAACCTTCCTCTTCATAATAAGGGTAAAGTGCATCAGCCACCACATTTTCTTTGCCTATTTTTCCATGGATCTACAAGAAGCCTATGTAACCTATTGTGGGGGCACAATGAAGTTCCATGAGTACTTTATGCTTGAGCTTTTACATTAATAAATGTGATCATGGTATTTCAACCCCTACCCTAATGGTGTAAACCCAAAAAATGACCAAGGATCTTGTTACAACCATTGAATAAATTCAAAATGTTGGTATAAGCTTCTCATTCTATGATTCTAGACAAACTTCATCCATCCAAGTGGATACTAGAAATAAGAAAGAGAACAATGAACCTTCCTCAAAGAGAACAATGATCCTTCATCTCCATAATTATGGAAATGTGCATCAACCACCATATTTTCTTTGCCTTTTTTGCCAAGAAACTTCAAGAAGCCTAATTGACCTGTTGTGGTAGGATTTGAAGTTCTATGTTTAACTGATGCTTGAGATTTTATATAAATACATACAGTCATAGCATTTCAATACTTGCTCCAACGACATAAACCGATGTTTTGACCAAGGATCTTGTTCCAACTATTAAATGAATTTTAGATTTTGGTAGAAGTTTTCCAATCTAAACAAACTGCATGCATCCAAGTGAGTACTAGAATACAAAAAGAAACCAATGATATTTTGGTATAAGCTTCCCATTCTAAACAAATTGTCTCCATCCAAGTGGGTACTAGAACTCAAAATGAGACCAATGAACCTCCACATTTTCTTTTCCTTTTTCACAATCTCATAATCAAAATCTAGTATCTTGGTTACCCACTCTATTGTTCTAAGAATACCTTTGTTGTAGGAAATGGTTAAGGTTGTTATGATTGGCTTTGAACTAGAATTTTCTGCCAAATATGTACCAACGTCATTACTGAACAACCTATAGAATAGCCATCATCTCTATTTCATAAGAAAATTTAGCTAAACTTTTCCCTAACAATCGCTTTTTCACGAAATCAAGTGGTTGACCCTCTTGCATAAAGACAACATCCATACATCTCCCAAAGCTATTACACTCCAAGGCAAACAATGTAATGTCCCCATTTTTGTGCCTTCCTTAGTGCTAGAGTTTCTAATAGGTTTGGCCTATTATTCGGTTCCCGTAGGCCAGCAGATTGTGTAGGGGACTCATTCAAGGGCTTATGGAGACATATCAAGGCTTTGTGAGCCAGTTTGACCAAGTTGGGACAGTCTCCACATTTTAGGAGGAATCCTTGTTTTTTAGGGATGGACTGGGAATTGGTAGGGACACATCAAGAGACATCTAGGATCAGCCTGGACACTTTTGGCACAGTTCCTATTTTTTAGGAGAGTTCCTAATCTTTAGGAGAAGACTATCAGTTAGCTCGCAGTGGTCAAACAGCATGAGTGAATAGGGGGCAACAGACAACTCAAATCAGGGTCGACATGAGCAAGCTATGAACAATTTGGAAATAATTTAATTATTTCCTAAGTTTTAATAAAATAATAATAATAAGTGATTATTATAATCACTTTATAATATACCAATAATTTATAATAATATGATGGTGACCCAATTCCCTAAGCACATAATTTTATATTATAACTTTAAAAGGGAACTTTTTTGGCCATGATGAATAACCCCTTATGAGGTTCGAATCTCCTAGGGAGGAGATAAATTAAATAAAACACAATTCCTTTGCATTATTAAAGAAAAAGAAACCCTAAATGGAATTCGAACCCTCTTCGAAGGAAAGAAATTGAAATAAGAGAGGGAATTGGGAGCTCAATGATTCATTCCAAGTCATTTTGAAAATACGATTGGAGGTGAAGCTTGGGTAAAGAACTTTTAGCCATGCATATCTCCTAAGAAAAAAATTTCTCAGTAGATTGAGAACCTACAGGTGTGCAACATCATCCAAAGGTTTTCATATGCACAGATCAAACCAAATCTTGCAATAATAATCATTTTATGAGAGTTTAAAGTACAAATCAGATGGAGTCAGAGAAAGTTAATTTCCAGTTTGCAGATTAGAGCATAAATTGGGTTTCTTTTTGGTCTCCTGTGTTGGAGTACAATGAACATTGAGAGGGGGGGTGAATCAGTGTTCATACACAAATTTTGCCTTTTAAATGCTTTTTCAGATTTGACTTGTTTATACAATATGAACCAAAAGAAGAAATGGATAGCAAAGTAATTAAACACGCAAGAATATGACACAAGATTGTCCTAAGTGGAAACCCTCTGGGAAACAAAACCACTTGAAATTGCTTCATTGGCTTATCTGAAATATGTTGTTTACAATGCCTCACTGGCTGGTGTGTCCCACTGACAATGTGCTTCACTAGCTATCACACTAACTGTCTCAATTACTTTTGAAATTCAATCACAAAGTATCATCTCTGTTTCTTTCCTTAACATATTCTGATCTCTCGTCACCTGAGACTCATAATCATAAGTACAACATAGCTCTCAAAATCTCATACAGTATATTATTGTGCATAAGCATAATTTTATACACAATAATATATCTTATGGATTCAATATAAATCTTTACATCTTTTTTCAAAGTACTGTCATACAATCAGTATGATCTTATGATCATACTGAACAGTGTCTCCAAAACAGAATACATTCAAGAAAGATATTCCTTTTATACAACTCTACACAATCTTTGCATCTGTCTATATATAACACTACTGAATGCCTTCAATATAATGTATATATAATGTTCCTTGCTTGCAAACTGAATGAGAACTGTCATTATAACTAGCAACCGAAAATAGACTATTCAACTTGTTTTACCAAACTGTTCTCATAAATTGATTGTTCTTTTTGCAAATAAACTGCTCCTCTAAACAAAATGACAATGTCCTTTTAACAAATGATCATGTTAACAGACTGACCTTCAAACAAATAACAAACTCAAAACAATGCAACCACAACCTCTTAATCCAAAAGACTTTACATAGAATGACATACTTTATATGTTTGATAAAAAGAATGAAAACAGACTCTCAACTTCGGGTTACAAGATACCCAAGATAATCATTGATATTACAAACCTGAAACCCTAAGGGTTAAACCCTTAACCTTTTTCAAAAACTCTAAACTCAATGACAACTGAAAGCGGATGAATGTTCAACAATATGCATGATAAACACTAGGGTATGAGTGATTTTGAGACTTGGGTAACCAAACAATTCACTGGAGTCAAAAACCTTCTCCTTACACATACCCTTACAAAGATTCTCCAAAAATAAATAACAACTAGGCAAAGCATATTTTCTGAACACAAAGACTATAACAGGAGATACCCAAAACTGACATTCAAATGAACTTTCAACTGTACAGAAAGAAACCCTTTAATAAATGAATAACACAAACATTACTTACAAAACACAAACAGTAATGATATGTAATCAAAACCCTGCTAATACAAAGTATTTCAAGAGATAAGACTAACTAAAATAATATTAAGGATAGCGAAACACCTAGTAAAAATAGAAATAGATTGCCATGAAATCTTTTGTTAAGTCACATTTTGTCCTGTAACAATCTCATGAATTCAAACTGTTATTTCCTATTTCAATAACCTGTCATTCCATCTTCCCTGGTAGTGTGGATCCGAACCCTAACTGACATCAATGCCCCAACTCGAGGGCTTCAAAGACCAAGCTTCAAAAATGATGATACTAAATGAGCTTCAAAACATAAAAATGTTTCCTTTTACACAACAAAACTTAGGTCATCAAATGTCGACCCCCACTTATTTCATAAGATGTATTTTGGTGGGCTCAAACACAATGTGCCTTTAGTCACATAAAGTGACTCATACTAAACTTTCTTCAACCTTTCAAAATAATGGAGAAGGGATTTAATCCTTCTTTTTTATTTTCAAACTAATCACAAATGCTCATAAAATCGGACGATGTCTATTCCACTTTTCCTTTGAGAAGTATATTCAACCGTCATATATATACCTAGCAAGTATATTCATTTGAAACCAAATTTTCATCTTGAATATATAGATATGAAGTCTTATTATCACGACAACTCATATCAACTCAAAACCATGAAATTTTACCTTCAAAAATGATGTAAGCTGGAATGCTCATGATTTTAATGTTAAAGCTTGGTAGTTGTTGGAGCTATCAACTATACCTGCGATGGTTATGTCTATCAGAAATTATAATCTCTGTCAGCAGTGGATGTCTCATAACTTCATAAGCTCAATGTCTAAAAGTCTTCATTATATCAGTCTAGTTATTTTATGGAGACCTTGTATGGTCAAGTGATCAAAGAAACTCACTTCTGGGTACCGTCAATTATATTGTGCATGCAGACTCTTCTCCTTTCATGGCTTTTGGTAAGCCAAGAATATGATGGTTCATTACTGTTGATAATTGAAGAGCTATATGTGTCGTGACTGCTGAGTCAGCCTCATCAAATGTTGCACCTCCTTTATTGTAATGGTAGACGTGTGTGACTGTTGAAGTTTTCTCTGTACAGTTTTTCCATATGAAACATTGCATCCTTGGTGTACTTTATTAAAGTCAATGAGGAGTCCAGAAATAAAACGGCACTTATTGATAAACGTCGCCAGTTCATACAACACTGAAATTAGAGATGAAGCATTTTTTATTCCTGTCTTATGAAATTCTGAACATCGTCAGTTGTGGAAGAGTGACGTGTTTCTAACGACAAGGTGTGTGGTCATTCACTAGGTATCAATTATTATCGTGGGCAGTGTGTATGATCGTTAGGGCTATTGAAGCGATCATTTTCCAAGACTATTGTTTTTCGAAAGAGGTGACTGTAAGAGTACACTAAGATATTCAGTGTGGCTGTTGAGAATTATTTATTTTTAGTATTTAGTTTTTGATCTAGGAGTTAGAGTGATATGCGTATAGCATACTTCTGGCATCATTTTTATGTATCAAATACAAATGATATGTTGAGGGTCTTTGTTGATATGTTCTAAGTTTAGTGTGAGCATTCAAAAGTATTTGGCTATTAGTTGTAGGTTCAGTTTTGTTAAAAGGAGATCTATGTATTGATCTTAAGAGTGTGGCTCAGAAGTTCTTGTGAGCATTGTATTCAGACATTCACTCATTTTCTCAATAAAGTTGTATTTCTTGGTGTGGCTGGGTTTTCCAAGAGGTTTTCGCAGCGTATATCTAGTGTTCATGTGGTTTGATTTATCTGTCTCTTATTTTTATGCAATTTTGGTTCTAATTTTAACATGGTATCAGAGCAGGTTTAAGGAAAGATCCAGAACCAGATTTATTCTAGTATCGAAATATTCTTTTTTTCTCTTCTAGTTTGATTCTTTTAGGATTCAAAATGGTGAATGGATTCAAGGTTGAAGATAGGTTGGATGGTGCATCAAATTTCACATCATGGAAATTCAGAGTTCTGATTGCACTAGAAGAAAATGATCTTCTAAACTATGTGAAAGAAGATGTGCCTGAACCAACCGATAATGCTGAGAAAGCTCAATGGAAGAAGAATAACATTATGGCAAAGAAGATATTGATTGATTCTGTAAAGGATCATCTTGTGCCTACTATATCCAAATTGAATTCAGCTAAAGAAATGTTTGGGAGTATCTGTAATGTCCTCTTTTTAGCATAACCATGATAGTGGATGGATTTAACCTATTACTGGGTCTTGTAGGCTAATACTGGTGATTAGAGGACCTTATTGAGGGTTATGGCTCCGTTTGGTGGGACTTACTATTTATAGTAAGTCAAGGGATGGTTTTGATGAGCTCGGATCAGTTAGAGGAGTTAAAAGATGCTCTCAGTTTTTATTTTCGATTTCCGGTTTGGGCTCCAATAATCTTGGAGGGAGCGTCTATTTTTAGTAAATCACCCCGTCAAGTTCATTCATCGACTTTTTTCAACAAGATCACTCATGTGTTATCACATTTCGATTTTGATGCTTCTTCAATCATTTTCGTAAGATGGGTGAATTATGATTATTATTTAATTAAATACGCTAAGGTTGCTATTTTTTGTTGGTATTGTGTATTGGTCACCTTAGTGTCATAGCTCATTGGAACCGGGTTGAAAAGCTTTAAATCTTGGGCACAAGAAACAATGACCTTGTGTGTCAAAATATCACGATATTGATGAAAAGGTCATTTTTGGAGCCAAAGGGAGTTAATAAATTATATTATTCAAATATGTGCCTAAGTATAAAGCAAAGGGCATTTAAGTGAAAAGCATCTTCATGAAGTTAACGGTTGGAATGATAAGGAAGATTTGTTTTATTATTATAAAAGCAATGGCTTGTTGCAAATGAAATCATTCTTGGATATCTTTTATTTGCAATTTGATGAGTTTGTGTTCGTGAGGATTTGAAGTTTTTCTTCTCCAAGCCAAGAACAATCTTCTTGCTGGTGTAGGCATTCCGAACCAACATCTAAGTTGGTGAACTATGCTAGATTATGTGTTGCGTTAGACATAAGACAGCTGGAATGGCTTTAAAGGGCAGCAATCATCTATTTAATGGCTGCGATCTTAATCCCTTGGAGCAGCGATCTCATACATTGGCTGCGGTTATCATTCCATGAGCCCTGCGTTTGCCATATTGGTTGCCATACTGGTTGGAAAGGAGCTGTGAGATCTCTACAAGGTTGTGAATATATTCTTATTGGTTGCGTCCGTATTTTTGCTGGCTGCGATCTCTCCATGGTGGTGATTCAACATCCAGTGGGCTGCAATTATGTTTAGTGTCATCAATCAACCAAATCCAAGTTCCTTTATTTGAATTAATAATTGTTGATGCATATATTTGGGCATTGTAAATACTTGCATCTTGGATTTAGGAAATGAATGGAATATTTATACTTAGCTTGCAAAATAATGTGAACTTCATGTATTATCATATGTTTTGAATTGCAAAATCATTTAAATACAAACATAGCAAACCATTCACACCCAAAAATCAGAACTTGTACATTGCATATAAAGTGTTTGACAAAATGTCAAACATTCAAAATTGACAACCAAAATCAAAATTGAGGCAATATCCTAGTGTGGGATATTACAATGGTATTAGAGCTTGCATGCTAAGTGTTTGACAAAATGTCAAACATCTTAAAAGTAAAGCAATTTGATGTTTGTCAAAATTAGAACCAACAAGGGTTCTTTACAGTGGTATCAGAGCAGATTCCTACCATCCTACAGGGTTGAAAATTTTGAGTTCCCACGCTTGATTTGTGAGTGATCAACACTCTCATAGGTTATTTTAATCATGGACAAATACAAGAAATCCGGTAAATACGGAAACCAATTGAGCAGTGTCACATTTCAGGAAACAAACAGGTGCCCTAGTAAAAAATGAAATGGAGAAATTGAGGCAAACACAGAAAAGGCTAAATGCAAAACTTTCAGATCCAGCGACTGTGACAGGGCAGCTAAGTTTATGGTTTCCTTCTTCAATAAGTCTTCCTCACGGAGAAAGCAGGAAGAGAAACGAGAGGTTTTCACAGGTGAGACGTCCAGAAATCTTCAAGATGAATTTTCAGCAACTACTAATCATTGTGGAGCTGATCTCGTGCTTTGTGGGGTAGCCACTAGTCCACCTTGCATACATGATGTTGGAGACTCTTCACAAGGACACACAGATATGACTGATTTGATGTAGGACAGTAGCACCGAGTCCCAACATCTTGATGAGACCAGAGTTAGTGAACAAGAAAATAATGATGAGATGTTGACTACCCTTGATGGCAGCCTCACACTAGTTAGTGGTACTAAAAATGTCAGTGACACAAGGTCTGATTTTTAAGACAGCAATCTCTTATTTGATCATGTTGATGGTGTTGTTGATGCCAATATGGCTTCTGACTCATTAGATGATGGAGTTGTTTTTGAAGACTGCGAGGAGAATATGAGTTCGGACGGTTCTGATTTTTATGACAGCAATCATAATGATGAGTCAGTGCAAGAGACAGCAGTCTTCTCCTATGTGGAGGATGAGAACATGGAGCTACCTAGTGATGACACTCATGATTTGAGTGTTGGGGAGGAGTTACACAATGTAGATTCATGTCATTGTGATGTTGATTCACATTACAACAGTGAGTCATGTATGTAACGAGAGGAGATAGCAGAGGAGTCTTGTGAAGAACCTACTTGGCTCTTTGTTGAAGGTAATATTTATTTCTGAATTTGCTTGCAATGTTTTGTTTTTTGATATGATAATATTTGACTTCAAAAATATTTCCAGAATTGAATATTGTTTAATATCAATTAATTCTAAACTTCCGAGCTCATCAGAATGGATTAAATTTACAAATTTGCCAATTACAAAACCACATATTAAATTATAAATTCAAATTGGCACCTTAATTGCAAAACGTGGCCAACCTGGAAGAAAACGTAGCCACCAAAAGGAACATAAGACTCCAAAGTCTGAAAGTAGCCTTGAGAATATGGAACACAGGCCCACAATGATGAAACGCAGACCTCCCAAATGCTTACGCAGCTCTCTGCAGTGCAAAGCAATCTCTTAACTTGAACGTACAACTGCTAGAAGACAAAACGCAGCCTCCAAGTGTAATTTGCAGCCAACAATTAATTATTTGGTTCTTTGATTTGAAACGCAGCTCCTCTGGAAAATATCATATCCTTGCTAACAATTTGTAACCAGACTAGAAGATACAACAACCTTCTAGTATCAATATAATCTTCTGAAGATAATCGAACCAGAATTATGAATACCTCAATAACAGTAGCAAATTAACAATTCTCCTCAAATTTGGTATACAACAGCACCAAATTTGCATCCACAGAATCAAAATTAGATTTCCAAAATTCAGTAGCAAAATTCACCACCAATTAATGATGATTCAAATTGCAGAAGTGAGGAATCAGTCCTCAAACCCTTGCCAACTTCTCCACAACCAAAAACTTCATTAAAATTGCATAAGTCAAGAATGAGGTTCGAATTCTCATAAAGTTGTATATATAATATTTTCCATAGCTTCTCAATGACACTTTTCACTTAAAAGCCACTTGCTTTATGCTTGCACATTTTAAATATAATAAACAATTATATTTCTTTCCACTTTAATGATAAAAAAAGACCCTTTCATTAAAATGACCATATTCTGACACATAGGGTCCCTGTTTTATGAGCTCGGGATTTAAAACTTCTCAACCCAGTTCCAACGAGCTATAACACTAAGATACCCAAAATAGATTCCCAATAAAAAAGGCAACCTTAGCCGTTTTAATTAAATAATAAACATAATTCACCCATCTTGCGAAAACGACTGAGGAAGCATCAAAATCAAAATTTGACAGCACAAGAGTGATCCTGATGATGAAAGATGATGAATGAACCTGACAGGGTGACTTACTAAAAATAGACGCTCCCTCCAAGAATCTTGGAGTCCAAACCGGAAGCCGGAAATAAAATCTGAAAGCATCATATAACTCCTCTAAATCATCTGAGCTCAGTAGAACCATATGATGACTTGCTATAAATAGTAAGTCCCTCAAAACAGGGCCAAAACCCACAACGAGGTCCTCTAATCACCACAATTAGCCTACAAGGACCCAATGATAGGCTAAATCCACTAACTCCAATGCTTGCTCAAAATGGGGACATTACAAGTCTCAATTAGACGATGTGGATACTAGTGTTATGGGCACCTCTAATGATTTGTATGAGGATGTTTCATGCTACAATGAGTCTAGTTTATCATTCTAAATGCTGAGTGATGATTCATAGTTGTCATGCATTGAGGATAGGTCCCAGGATCGTGATTTACAGGGATTTACAGTGGAGGGGGAAGCACAGGCATGCGAGGAGTTTGATATAGTTGTGGCTTCCACTTCTTCAGATGAGATATTTGCAAAGGTACCCAGTAGTACCTCATTGATGGACATGTGCGAGGTTGTTAGCTCACATGATGTTAGTGATCATGTGGTGAGCAATGAGGATACAATTTCCTATCACAGTGTAGTTAGTGAGTCAGAGAGCTTACGTAAGAGCCAAGGTATGCAGAGACATCATGTGACCAGACAGCTGAAGGTGAGTGATAGTGATATTTCTTCAGCTCTTGAACATTATGATGCTATCCGGCAAATGTTAGCTATATTTGGTTGGGGTGCTCCTATGTCAAATGAGCACGGTGGTAGTTGTCTTTCCCTAGCAGAGATTCATTCACTTCGAGAGGCTGTCAAGATCTTGAAGCATAATTATTTACAGTTGGTAGCTGACAGGGATTACCTTCTTGATGTTGGAACACAAACACCACTGAGAGGGGGGGGTGAATTAGTGGTTACTTAAAAACCTGTTCTTTTCAACTTTAACAATTATAACATGAAGTTATGAAATAAGAACATGAAATGTTAGAAGAACAAATTACACAATATTTATAGTTGAAAACCCCTTAAGGTAAAAAACCACTTTGAATCTGAAACTTTATTAGCCTCTTGGGCAAAAGTTTTAGAGCTACAACTCTGAGAAGTACCAACACCCTGTTTTAGAGACACCTATCTCAAGGAACACCAATCCCTTATATCTGAAGCACCAACTTCTAACATGAACAAATTGAGTTACAAATCAAAGGATCGTCTCTGTTACAATATAAATCATGAATCAAGAATTCAACTTCTAGTTGAAAACATTAAGCAGGATTTACTTCTTTTCTTACCTCTCTTACTGATTCTTTTACATCAACAAATTATACCAAATTATACAAGCCTTCTCAACATGACTTTATCAAATCATGAAATGTGTAATCAGACTTAAATCAATAAATCTGAATGTAAGAGGATGAGTTTAATCAATGGTCTTCAAAATGTTATACTTCTTGAGAGATAAATAACATGTTTCCCTTCAAAACATTAAAGATCCAAATGTATATTCATGTGTCATAAAAACATCTAATTAAAAGCTGCTTTAAACCATAAAAATATCAGTGAATAAACCCTTCACAACCTCTGATATACTCATGCAACCATTATTCAATCATAAATATCAAATTTGAAAGAAATGTTTATACCATTCAATTTGTTGTCTTGTAGACTGCATAGGATCTTTTTGGTCTAATTCAAATATCTTCCAAATCCTTCAAAACCTGCAAGACCACCTATACCAATATTTAAAGGAATGAACCCCCTCTTTATAAATGTCTCTTGTCATTATCCAATAGCACATTAAACTGCCCAAAACTCCTTTAGACCAAAACCGATTATAACTGTCAAAACTGCCAAAAAATACCTTGGTCAAAATCACTTTTCTCTCTCCACCACACGTGTATGCCAAAACTGACTCCTACCCATTTCAGATTTGTCTATTACCTTTCCAGAAAGGTATAATGGTATGGGTATTCTTTAACAATTAGTATATGCAAACCTGATTAGACCAAAACTAGGTAGTTATGAAATTATGACTTATTTAACACTCATAATCAACATTAAGTGTTATGTACTTAACACTTAATAAACCACCTCAATAATGATATAATCAATGTATTAGTACATTAATAACATGATGTTAACCACCTCTTGATCACTTTAATCAACTTCAATAAGATCACTAAATTTTCATCTTGTGTACCATTATTAGAACTGTACCTTGTGTACCACCATAACTGACTGAGAGATCTAACATGTCTTATTGACATCAATGACAAAACCAAAGACCAAATAACCAAAGCTTCAACACTTGAGTGGGGTAGCACTTGTTACGGGGCATTGTTAGGGAAAGAGGAGGTGGTTGAGCTCACCCATGAACTTGAGGCACACACCGAATCAATCCTGCAACGAGAATCTCGATCTAGTTTTTCTATAGCCTCACACCCACTTAGAATAGTAGACATTGATGAGATAGATGTTGCCATTGGCAATTTCTTCTTTGCCAATGGCATCCCATTCCATGTAGCTCTATCTCCTCATTATAAGGCGATAAGTTGATGGTAGCAAGGGGAAGACCATCATATGTGCCACCAAGAGAGACCATATTGAGAACCAAAATCTTGGATAATAATTGTTCCAAGGTCAATGTGTTGATGGAGAAGATGAAGGAATGTTGGGTGAAAATCAGATGCAGCATAGTCATGGATGGGTGGATAGAAATTAGCCATCGTCCACTCATCAATATTATGGTTACATGTACAAAGAGGCCATATTTTATTAAGGCAGTTGATTGTTTAAGACAATGCAAAGATGCTTATTTTCAATTCCACATCCTCAAGGAGGCTATTGAGGAGGTTGGGTCACAAAATGTGGTCCAAGTAGTGACAGATGCAACACATGTGCAAATCTGCAAAGAAACTTAATGAGGTTGCCTACAAACATATTTGGCAGACTCCATGTTGTGTCATGCCATGAACAATGCACTCAAGGACATGGGGAAGATTGAACAGATCAGAACAGTGGTTAATGATGCTAGAGATGTGTAGATTTTTATTAGCAACCACCACACTTCACATGCACTCTTCAAGAGCTTCTCTACGAAGGAGTTCTTGAAACCCATTCAGACAAATATACATCCTATTTCATTCTCTTGGACAAAATGCTTGAGTTGAAAGAGTCATTGCAACTCATGGTTATGGCAATAGATTGCAATCGATGGGCTAAGTGAAGAGTGATGTGTTTGGAATGATGCCAAATATATAGTCTCCATCATTGCTAGAATTTTTTGGGTCATCAAATATGATGACGAGGATGCACCCCTTGGAGAGGTGTATGAGTTTCATTGATTCTCTGCTTGAGCGGATGAGGGTTGTCCTTCAAGAGGACCCCACATTAGCTTTCTACCCTAAGCACATTCAGCCAATCATTTAGCAGAGATGCAATACGCTCAACACTCCCTTGCACATGACCGCCTATGCATTGAATCCTAAGTGGTACAATGCTGGGCCTAGTATAGTTACGCCAATACAGGATGTTGAGGTGAAGGCAAAATTCTTCAAGTGCATTGAGAAGATGTATGAGTCTTCTGATGCCATCCAGATTTGCACTGAGTGGACCAAATTTGCCCCATACGGAGGTTATTCAAAGGTGGCCAAGATGGATATGGAAGCTATGGCATAGGAGAACCCAATTTCGCAGTGTTATTGCCATGGACCGGAATACAAGACCACCTAGCCATTCAATTACTATCTCATATTTCTAGTTCTTCAGCTGCTAAGAGGAACAAGTCTACTTATAGCTTCATCCACTCTCTTAAGAGGAACAAACTTACCTCTAGGAGAGCAGAGAAGCTCGTGGCTATACATAGTACTTTTTGTCTCATTGGCCACAAGACACATGTACAAAGAGAGTCCAGCAGCACAATGGGATGTAGAGCTAGAGGAGCCAACATAGATTAATGAAGATGATACGACTTCAGATGTAGGGCTGGTTGGTGTTAGTTTAGTGGAACTTGACCATGAGTAGTCCAAGAGTTCCAGTGATGAGGAGTTTTCTTTAAGGGATAATTAGAGGCCTCTCTTCACTGCATTTTGTACTTGTTTTGATATCATGCTACTCATTGTAATCATCTTTATGATATTCATATTTTCGATATAATGGAAATCTCCAATTTGACATTGTCATTTGTCAAATCTTATTAGTATTAATTGTTCATGTATTTAAAATTTTAGTGTTTAGTATTAGTATATGCAATTTTGCTATTTTACTAATTTGCCAAAGTTATTCTTATACATCTTTTTATAACTAGTTTTTCAAGTACTATATGTATATCAATGTCGCCTCTCCGCTGTTGTCCCCCTGCCATCCCCCAACGTCCCCAAACTTAGGTCATCGGTCCCCCTGTCCCCAAAACCCGTTCCCCTATCCCAAAGTTCCATGGAACACTAACCCAAGGAAAGAGCAAGATTATGCAAAGAAAATTGAATTGTAGGTGCTTGTGAGTCTATGAAAAACCATATCATGCCCCACACGTTCATTGAGACATTCTCAAGGTTGGATTTGTTAAATGTAAGTGAGCTAGTTTTTCATTTTCCATTCAACACATATCTATACTACATTTTAAATCGCTTGGATAGTTGACATCAAGCAGGGGTATGCACAAAAAATATATCTATACCACATTTCAATATATGTTTCATGGTGAACCTAACATTTCAATCACATAAGAGGACTTTGGATGAGCAAATCAAGCCAAGGAGTCTAACTAAAAACTAAGTTAGGAAAAGAAAGTAACACTGACAAAGCATGCAAGAAACTAGAAATTGTTATCTTGAAAATAACACCTATCTCATTTATACTGTGAATTGCAAGGAAAGTACCCAAATGAAGGTACATGACTTTTTCTTCTTTGGAAATTTTGTGGTGCTGAGGAGGCTCAAATAGCTTAGCAAGCTCTCACAAAATTGTAGAGAAGACTCAAATAGCTTAGCATGCTCTCACAAAATTGGAGAGCATGTGGCATCATCATCAACTTAATATTCCTTGACTGGGGCAAGATAGCCCATCCCTAGGAAATGGGGTGCCCTTGTTAGGATTACTAAGAACTCAAGAAAGAGTTCAAAAACTCAATCAAGGACTACGAGGTTTGTTTTGTTCCCTTCACAGGAGCCACATCTGCTTGAAACCAACATAGAGAACCCTTTCTAGGCACAAACATCAGCAGGTCTGAATTCTTGCTACAAATATTGTGCAAAATGTATCCATGCATATTGTTACACAACATGTATAGAAAGTAAGACTGTTATAGGGACCAAGTCAAGGCTTGAATCTGGATCAATCATGCAGAAAAGTCAACATGTCAGTTAATTAGACCAATATCTAATAGCGTGGAATACTTGAACAAATCCATTCAGCGAAAAACTTAAATGTGACTTATTGGCCTTCTATCCAGTTTAATTACCACAACAAACCCAAATTCTCCTCCCATGGATGGTTGTGTACCGTCCAAATGGTCTGATTTAACTAAAAATTTGGCATAAGAAACGAGTTAAAATTTACGCCATATAGAAGGGTTGAACAAACATGCATATGTATGTGTCCCTTTGGTTTGTATAAAGTGTGAACATTAAATTGCTAAATAAAATGCAATGAAATGAAGGCATTAATTATATCATAAAGTCGTATGGAAGTCCAATGGGTTTTGACAAGCAAAACTGAGCGAAATCAGTGAGAAAAGTGACAATGTAATTGTTCTACCTGAGCTGCAAAAGCTACCTACACTCCCTATACTCATTTTAGGGAAAACTTTGGTTCTTAATCTGACACTAATAACATTTTGACATGCACACCAAACTGGAATATGACTAGCTTTCAACATTGGCTTATGCACAGATCAAATAATGACTACCTCTAGTAGATACATGGCTAAACCCATTTAGACCAGATGTCATTAATTGAAGAGCATACAACTAGCTATTCTTCATGGTCACAATCTCCTAATTCCTCTAAGCCAAATTTGTGGCGTTACTGTATATATTAAATTTCTATCAGTAATTTTAGTACTTCAATTTTAAAATAAATTCTTATAACTTACCTTTTTAGGTCGCTGAGACTGGGCACACCTCCCACACAATTGACTTTAGACAACTTACGACAGTGAAAGAAGCCTAAAGTCTGCTCAAAGGTGAAATTCTTAAATCCTTGATGATAATTGATGGACCAAGGCTGATAACTTCCTTGATTTTACAGAGCCCACTATGTCTGCCATTAGATATGTGGATATAGACTAGGCTTGTTTGGGCAAAATATATGATGGGCAACTCATGTTGGAACCAATAGAAGAATCATATAACATAAAGAGCAGGATCCTAAAGAGAAATTGTATGAAGCAAAAGAAGCTTTCTTCAGATTGTGCAAAATGACCACCCTGTTTCATCTTCTTGCATCTGCTCTAATTCCTAATATTACAACACTAAGTTAATTGTGATATAAGACAGGCAAGCACTCTACAGAGACACAGAAGTTGCATATCTATATTAGATAGCATTCTGAAAATAATCCTGATCCAGATGTAGCAAGTGAAATCCAGGAGTTTGGATGTGTGTAGTCTCACAAGGCAGCATGGGAGGGTTTGAAGGTCTTCATGACATGGATAAGATGCCTTTGATAACATGCCGGTCTCTCCAGGCCAAGATGTCAAGCACCTGTAGTTTGTTCCTATTAAGATATTATGACAAGAATATTTTGTAATTTAAGAGGCAAATATTAAAAAATTAAAAACATGTTGTATCCTCAGCCCTAATTATATCCCTTTCAGTATTTTAATTTTTTTTCTTTAGTTCATGGCTAACTAAATTGAAAACTCCTACAAATATTGCATCCACAAGTAGCTAGTTCCTCTTACACTACACAGAATTAGACTACATGATTCTAGATGCCCTCAGTTAAACGCAGCAAACTTATTCATAGATATGCATGCGCTGGTTCAATATAAGATATTGAAGGTTTGTGACAACAAAATGATTATTACAGTTCTAAATACACCTGCAAATGCTAAAAATGAATTAGAAATTCGATTATGTATGATCAAAGAGGCCTAATATGCTTCATAGAATTAGCACACCTGGGCACTTTGCTGAGGCTTCGTTGGTCCTTGTTCAAAAGGTGCAGATGGTAATTCAAAACCAGCTTCAAACTCAGGAGCTTTCTCAGGTTGCAAATATGCGGGCATTTGATCATTGTGAATTTCGGATACCATGTCATCTTCTAAAGCAGTTAGCTCTGTTCCAACAGCAACAAAGAAGGTAACTAGAATGCAACACCAGTGAAAAACATACTGATTTGGAATTACAGACCTCACTTACACTAATCAAATGTGAACAACTACAACTATTCAATATATACTGCAACATTACAGGAAAATATATAAGGAACATGAACATCTTACCTCCCATTAGCTCTTCATCCAAATGATCAGGCACTGAGTAACTCTCACCCAAAGAATCCTGAATCTCAGAACGGTAACTAGCTAGATCCAGCAACTCATCTTGCATTTTCTGTTTTGGAAGCAATCAGAAGGTTATCAGACCCTTCTGAAAGTAAAGACCACTCCTTTCAGATTTTAAACGTTGACCAGGGCATGCCTCAACAGTTCACTTAATTAGTTATAAAGCTTCTGCCTGGCTTCCTATTTCTATGATATGTTAGAAACTTCATATTAAGCTGCCCATTGCACTTGAACTCAACATTGCTCAGTACTTAAAGAAATATTCATATTCGAAGGTCATATACTAGATATTTGAAAATAAGAATCAGATTCATTTCTAGCATAAATTACAGGTTGAAAATAAGAATCATATCAATTTCTAGAATAAATTACAGGTTTCTTAATGAAGCTTTTAGAGCAGAATATTTCAATCTTCCAATCCATTGAATGAAAATATATGCAATTCAATGAAACAATATAAGATATCAAATGATAAAATATCTACATGAAAACGAAAGATTAATGCAGCACAAACATATCTAGTAATGAGAAGGAGATGTCCCATTTCCATAAATGCCTAAGGAGAATACATACATCAATTTCATCTATCTTCAATTTCCGGAAAGTTCCAGAAAGCTCCTTATTTGACACTGTCACAGCCACCATCTGCAACATCCAGGGTTAAATAGATCTTGAGGCTCTTGATGTATTTATTACAAATAAAAGTACTTGCAATCAAATATGGCACCCGAATAATCAAGTCCACAAGTAATGTATTTACGCTCATAGCAATTTGATTACAATTAAATTACTAATTAACTATGTTCTACAGTTTTTCCAGAACAAGGATGGCAGAAAATGTAGAATCATGTTTTTGGGATGGCAGGGGATGTGTGACCTTTTCCTGGGAGATTGCATTGAACAGCAATTAAAAAAGGGGGAAAGAAAAATTTTAAAAAGAAGGAAATTTAAATTATTCAATTATTAGGCATTCATCATATTCATTATCGAACCATATTAAATAACAATATACAGAGTAATAGATGATTTTATGAGGCTTTATTTTAACATCTATCGGCATAGTATTGTCATCAGAAATCTCAACTGTCTCGACATTTTTGACAGTAACATATCAAGCGTCATCTTCTGAGTAGATAAATGAAGCCTTAGAAATACAAATACTTGTATTTGAATATATTCATTATAAAGAAAATGAATGGAAAATATTTATATTGTATGGATACATGTATATTTGTATATATATATATATATTTATATCTATATATATATAGATTTGTATAGGTATTGAAAGAAAAAAAAAATTTAAAAGAACTCAAATTGAAAAAAACATATACATTCTGGAAAAATACAACTGAAAATTCACCAGTTAAAAAAATATTCAAAAAAAAATTTAAAAATATCAGTTTGGAGGTGGCAGGACACCACCCCCACCACCTCCTAAAGGTCCTAGCCTGCGGCAATGTCTGCAGGCTACTACGGAAACCACAATAGCTGCAGTACCTGCGGCAGTTGCAGTTAGCAGCCGTGTGGGAGGGTCGGGCCCTCAATGCACTTTTTAATATATTTTTTTTTAAATTAAATTAAATTTTTTTTTTTTTTAATATTTATTAATAATAAATATTAATATTAAATAATTAATATTAATATTATTAATTAATAATAATGTTAATTAATCAAAATATTTTATTTATTTTATATATATATATATATATATATATATATATATAATTATTTTTATATGTATATAAGTTTGGATTAAAATATTTTATTCATATATGTAATATATGTATGGGTACATATGTAAGTAAATGTGGTCAAACTGGTTGTACTTTAAATCTAAGTTGTCGGTTTGGATTTGGGTACGAATTCGAGTTCGAGATTCAGGTTCGAAATTCATTCAAATGTTTTTGGGGTTGGGTTCGGATTCGTTTTGGGTTCATTCATACAAGAATATATGTTTTTTTTTAAATATGTGTGTGTGTGCAGCAGCAAATAAGTTCATACACTACTATGCTAATATTAAAGCAACATAGCAAAATATACCACCATATCAATGTTTCAATTCAAAAACAATAATGTCAACATTAATAATCAGCGATCACTGATCAAATATCATCAAAAACCATCAAGCAAATCATCATCATTCTACTGTTGCAAATTAGAAGCACAAAAAGTAACGCTATAGGCCCTTTTAAGGTGAAGATTGTGATTGTTGCCATATTGTAAGCTTCACACATTAATTATCAGACTAGATGATTCAAAGAAAGTGGCTTTGGATCAGATTGGATGAAGCCAAGAAAGCGAGCTTTGGATCCAGAATTATCCACAGTAAAGATCCATTTAGATTTTGTTCAATCCATAGTTTTCTATACATCTTAGGCTATATGCACGAATTATGGTGTATTACATACATTCCATAATAGATGCACGACACTTTTATACATCCCGATTCTTCTTCTCAACTAGGATTTAATTCAAATTAAATATGATTAGTAATTTGAGTCTAATCGTAACCGATCAAAAAAAAAATTGACTCTAATCATGTGCTTGAGTCTAATTTGGCAAAAAAAAAACTTTTTGAAAAAGTCAACAAAAGGTGTTTTTCAACCAAATTCTCTCAAAATTCTCTAAAATTCTATCTAGGTTCCTCCGTTGGAAACCAAAGTCGCCCAAAAGTTGTAATGTCCCCGTTTTTCAGTCTCTTGGGATTAGCTTGGTTTGGCGACCCTCACAAGCTAATCAGGTGATTAGAGGGGGTTAGTTGGCGGAGCTAGTATTGGGATTCCATTCTAAAGGTTCAGATTACCAGGTCTGCTCTTCGTTCGAGTCAGTTTGGTTAACTTACTATTTTTAGTAAGTGGTATTTTGGGTATGGCCAAGTTTAGCAGGGCGTCTGCACGGGGTGTCAAATGTTTCTGGATTGGGTTTCTGGGGATCTCCAGTTTGAAAGACTTACTATTTATAGTAAGTCTATTTTTGGCAGTTGGCTATTTCTAGCAGGGTAGTTGAAGTTTGAGGCTCTGATATCAAAAAGGAGTTTGTTGCAGTCAATGGGCTTCAGCGGCTTTTTATTTTGAAGTTATCGTTATTAAATTAAATTATTTTAATTTAATAACTTTATGACTTTATAACTTAATGTTATAAAATGAAGTTGTGTTTACAAAGCCTCTTCAGTGAAAAAAGTGAATTTGAAGCTTTTTCCAAAAAAGCTATATATACAATTCGAAAAAGCATTTTTCATTACCTTATGTCATTTATTGAAAATTGAAAAGTTTGTGTGGAGAAGGAAACCGATTTTCCTTAGAGGACTGCTAGGGTTTGTGTTTGGTCTTCATTCATGGAGAAAACACAAAATTCTTCCAAATCTGTTGACTAATATCTGGAATCGATTTGCTACTGAATTGAGGCATTTTGAGATGGTGTTTTCATTGCCATTGAATCATGCTGAATGTTATGTCGAGTTGTGTAAACAAGGAAGCCGTACAGCTGGGAGTTAGTACTGTACAGAATTGTTGGTAATCAACCTTCCTTGCATGGAGCTGTTTGGAATGATCGAATTGATCATAGGTGGTGTTGCATTTGGGTTTTGTGATGTTGGAATGCTAGCACCAATACATAGCTTGCGTATGGCTGCCTGCAAGCTGTAATCTTCATTTAGCAAGGCTGTGTTTCAACATCCAACATGTCATTTGTACTGAGGTGCTGAAAAATTGTAAATTCATTATTGTTTGGGATTTAGAATAATTGTTTTAATATGCTAGTTGATTTAGCAAGGTAGAAGAATTAAATTTTTATGTTAATTTGCTACTGGTGTTATTTTTTAAAAGTCTAGAGAAATTCATTTAGAATTCATATTGTTGAAAACATTTAAACAATTGCAATTAAATTGGAGTTGGAAGTCAGTTTGCAGTTAAGAGCCAGGCAGGTTCTTTACAAAAGTCGTTTGAATTTTGCTAGGGTTCCTGAAAGGGAATTCCCAGCTAAATTCGGTCTTTACAGCAGAATTTTGACAGAATCTGACAAGGACCAAACTTTTGAGAGAATTGAACCAAGTATTGCCAAGTCTAGGAGCGAATATGGTAACTTAGCTTTAAATCAATTTGGATTTCAATTAAAGGAGTGTGTTTTCTTTTAAAGATATTGAATTTATAATTTGATGGATTATTTCTTAAACTCGTTGTGATGTTATTGTTGTCGATATGGGGCTTTAAGTTGACTTAGGGATTTGTCACCAGAGGCTTGGGGTTCGCTTTCTATTGTGGCATGTGTATTTCAGTGCATGAAATGTGATGTTGATTATGGCCTCAATCTTTTCACCCAACCTAGTTCAATTTTTTTTTAAGATCATGGTTATTGTGAACACTTGAGAGTGTATTTGTGATATTATGGTTTTGAGAGCCGAATTTTTTCTTATGGTTTTGCGGAATTGAATTTGGATTATTATGTTTTAAAATGAATTAATAAGACTTAAGTACCTCACCCATACCTTGAATTCTAGTACAAGCTAGGATGGAGTGTGAGATGATGCTTGTTGTCCAATGTGGCGTGTGTTTAGGCATAGTTAGTAGCCTTGTCTGTATGAGAGGTTTACTGATATTGCATATGATCACTTAAGTGTCGAGGTCCAAAGAGCCTGCCAGGATGAAACTCAAGGGTTAGACATATGTGATGACACTTCCCTATATGCATCTTAGGTTTCCTACATGTGTTGGTTGCTTCTAGATTAGTGTGTATCACCTTTGTAGTATGAGTAGTACATCTTGTGATAGAGAGCTTTCAGGATCCCTTGCTTAGGTTTTATGTTGTAGTTGAGTTTGTGATGGATATCCGAGTGGGGTCTATTGTTATCTCCTGAACATGGTGGGAGTGGACCTCCGGGTTCGACATGGTTGGGTGATAGTCATTTTATTACCATTTGAGATTCTAACGTTCCTATTCAAGTGTTGGATGATCCTTGTAGCAATTACATTCTTCTTTCATCATTGGAGTTATGCTCTTATCTTTATATGTTGTATACTTGTATCAGTATATCAATTGTGATATCTTTTCAGGATATGGTCTATGTACTTCATATATGATTTGTTATTTCATAGCTTGTGACTTGTGCAATGGATGTTGGTTCACTATGTATTTTATATTGTATTAGTTGTATCTATATGTTCACATTTATATGATGATGTACTTGTTATTATTTTGCTTATGTGAGATTTTGTACTTGTAGTTAATCTAAATAATTAATTAACATATATGTAATTCTACATAATGGAACCCTTGGGATTTGTAATCAGTGATTGAATTACATTTATGTGTATGTATTGTATTACATTGTATTGTATTACATCGTATTGCTTCTACATTGTTATTCATTATTGTTATGTAAACTTTTAAGAAAAAAATTATTCTGTAAACTTAGTATCATGTTTTAGGTTAATTTCTCTTGGGTTCCCTAGCGGGGCGTTACACTTGCAATTGTTTCAATCATGAAAAAATCCAAGAAAGCAATTAAACAAAGAAACTAGATGAAGGTTACACCACGGAATATAATGGGCGATAGAAGGGAAGATATACTTAGCATGTTTGAGGAATATAATACTCTCCCACAATATGTTAAGAAACATTTATCTTTCGTTGATTTCATGGACTTGCATGGACTTGCATCCAAGGCAATACTGCAAGACTGATTTGGCAAAACAACAATATCATATGATAGCTCTTGATCTATTTGAATGAGAAGAGGATCGGCCACTTGGAGATGTTGAAAACATGACACAAAGTAGCGATGAAACTTCGCATCAACATGAGATAGCAGTGTTTACACATGTGAAGGATGATACCAATGAGTTGTCACATGAAGGTACTCAAGAATTGGGTACTAATGATACATTATATGTTGAGGATTCATGTCATGATGAGTCTGATTTCTCAAATCAGACCTTAGGAAACAAGTTAGGAAGTTCATTTAGTGGCATTGGATCCTAGGATCGTGATTTGGATGGGCATGCAATTACATTGGGAGCAGAAGTGTGTGAAGATATTGTTATATAAGCAGTCTCTACTTTGCCAGATGAGCCATCTCTTGAGGTACATAGCAGCAATTGTTGATGTGTGCACTAATGATTGCACACACAATGCTGCTTATCATGAGGTGAGTGATGTGGATACAGCCTCATATAACAGTGCAGATTTTTGGTCAAAACACTTGCACGGGAGTTATAAGTTTCAGAGCCCTTGTCGTTTGGTTGGGCAACTTAAAGTTAATGACAACGTGATTGCCACAACCATAGAGCATTTTGATGTTGCTCGCCAGATGTTGGCTACCTTTGGTTGGAGTACTATGATGAATGAGCACGGTGATAGTGGCCTTTCTCTGGCAAAGTTCTATGCACTTCGATGAGCACTTGGAATAATGAAACATAACTATTTACAGTTATTGGCTGATAGAGACTATCTTCTCGAGTGGGATTGCACTTACTATGATGCCTTGAAGGAAAAGGAGGAGGTAGATGAGCTCAGCCATGAACTTGAGGTGACTGTGGATTCATTAAAGAGTGCCCAGTTGACCCTTTAGGAGTCATAGTCACAATTGCAGGAGCTTACCGTGGAGTTGAGTTTGGCAAAGTCTTCACCAACTACAGATACAGTACAGTCTTCTACATTGGCAGTTAGTGATGATCTTATATCCACAGGTTGTGGTGATGGATGTGTTGAGGATGTGGCTACCTCCATCACAAATACAATTGCAATAGTCTCAGATGGGATGAGTATTTTGGTTGAGAGCAGCAGAGAACCACTTGTTGCATCATGTTCTCCCGAGGTTAGTACTAGGAGTTTGAATTCCTAGCTTCCATGGAACAATTGTGACCTAGTCCTTAGTGGATCCTCTCTAACAGTTGTCGGTTTTTGGAGTGCTATTGTTTCTTTAGACTCTTGTGATGCTCCTATTTAGAGATACGGACCAATTAAGAATCAGCTTGATTCTTGTAAAAAATAGATGACTGTGAAATGACAAATAATATAATACTTGATAATGGTATATGCAAGGGGGTTCATCCCATAGTTACAAGACTCAAACTCGCCTTGGACTTGGCAAGTTGGATTTGGGCTCGGACTCGAACTCGGCAAATTGAAAAACCCAAAAAATTCAAAGATTTTTAAGGATTTAAAACTATTTTCATGCATCATTCAATCAATTAACATCAAAGACACAATAATTGAAATAAATAGAAGCTACTTTGCACACATAAACAAGTTTACATTGATCACATAAGTATAAATGCGAATTTCTGAAGGAAATAAGTTAACTGTTAACACATTAGAAATCTGAAATATAAATAGTTTCACTGTCAAAAGTCTACAATATTCATGGAATATGAAATCCATGGAATCAAAAGTTCAAGACATATATCAAAATAAAAGCTAGAGCCTAGAAGACTAAGGCCATTGTTTTTTGCTTAAACAATATCATCCTCAATAGGAGCCTCAACATATGGGGTGCATTTGATGAAGCCCCATTGATGCCTCATCTTTAGCCTCCTTATTTGATGTTGTATCCACTGCCAATTTGATTGCCTTCCTCTCCAAATCCAATATCTTTCTAGCAATAAAGATATAATAACCCCCATAGGCCATTAGCTCAAATCCAAACAAATTTTTGGGATCACTCGAATCTTAGCTTTTTCTAGTCACCAAGTTTCCAATGTGAGCAAGGTGAGAGTATGCGGAGACTAAAATGAGGACAATGGAATCTCACTGAATGATATTGTTGGCTAGATGACCAATTGCAATATAAGCAAAGTCATGGAATCGATCAAGACAAACTAAAATATAACAAAAAGAATGCTTAAAAATAATTTTAAAAAAAATGTTTTTGCTTTTGACTTTATGTTGGACGCGGCAGAGTCCGCATGACAAGACTCGCCGAGTTCACCGAGTCCATGGACTCTGCAAGTCCTGTAGGACTCAATCAAGACTCAGTCGAGTAAGCTTGCCGAGCCAAAAAGACTCTGCAAGCCTGACTCGGCTCAGGACTCTCCAAGTCCTGCCAAGACTCACAGAGTCTTGTAACTATGGTTCATCCTTCCAAGGGTGTGATATCTAGGGTTGTGTCCAATTTGTTTAATGCCAGATCGCATGGAAAGCCTTTGATACTTAATCAATTCAAACCTTCTTATATATGCATCGCTACAAATAGGTCGTCCAAAATAAACCAACCACACAAAACTGCCCAGCTCAAGCCGAGCTTACAAGGTGACTTATTATTAAAAATAAAAATAAAGCTAAGGAAAACAACAAGTTGTCCCACAAGGGCGATTTATTTAAAATTAATAATTATTTCATTTATCCATAATTTTAAGCATTATTTAATGAGTAGAAAGATGGATTCATCACACACTAAACTTCTGATTTGAGTTGGACCTTCCCTCACTATACTTGCACTCTTAGATTACTTTACTTGCCTCTTTCCATCAATAATGATACTCACTTTTTCATTGCTTAACAACATAAACCTCATTATTGTATGTATAAACTTGGACCTTCCCTCACTATACTTGCACTCTTAGATTACTTTACTTGCCTCTTTCCGTCAATAATGATACTCAATTTTTCATTGCTTAAAGTTAACAACATAAACCTCATTATTGTATGTTTGGTTTATATGTATATTCATATAAAAGAAAAACAAATTTAAAAGATACCAGCTAAAGAGATTACTAGGGAATGATTTTGAGGCAATCCATTTCACCATAAGGGAGTATATGTGCAATAAATTGCAATATAGCAGAATTCTAATATCAAAACTTATGTTCTATAAAAAACTCATCTACTTCAAATTTTATAAATATTCAATCACAAACTCCTAAACCAACAAAATGTCAACCACGTCATCAAATGAATCATTAGTAAAAGTATTTTAAAGTGACTATCAAATTCTTATAAGATACGTGATAGTTACATAATTTTTGGAAAGGAAAATGAATCTAAAATGGACAATTACATATGAAACAATCATAAAACCCAGTAATTACAATATTCTAAGCTTAGTAGAGCTAAAAATGACTAGCATTTATCTCTAGAACAAAAGATTTTACGCATCTAATACATCATTGTAACAGAATATGATTGTTTACCATATACAATTATATTATTACATAGATGCACACTTACTGTTTCTTGTATCATTTCAAGCAATATTATTTATCATGTTTTGCGTGAAACATCAAAATGTTTCCTTTTGGCGAGATTTTGATCTAGCATTTTCAAAGACATAAAGCATGAAAAGAAGCCCCAAGGCTATAGAAAGGATTAAATGTAAACCAAACAAAACTTGCCTACAATTCAAAAACATGCTAGAAAAATCCTTACGGTTTGTTGAGCATCTTTTATACCCTCTGATGCAAACGAAACTTGATCGAGGCTGAAAGCTTGATTGTAAAGCATATCTCTTTGACCTTCATACCTGTTACACAAACATATTCAGTTAAACATACAAGCATTCGTGACAACTTTATATACCTTGAAGCATCAAATTAATATTATTTCCAGAGGGAGCAAACTAATTTTCAAAAAAAATTAGGTATAACAACTTCTCAAATTTTCAACTATTATGGGAGTTGTACATTGAACCATACAGTCATGTTTCCAAGTGACAGAAATCCAGGGTTTTTGGGATATACTCATGTTCCAATGGCTTTCAGACAATACCCCCAAGGAAAGGTGGGTATAAAGATCTCTGAATCCCACTGAGCAGGCAGTACTGTGCTATATTGGAAATTCAAATCAGTTAACGTATTGTTGTTACTGAGTTACGACATGGATCATCATCTCTGAAACTTATGCTTTTTGGGATTATTGTGAATAGCATGAACATGACTATATATTTTCTCCAGTTATCTTTTTTGAAGGAGTAAAATGAGTGGTTGTTCAATCTGCAGGTGAAGTTGGAAGTCCCTCAGTTAGTAAATCAGATGAAAAAAAATGTTATAGTAATTCTAGGTTATACGCTATTTTATTCTAGCAAACTTTACAGCTGAGAAGACTTATTGCGAGTTGATTCTAAATAAAACAATAATTGATTTTGTATGGTTCTCATTCTCTTTATACGGTTCTCATCTTTGTGATTTAATACATCTAAGCCTCCTTTACACCCCAGCTCTCAATATAATGATCATTGCTCTATCTTTTCTTGATGTCAAGGAAGCTCCAACACCCTTATTCATGGCACAAATCCCACCATCAAGCTCTCATTACAAATTTTACCACTACCACCAACAGTCCTGCTTTGCGTGTTAAGAGAGGTTCTATACATAATTGAATTCCTCCTAGGATTGTCCATCCTAACCCCCTTAGCCCTAGACTTTCGCCAATGAGCATTCTTTGGCTCTACATGGTATTCCTACAAAGACTGATGATAATATTATTGACTTCTACAACTCCTCCCAGAATAATAACACCTAGGGTTTGTAGTTCTCAGCAAGGTAGTCTTCATCTACTTCCACTGCTTTGTGGGATCTTCCCTCCACACTTCTATTGATACTTGTATTAATATTGAGATACCATTTTTTGGATTAACCCTCGATTGTACCTAACGTAAATTCCAATCCCTTTGGCCTACTCTTGGTCATTTATGGACATTGATATAACTTTTTTCTTTCATTCTTTCTTTGAAGAGAAATTATACAAATAAGCCTATGCAAGAGAAACATTACTAACAAATTCTTAAATTTGACAGAAAAAAATAATGGCACACTCAAAATATAACATAATTATTTATTTTGGGAAACTATTTTGAGAAAAAACCCAGACAAAACAGCACTCAATGCATTAACTCAACCATTCACAATGCAAAAAGACATTTTTCATTTTTCTTTAACCATAATCCACGTGCAAGTATTTATGGGCACATTGCTACAGGAAACTAGTAAGTGATATTACAAAACAATGGACATAACCACCAGCCAAAAAATCCATCTGCAATAACCCAAATTGTAGGTAGGTGGGGGGGGAGCACATGACGCTTTACCCTGGCCAGGGTGCAGCCTCAAGCCCAACTACATATGGTGGTTATAATCTGAAGCATACAACATATATCCAACGCTCTTAAGTTTTTGCTTCAGTACTACTCCTCATTTAGCAGTTGGACTGTGACTCCTAATTCTGATTTGCAGTGAACTGGTACCAGTTCAAAGTTTCACATTGATTTAAAGAGATAGGAACTATTTTAAAGGTTTGTTGCCAGCAGTACCCCTGATATCATCTTCTGTATTGGAAGCAGGCAAACATTAATCAATGTAGAGCCTTTGGAGTCAACAGTTCTGCAGCAGTTTTAGATTTAAATAAGTTTGGTTGAGTTCTGAGAGCACCAATATTTCAGGGTTTCAAATTATATCATGCTCGGTGATTTTTTCCAAGGAATGTCAAATTACAATCTTTTTTTCATCTTTGGCCTATAAGAGATTGAATATCACAATTGCAATATTTGTTTGATCTCGTCTCAAAGAAGATATCAATGCTCCTTTAATATTGGCTACAATCTGCAGCTGATTTTCAGAATATATATGATTAAACATGGATAGATATTAATTGATTATCTGTGGCGCAGTCTCTTCCTTTTTGCTAAGGAGAAGTATCATAAGGAAAAGTGGATGTGATATATAATTATATTATTAGTCTTTCCCTTTGAGGGGTTGTGCTTCAGTTTACAGAATCATCATCTTAATCAGAATGATTTCCGACAAGTCTGTTAAAGGTCTTAGGTAATAATGACGCATGTCTCTTAGTCTTTCAATTTGAATGTTTTTGTTGTGATATTCTAGCTCTTCACAGTCTCTGCTTCCTTTTCTCAAACCATGTTTGATGGAGAATTAATACTGGCTAGATCAATAATATAATTTTTTAAAGTCAAGAATATAATGTCACTAAGGTTCATTTGCTTATCTTCCTTGTCTTGCTCTGGATAAACCAAATAAAACCATGTATATGGTGCGCTGTTTATCTTTTTGAGCAGTATTTCACGTACTTCGACAAAATGAAGGCAGCTAAAAATATATGAGCTTCTGAATATGCATAGAACAATGCCCCAAATTACTTTTAGATCAATGTAAAACAAATTACAAAGCATATTGCCAACTGGACATCAGAATTTAACAATATTTACAGCCCACAATGCTACACCATAATATAAATAATAAAGCATATCATAAAAGTACTATGCTCTTAGAGCCTCACAAGGCAGAAGCATAAAATCAAAGCTGCGAAACTATAATGATTATAGCAAGAGAAATCACTATGAAGCTAGTCAAACCTTACAAAAATGCATTAGGGCATCCATTTGAATCTCTCTTGCTTTCTCTTGTACTCTCTAACTATCTCTCACATTCTCTTGGATAATCCTACACGCTTTTTCATTCCTCCACGAATATGTAAGTCTTCTATTTCTCCCATTGTTGCACCTTGGTAAAAACCCTAAAAAATTTCCTCCCTCCAGAACCATGGCACATCGCTGAATTCATCTCCCAACTTGCTCCATCATACAAGCACACACGCTGGAAAATGCTCCTCGTGCTTCATTTTCTGTTCATTACAAATCATGACCAACACGATAGGACTACACACATCCCAAAATTCTATGCTACTTGTTAAGGCTGAAACATGCCGAGCAAGAAACTAAGGCAATATCTTTTATAAACTTCACCATTTTTCATCCCATCATAAATTCTCCAAATCATTTCTTGTAACAAGTTGTTTGATTCTGATATCTGCAAGCACAACGGGAATCATGAAATTTTGGCAATTTCTCACAAAATGTTTTGAAGCCATATTACATAGGGTTACTACCATCTATTAGAGGTCGAGAGCACGCCCTTAGGATCAAAAGCATAGCTTTGATGGTTGAAGGCACTAGTTGTAAAGGCAGACAATTGACAATCTTAACATTTTTTGATGGAAAGGTCATGAGTGCAACCGTAAGGGTCACAAGTGCAACTTTCTAACACTAGTACCCTCGTTGCATCTGCTTCATGACTATCAGGACACCAGATACACTTCCAAAATCACTTATTCTAGTCCAAAATAACATTTGAGCACCCTCCAGCCTTCTTCCAGACAAGCTTTCTCTAGGCCTATTCTTTGCCCTTTCCAACAATAATTCTAGCTTTAGTTTTTTCTCAACTCTAGGATTTGCTTTACTTATTGTTGAATCTGTTTTCTTAACATTTTATATTGTTTTGTAAAGAAAAGAACTCAAATTAGTATAAGTAGGTAAATACATTCAAAAGTGAAATAAACACTGCCCTCCATTCCACACTTTTCCTCTCAAAAAAAGGATCATATGCACATCATCTACTTGTGCATTGACCATCTATTTTTACATAATTCTTATATTATTAGTCCCTGCCTATATAAGGCAGGGAACTAATGTTTTCGTTTGCCCTTGCCTATTAATTTGTGGAACAAAATAAATCTCAGATTGTAAAGTTTGGGAAGTTTTTTTTCTTAAATCAATTTCTGCTCACAAATTTCAATTTTCTGATTGGCTCGTGCCAATTTTGCTGGGCTTTAAATTATTTTTTAATTTAAAAAAAACGAAAATAAATAAATGGATATGCATCGATAGATATCAATTAATTCTATTTATTATTAGTATTAGTGATTATCAGTAAGTACGCTGTCATGTCCTGTTCGTCTGATTTAGCATTTAATTCTTGCAGATGTAAGGATTGTTGTTATTATTACAATTATTTTGCTATTTTGCAATGTTAAAAGTATTGTTCGCATCACTATCTGCAAGATTTAAGAATTTCAGTGGGTTTTTCAGTTCTAACAATTCTGTGGTGTATGCTTATCCGCCGACCATCTGTCCGTGAAAGGTAAGAATTGTTACTAGATCAGTTTTTTATGATAAATTTGAAATAAAACTAGCAAAGTGCAGAATTAGGAGTTATCTTTTGCAGATTTTGGAAGGCACCAGAGTTGAATCCAGATTAGTGACCACTCTGAGATGGGTATCCTTGTCCGAAATAAAATGACCGAATTGAAGCCATTTCTGAAAGATTATCAAAGAACACTTTGAAAGATCATGTGGTCGTTTCAAAAGACTATATGTTTATATTATCATTTAGGGTTTAAAAACTTTCATTTGGTCTTCATGTCGTAGAGTTTGCATCTGATAACTCGAAATAAAATAAAACAAATCAGCGTAAAGCTTTGAGCATCAAAGCCTCTCTCGCATCCCAATCTGGTAAAACAGAAATTTTGGGAACCCAATTAGTAATAACACCTTTATTTTTGTGGGTTTTCCCTAAAGACTTCCTTTTGCTTCCATTTCAAATTGCGGTTCTCTCTGCGCTTTTGCATATTCGTTGAACAATCGTGCTCCCTTATTCACACTACTTCATGTATATAGTTTATCTAGGCTTTATCTCAACTTCATTTTCATTGACGGGTTATTGGTGCATACAATTTTGGGTTTGCTTATCTTCATCTGTTTTTGTTATATTATATTTCTATTTTCATTTTTATTTCTATTTTTGTTCTATTATGGTGTGCCCTTACCTTGTTAAGGTTTTGGAAAAATAATAAAAAACACTACACTGTGAATGTAGCGCATGCTGTCTAAGCCTTCTTTGCTTATTACCAGGATTATGAAGCTGCAAATTACACAGATTCCTTGCTCCTTAAACAATTTTCAATAGCTTTGACGAAAAATTTTAGGGCTTTAAACTCATTTTTACAGTTTCTCTTTATCTAACTCTATTTGCTTCAATTATCAACATTTCTGTGCGGCAAATGGAAAATTCAAGAGTTAGTTGATTGTTGTATTTCTACTCTGCGTATCTTTTTCCTATTTTTGTTCCATTCTTTCTTTTTCTGTTCAAATTTGCAATGAAGTTTAAAGGTTTCAGTTAAATTTGTGAGTATTTGTTGTTGATTTGGATTTCTCTTCTGTCAATCTACACTGACTTGGCATCAACCTTTGTTTTTTTGCCCAAAATTGCTCTTATTTGCTGCTACTTTGTCTGTTTGTGGTTTTCGCCTAACTTTTCTTCCTGTAATACGTATACATTTTTTACTAAATCTGTACTACTTTGTACTCCACAAACATATTTATGACAAAACCCTCAAAGAGATGTCTTAAAAAATGAAATTTAAATGAATGCAGGCACACCTTTCTCGGCCAGAGCATCTAGAACCTATGTCTCTATTATATAAATGGCTATTATAGCCTCCTAATTGACCATATAACCTTTGGAAGTAGCCAGAACACTTCTGTCAATATGTGAGCTCTATCTCAAGGTGTGGACACCCATCAAAACATAAAACATATTACATAAGCGAGTGCATGTGTCTTGTTTATGCATCCTCATTTTGCATTCATGACTACTAGGGTGCTTACAGCTGTAACATTTTAAAAATTCCCCTTCGTTTATCCTTTGATAAATGTCCATATCCTATTTGGAAGACCCCATTTCAGCAAAGTCACAGAAACAATCTACTCAAAGCATTTTATCACCCTCTATTACCATATGACCTCAATTTGTTGTGCATTTTGGGATATTTTCAAATTCATGCCAACCAAATCATTCTGCACTCTTCAGGGGTTCTCTTTACCACTCTTAATACATTGATCCTTCCCAAACATTTAAAACAGACTGGTCTTATGTTGTACCATCCATCATTTTAGCCTTATGTGGTGCTACATGTTTTCTACCTACAGTAGTATTTATTACAGTATCAGCAAACACTTTTGACCCTTTTCACACTTTACAATATGAGCAGCTTCCTTCTTTGCTAATATCTTCTGAGGTTTTCCTAGTAGAACTTGTAGAAACTTAGACTTGAGAAATAAAGCTTGCTGGAATTTTGAGTGTGTTGGCTCCTGAGCGCAAAACTTTATTCTCACAAGCCACAGGAATATCCAATGTGGACATCTTAATCCATTTCACATTTGGAGATATATTCTCTGTACTCTACAAGAAGTCAGCCTTACCAAAAGTTCTCAATTTTTCTGGACAAGACGAAGATAAATGACCCATACCAAAACAACTAGTGCATCTAAAAGCCAATTTTTCATAATCTAGATTCCATTTACTGGATTTTACTTTTAAAGATAATTCCACTGGCAAAACCTCCTATAGATCTATTTCAACTAATATGCATTGTAAACTATTTTTAATATTCGTGGAAATGGATATGCATTCACTCAAATAATTTTCTAAGCATTTAAGAGAAGATGGAATCCAAACATGAAGAGTTAAACTGGGCAATTTTACCCAAACTGATAAGAGAATTGAAATCAGCATACCGGAGCTTTGCATATAGTGTAGTTCTTTTCCAAACCCAAGGGTGTTTTGCCAGGATCACATCTCTATCTATTATAGATGTAAAAACTACTATAAAAAATCCTTGAGCACAAGGAGAAATCTCCATTTTACCATATGTTAGATGCAGCCACAAAATCCTTGACTATTCATTTAGCTTCTATAAATTTGAGCATCATTTCCTCTTAGTTTGTTGCTTGTAGCTTTACTTCAGCATTGAGCTCAACAATTGGAATTTTCTTTGTTAGTTGAAGAACCACACGAACATGGCTCAACATTGGTAGCATCCTCCCAGATCAAACACAAGTAATTTCTGTTACTTTGTATATTATCCACACAAATGTTGATCATCAATACTATCAGCCTTGCCGCTATTAAGCAAACTACCCTCACACACCTTGCAACCACCTTTAGATTTTAGGCTCAGCAGATCCCCTGTTGCTGCTGCAGCAAGCTTTTTGCCCTGCGAGCCTGAGCTAGGAGTTGTCGCATCACCATAGCAATCTTCAGCTAGGACTTTAGGGACAGAGTTAGACGATGGAGCTGCCATTGTATCCTTTATATTTGAAGTTGAAAACAATTAAAAAAAGTTTATTGCCTTGATAGTAATACTTTTTTTTGTATTAAAGATTGGAAACTTGGCACCATTGAGGTGCCTACAACAATGGCTCTGCTGTGAAACCGAGCGCCCTTCGGCTGATGGTATTAAATTAGAAGTGATTCTATTTCCAAAACACAACAATTCATAACAAAGCACAATTCTGAATGCTCATTACAGAAAATAAATGTGCATTATATGAAATGATTCAACGCACTATGGACTATCTACTTGGGAACCATTTCAAAGTATAGAAGAAATAGGAGATGAAGTTGAATTTTGATAAGCATTCATTCATCTGGGCATAGAATAGGAGTGGTTTCATGGAAGCCTGTACTTACAGAAGTTATTTAGAAACCTAGCAAATATGATTCAATACAGAATACTTACCTTAAAATATTCTTGTGTTTCTTTCAGATCTTGTCTGTGTCATATACAAAGTTAGCAAATTAATGAAGAAAAAATATTATTTCAGTTAAGTTGGGGCAAATCTTAATTTTCCCAGTTTTCAAAATTGCAAATTTTGTTGGAGGAAAATGTAAGAAAAATTGTGATATTGCTCTCAGGATTTAACTGTGTACATGAAACATGGGTCAATGAGTTTGACTCAAAAAACTACACAGTTGAATCCTGATAGCAAGATCACAATTTGACTTGCAGTACTTATCAAGTAAGAAAAATGTTAATATTGAATATTAGCTACTAAAATTTTCCCCACAAGAAAAAGGCATACCTCAATCATTCACAATCACACACTCAATTTTCACCTAGTCCTAAAGTAAAATCCCCGGCATTGCATTTTCTTATTTCTTAACTACTGAGGTCCAGGTTTGTCAATTACATCCTGAAGCAGCTTGACTACAATCTATAGAAAGTGCAAAGTCAATTCCGGAAGACAACTTTAGATCCACCATAGTGGATATTTTTCTTCACAACAATGTATATTTCTATAGCAAGATATATTTTCCTGTGGTTTTATTTCAATTTAATTTCGCCCTCCCATAGTGTCAATGCCTTTATCAATTGAAAATGCAGTCTGCTTGCTTTTTATTGTATAGTGGGTACAAGCATATTCCTCCATATGCAAATGGCTATGGTTGCCCACTTACAATTCCCCTTCAAGTCAGCATTCCCAATGCCAAATTCTCGTTAATAATCAAATTTCCATCAGACTCTTTTCTATCGTGACCGTCCAAATGTTCTCTTAAACAGCAGATTGTCATCCAATCAGAGTCAATCTATTGCCAAATCTATCCTGTCACCAAATATGCAAGCCTATTGGTAGAAAAATGATCCTCTATTGTTCAGAAATGAAATAAGTGGCTAAGTGATAGATGCAAAAAAATATGCAGAGAGCCATGTTCATCACTTTATGACTTACGAAAATTTTAGAAACCCATCATCAAGGAAAATATTCAACTAAAATAGCTGAAGAATCTACTTCAAAGAAATCTGTATTCAAAATTCATGTTAGCTTCGCACAAAATTCAGTTTGGGGATGTAAAAAAAAAGTCTTTAATGTATGTTATAAATTGTACAAAATGACAAAAACATAAAGTTGCAACTTGTGGTAGACAGGTTCTATGAGGGCTATTTATTATCTTTTAAAAATAAAATTGACAAACTAAAATGAAGTCTCAATTCTTATATACCTTATAAAAATCCTAGCTCTCTCCCTAAGATTTTGAGGCAGCCCCAACAGCTTGCTTTAGATGTTCATCTTCAATTATTTAGATAAATTACTGCTGATTTTGTACATGATTCTTTGGTCATATAGTCAAACTTATTCAATGAGTTCATATGATTAGAAGAAATTCCAGAAACTTCTCTTTGCATTCAAGACAAAAAAATAGAAAAAATTGTTAGCCTTGTCCTGTAGGGTCCAATATCTCACAACAATTATTTATGTATGCAAATTGCTAATGCTTTCTATGCCAAATCCTTAATGTTGACATGCCTAATGTTTAATGTTTTCTACTTATTATCTCTACCATCTTTGCTAGGTCATTTTTCAATGTAGTCTTGTTCAAAATGAAGCAACGAGTTGGAGTTCCTTATCAGTTTGTGTGTGAAAAATTTGATTTCTGAACTTTGTAGTTGATAAACCTTAATGGCTAATTGAATTAAAATCTTTGCCACTGACTGGACATATAAAATGTTCAACTCAGACTGCATTTTTATGTTTGGTTGCTTTGTGTGCTTCACACATTTAGCTTGTTAATTTGGTTTTTAGAATTTACAGTCCCATTTCTTTCTTTATGAAATCTATTTTTAAATTTGAATATGTGAAAATCTGATTTCCAAATACTGAAAAATAATATATTAAGTACCTATCTGTGTTGCAGCCTACCGTTTTCAGAAGACAATCTATCAGTTTCCACTGGATAGAATAACAGACTAAAGCAGCACTCACATGTTTGCAATACAAGGTCAGTAATGAATTGTTATTAGTCTACTTGCCTAACATTTTAGAAGCTACTTGTTAAAATAGGACATACTTATTGTTAACCATTCCTCTAGTTTGTGCAATCCTTTATAGCAATTTGACTTGCCCATGGACTAGCTCAAGATATCTAACTTAAGAATCCTTGGACAAAGTTGCTTACTAAGTCTTAAAAATGCATACAAACACTACTCCAAACAAGCCAATTGTGCCAAAACATCCAATCATAGTAGAAACATATAAATCAAATAACGTTCAAGAAATGATGTCAATTGATCAGGCTTTGGACAATGCACATTGTTTCCGAATTCGCTCATTTAACTACATAATTGGCAACTGCCTATTTGACACAGTCCATGTCTTGGTTCATTGTAGATATACACCTACTGAATTGCGCAATGGACTTGTCAATCATTTCTTACATTGTCTTCAAAATGGTTGTCCTGTAGCTTTGAGATCTTTAGAACTTGAATTAAATCCAACAATCCTATATGATTTGCATAATATACGTGACAAAGATACATATCTGTGTAGAATGAGGCTTTCAGCAGCAGAGACCAATGCCAACGGTGAAGTTGGGCTTTGGGGTGACACATTCTGCATCAAATGGTTGGCGCGATGGTTGAACATACCCATATGCATTTGGTCTTCAACCCAAAAAAAACCTTTTTTGCACTTCAATAAAGATGCATGTCATCCTACAATTTCGATCCTTTTCCATGATGCAAACCCAAAAGCCGGACATTATGAGCCCATATTTTCAAGGACAAGTACACATAATCATATTCAAAATATAGACTCACAGTTGTCAATCATAAATTGTAATTTCGACTCTGCTTGGTGCACCATTGCAAATGCATTTGACGCACATGGACTTTGTCGACTTAGTACACTTGCTTCCCCATGTGGCGAAAGCATGTTTGGTGCTGTGGCTTTACTTCTTGATGAACAGTTTGATGCGATTTCTTTACGATTATATGTAGCACAATCTTTGGCCAATGCACTCAAAGTGAAAAATAAATTTGCATTGTCATGTTTCCGCATGTTTGACCAGCAAAATATTGCAAAAAATAATGCTATAATGCAATTTCAATCACTCATTTCTAAAATTAGAATACCATATGCAAAAAGCAAGGTTGAGGGTTCTGAATATTGTTTATTGTGGCTTTCATATCTATTTGACACACTCATTTATGTATGGGAAACAAATTTACAGCCCAAAGCCAAGGCATACTGCAACTGCATACAACCAAAAAAAAACATTAATTTAATCTTCTACAAACATAACTCTAGCCATTGCCATTATGAACTGCTCCAGAAAACACAACTATTGAACAGTATTCATTCAGAAGAATGTACTCTGTTAAAAGAGCATCAAACTGCATTTGCATTTGCATCACCTGCGATGCTTGATCAAAATCCCTACCTTTCATCAACCATGTCAACTGTTGTGCCAAATATTTGTAGTCAATTGGATCGTCTTTATCCCCATTTCTACAGATAATATAATTGTTGCAGCTGCTGCAAGGTCCTTCCCTCAAACAACTACATGTTCACCTAGCACAGATTTAAGAATCCCACGCTCGTTGAGACATTTAAAAGCTACAATACGTGATAGAGGCAACCAAGAAAAAGGCAAAGACAATAAAAATATGGCCAAAACAAGCAGCATTCAAAATCAGGAAACAATAAACATGGAAAGGCCTAGCCATCAAGCAATAAAACGTAAACATCGATCTGCAAAAACAAATCCAATGCAAAAATCTATTGACAAATACTTGCAAACCATAAACGACACACCTACTCAATCATGTGTTGTTTGTGAAATGCTTCATTTCCATAAAAACATTCGCAAAGTTCACTACACATGTGTCAAGGCCTTCTCTTTGCTTTCCATTGAAACTAACAAAAAGAAAATTCAAGTAGGACAACCCATTTGTAGACAATGTATAAAAGCTATTTCATTTGGCAAAGTCCCTTCTTTTGTTGCACCATGGAAAATAAGACGCAATCCACAAATAGATGTTGTCCACACATTGACTTCTCTAGAAGAAATACTTGTCTCCCTACGTATTGCTTTTGCACAAATAAGACAATTAGGATACAAAAGATCACAGTATGGCTTAAATGGCACAATTATCAATGTGCCCGTAGACTTTGACAAGGTGCAACAAGCATTACCCAGACAAATAGATGAAACTAGAACAGTAGCAGTCAAATTGAAACGAAAACTAGAGTATGAAAATGCATATGCACAAGGAAATGTTAGACCTGCTTGTGTAATGTCTGCTTTGACAAGTTTATCAAATACACCATTGTATAAAAAAGAGAATATCTCTATAAACAAAGATTGGGAAGCTCTAGTTTCAACAAAAAAAACCCTTCAATACAGATATTGAACCAGAAACAGAAATCAATGATGATATGACTGAACTTGACGAAGAGCCAATAGTTGAATCACTCATTCATTGGTTCAATGACCCACATTCAATCAAAGACCTTGATACAACTATAATTGAAATTGCACCCTCCGAAGGATTTAAGCCTCTTGGCATATTTCAAGACACCTACTCAAAAGAAATGAACTTTCCAACTCTATTTTATGGATTTGCACGAGCAATTGACATTACAAATAATTTATCCTACCAAAAAATAGCAAAATGGGAGCTCATGCATAAAGATAATGACTTTGCAACACACATAACAAATATTTTCTTCAAAGTTGTTAAAGTTATTATTCAACAAATATCATCACTTGCATGGGTGTGCATAAGAAAAGCTGAACTAAAAGGTAAAAAGTTGCTCGCAAAAGATGTTCGTAGTCCTGCAAAATTGGAGAAAATATTAAGATCTCCATTAGGCTTTAGATCACTAAGGAGCATACATACATCTCCAAACTATTTAGAAAACACAAGGAAAAATATTTTTGCAATGATAAGACAATTAGGACCTCCAACTTTCTTCGTGACATTAACAAGTGCTGAGCACTTTTGGCAGCCATTATGCAAAGCATTACAAGACATATCTTCTATACAAGAACCCAAGCACAATGAAACTATAGAAGATCGGGATTTAGACTTCGAAATCAAGAAAAACCCAGTTCTTTGCAGTCGTTACTTCAATCATAAGATCGACGCATTCTATAAAATGATGCTAAAAAATAGTCAGCTATTTGGCAAAGTGTTGGACTACTACTTTGTCATTGAATTCCAAAATCGAGGAAATGAGCATGTGCATTTCATGTTATGGGTACAAGACACACCAATATATGGAAATTGCAATAATACTGATATAGAAAAGTTTGTAGACAAGTATATTTCATGCAACTCTTCTTTGCTTGATACAAACCTTCTCAAGATGCAGACACACCATCATACAAGGACATGTAAAAAATATAAAAACTCCAACTGTCGATTTAGCTTTCCTATGCCTCCCATGAGAAGAACAACAGTACTAGAGCCCTTGACAACTATTAATGCTACAATGAGAGATAGAGCAAAAACCTTTTTCAAGGAATTGGAAAAGAAACGCTATACAAAGGAAATTACATTTGACGATTTCTTGGATGAATTCCAAATAAATGAAACTGACTACATTGTCATGCTACAATCCACATTATCTAGGAGAATTGTTATGTTGAAAAGGCATCCAAACAACATTTGGGTAAATGCATTTGCAAAGCAAGTGCCATCTTTATGGTATGCAAATACAGGTGCACAATACATATTAGATGCATATGTTGCTGCATCATATTGCAGCTCATATATGACAAAACAAGATAGGACAATGTCTCTTGCATTTCGCCAACTGCGAAAACAATGCACTCATGCTTACGACGACAAGACACAATTCATACGTAAGCTAGGAAATGCACAGCTCAACTACCAACAAATGTCTACTCGTCAAGCTATTCACATCATCTTGTCACTCCCACTACATAAATCTTCAAAAAAAACCGTTTTCATTAATACTGCCCCTTTAGAGAGTAGAATCTTTATGTTAAAAAGCCCTAAGCTATTAGCAAAAGAAGAGGATAATTCAGAAAACATAATGTATGCATCTGCAATAGAAAAGTACACACAACGACCAAAAGCTTTTGAAAAACTATCACTAGCTGAATACACTTATTTATACAACATCAACCCAATAAAGATACAAAAAAGAAAAAAGCCACAAATTATACGGTATGTAAAATACAACCCACATATTGATCATGAAAATTATTGTAGAGAAAAACTTATGCTTTATGTACCTTTTAGAATTAGCGAGCAAACATTGTTAGTTGGTCATAAAACATGGAATGAAGCATACAATGCAAACAAAACACAAATTACAAATATTGAGAAAATGTTCAATGCACAGATTGATTATAGGTGGGGTGACATTGAAGAAGCTGCGACACATGCTGACATTGACAAATACCCAATAATGGACTTCAATCATGAAACTGATCAAAGCAAAGAACAAAATGAAATAGAAAAATATGACATCCAAACTGATCTGATCTATGCAACAAATAGAAAGTCAACAAATTCTACTTCCAAGTCATTATTCAAAGAAATAGCTCATCCTTTTTTGCTTAATAACCACGAATACTTCAGTCTACGAAGACAATTAAATAAAGAACAACAAACAATAGTGAAGGATGTACTAATGACAAAGAGACTTGCACCGCAAAAACCACTATACTTATTCTTGACAGGAGGAGCAGGCACAGGAAAGACCTTTACAGCTAAAGTGCTCTTTGAAGCTATGAATCGATTCTACGATAAACAACTAGAAAGCGACCTGCTAAAGACTAAAGGCATTATTGTTGCTTCCACAGGAAAAGTTGCATTTAATGCGGGTGGCAACACTGCACATTCCATCTTCCACTTGCCATGCAATTCTTCAAAAATGTTGCCTTTGGACTCAAACACGCTTGACAGCTTAAGCAAAAAATATGACCAATTACAAATTCTACTAATTGACGAAGTCTCATTGATTGGCTCCACAATGCTATACAACATTGACAGAAGGTTACGTCAAATCAAACACACTCCAACTAAACCCTTCGGCAACCTAGATATCATATTTTGTGGTGACTTATACCAAGCACAACCAGTGTGTGATGCTTGGATATTCGAAGAACCAACAATAAATAATGACAAAATACCATACACATTTTGGACCGATAATGTCACATGTTTTGAACTACGCACTGTCATAAGGCAAACAAACGAACACTTTATTTCAATACTCAATCGTACCAGAATTTCTGAACAGACTGATGAAGATATCTCCTACTTGAATACAACATGCTATAAGATTCCGCCCAATGACCCACAACTACCTTACTTGTTCCAAAGAAATTTAACAGTCGATGAGCACAACAAGAAAATGTTAAACTACTTACCTACTAAACTATATATATTAGATGCCATCGACAAAAAAGACACAACCATTGACAATGAACGCTTCCAACTTGAAAAGACATCATTGCCTACAACAATCTTAGTTAAGCCTGGAACTTTGGTTGAGCTAATAGCAGGCAATCTTGATACTCAAGATGGTCTAGTTAATGGTGCTGATGGCATTTTCCAATGTCACACAACTGGACAAGAAGACATTGTTTGGATTCAATTTAATGACCCCACAGTTGGAAAGTTGCGCCGTCAACGAATGCAAAGTTTATACACAACGAATATTCTATCTTCTTGGACACCAATAATGAGAATCGCTAGAAAAGTCAAAACAAGTACAAAAATAGTCACACGTGCACAATTCCCATTCCAACTCGCATGTGCAAGAACCATCCACAGAGCACAAGGGCTAACAATGGATGCACTTGCTTTTGACCCTTTCAAGGTCTATCAACATGGCCTTTCTTACACTGCTTTGTCACGTGTACGAAACATTCAATCATTGTATTTAATGCACAAATTGGAACACCAAAATTTTAGAGTATCGCACAAAGTTAAAAACGAAATGCACCGCCTACGAACATTAGCACAATGGTCACTACATCATAGTCTCTCTTTTACATCGCCAAACCATTTCATCATATGCTCTTTGAACACACGCAGATTTGTGCTGCATGCACAAGAAATAGCACATGATCAAGATTTGCTTTCCGCAACTGTACTTTGCCTCCAAGAAACAAGAAACAAAAATCTGGAACAGCTCACGCTCTTAGATGAAAAATTCAATTGCTATCCTTCATCGACTACACATGGCCTACTAACATGTTGCACAAAAAAAACCACATTGCAAAAAATTGAAACTTTTGCAACAAAACACGTGGAATCAATAACAATGGACATATTGTATCTACAGACTGCTTTCCGCATCACAAACTTATATTCAAAACCAACTGCACCAATTTATGAGCTGTTTAATCTGTTGGAAAGCATCGTCAACTCACAACCACCAGATTCCAAATTGATTATTTCAAGAGATTTCAACATTAACATGCTAAATTCAACAAAAGAAAAAACAATGCTTCTTGACTTTATGGAACAGCACAAACTATCTTTTGTTGTTGACAAACCAACAACAAATGCCGGAAGTATGTTGGATCACTTTTGGATATGCAATATCAATATTTCTCTCATCAACTTCATTGTACTTGATACCTATTGGACAGACCACTTTGCAATAGCCCTACAACTGCAACTATAGTCCACAAACATGCAATTTGCTACTACATCTTACACACCATCTTTACCAAGTGATAGCAATTTCTTACACAATGTACAACCACTTTAAAAACTGACCATTGCTTTAAAAAAAAAATCCAAGTTTACAAGTACAAAATAATTGCTTGCAACAAAACAATTGTACAATCTTACTATTTATAAGGCACCTGCAAAAGACATTATCAACCTAAGAAATTACTTACAGGTAGCCTTTTCAACATTTGAACCGAACCTAATATTTAGCTCTTCTTTTTGGTAATTCAAGCATTGTTGCATTTCATTTTACAAGTTTACCTCCTTTCAGTTTGCAAATTTTGTGAAACTACATTTACTTATACATTTATTACTTTCTATTTGTTTTTGCATTTTAGTTGACTACCATGGCTAATGAAAAAATCAGAACAGAAGACACAATGTTCGAAGATAATTTGCAAGCAAAAAAACGTGCATGCCTTGAAAATGAGTACTACTATCTCACACTTCCGTTCTTATTATCATTCCTTAATTATAAATGTTTTGCTCTTATATATTGCATTACTAATTTGTATACCACACAATCTGATGCCATTCCTTTGTAGTTCAAAAAAAGACCTTCATCAATACAACGTCACAAATAATCCATCTAATTCAGACGACGATCAAGAAAAAAACAGGCAAGTGTCTTCTCAAATTTCAAAAATATACTTCCCACATTTCCGCGAACATGTCAATTGCTTTTCTTTGCAATATTGTACAATCTAAAACAATGTGCCTTGTTGCAGATCAAAATATGAAACATCTCAGCCATCTAGCATAATTGACATCTGCACAACACAATCTGCAGTCATCTTTGAAGGCGATGTATTGGTAACTTATGGACCTGCTTGCAAAAATAACTCAACAACTGAACAGAAAACATCAATCGCACATGTAGATCTGATTGACAAAGATGGCCAAATGACTATCACAACAAACATTGCTAATAAATTGATTGATACATTTTTGCCCCGCCTTTCACCTGGTGCAAGTGTATGGTTAAACAAGTTCACAGTAAAGAAAAAATCACAATACGAAAGAGGAGAGGCTGACTATTGTCTACTGCTAAGTTCTCAAACAACAATTCAAAAAATTGACAAAGTTTGCAACCAGCAAAGGCTAACACCTGATACAACCATCTCTCAATTGATGCAGTCAGCAAACACCTATCCAATTGGGACCCTAGGCCTCTTCGTCACATCTCACGATCAAGAACCAACACAATACCAAGTACAAATAAGAGATGGTGAATTGCCATCTGATGCAGCTACTGTAAGATACTTCTACTAAACATTAACACATTTTGTATGTACCTCACATCTTACATTTCATTCTCTACACTAATAAACATATATATTGTTCTTGCAGCTATTAGTGCCAAAAACACACACAATTCCTTATGGCAGCCTCCAAAAAATCCTTACTACAACAACAATGCCAACATCAACATTTCTTCTTCTGAAGAATGTTATCCACAATGGAGCACGAGCTTCGGGTATCATTCGATCTAGCCTTTCCACTTTCATTGACACTCTCCATGACGAATGTAGCATTTCTTCTCTACAAACACTGCCTTCATCAAATATCCAGGTAATCAAATCAACATTCAACGCTATAAACTCCACTATCATTGCCATGCACTAAACTCAAAAACCTTCTCATTGGTCAACTAAAATCTTTCTTCCACTTGCAGGTAAAAGGAACCTTAAGAACAAAGAATGCACACTTGTCGTCGTACCAGCCACACTGTACTGTGTGCCATCAGACAATTTCCACATGCCACACTCCAACCAGCAATACTGCTCACTGCACCAAGTGCGCAAAAACCACAAAATTTTCATATGAACCATACTTACAATGCATAATTGAAACTGAAGATGTCGTTCTTGATTGTAACTTACACAACAAACTTTTGCAAGAACACTTTCCAGAACTTACAAAAATACCTTTTGAAGATTATAAAAAAAACATGTCTACAGCTGTTTACCTCATGCGGAAGTTTGAAATACAGGCAACGTTCACTCTTGCCATGAACAATTCCATAATTTCCATTGCAAAAGAAGCCACTAGCGTAAACTTCTAAACACCATTATATAATAATTGTGCCACCTCCTAGATAATATCTCTGATTTTGACTTCTATTGTTGATGTCTTCGCAAAATCTGTGTTCTCTCTGTCTAAAACATTATTATTTGTAACTAACATTCATTGTTCCATGTAATTTGCAGAGTGTCTAAAACAAGATTCTCGTTTACAAGAAAAAAATTTGCGACTACATGACAATCCCAAAGGTAATGTCCACTTATTTCACAAACATTTTATATCTTCAAATTCAAAACATATACACTTATGCTTTTTCGTACCTATGCATTCAATTTCTACAATTACAAAAAAAGCACACATTGTTTCGGTTACAACCAGTCTTTACGCAATCACAGGCTAGAAGTTGATAGCTGTAAATTTCTTGGATAATTCTCATTCACTGTTTTTTGTCATTTTTTATTTCAATCTATAGTTGGCTCTGTCAGGGACATTACCTTTGCATTTTTTCAAGTTCCCTTCTTTTCAACTCCTCCAGTATTTCTAATAAAATCAACCCAAAGCCACATCCTCGCAATTGTGCACAAAACACTGCACAAAATTGTGCCACTACGCTTTGCATCCGCTAATTGCATTTTCCATTAGACACTCATCAACAATTTGAAGACACTTGTTAGCCATATATAAATTTACAGACTTTTACAGACTTCAAATGCAAATTACCAACTCTTATGCATATTACTTTCTAGAATAAATGCCAAATATGCAGCCTACAGTAGGTGCAAACTTGAGGATTTCATTCTCCTTTGTAGCTATATTACTAATTTTAGCACAAGTAAACAATCCATACAAACTGTGTTCAATAATGAAAAAATGATCTTAAGCTGAAGCTATAAAAATGCTTCTAATAGAAATTTTTCCTACTGGGTTTAACAACTGCAAACTATACAATTCACAAATGACTCTTATTTGGACATGGCGAAAACTAGAGAGGACATCATGCTGAAGCTACATACACATATTGTGCCAAAGGTTGATGACAATTTTAACTTCTTTCCTTACGTAAATATTCACACAAAACTGCTCATACTTTGAGCTGTTAATAGCCAACCACATTTTCTGTTCAAGTTGGTAGAAACAAAACATTTACTTCAATTATCTGTTAAAATTTTGAGTTCCAACCTACTTTGAAATTAAAAGCTTAACTAACACTGATTCTCGAATTAGTGCCGCTTTATGCCTATTTTATAATGAGGGCATCAAAAGATGTTGCTGCCGACAACTAATGCACAGACATAGGCCAGAATCAGATACAAAAAAAACATCAGTAAAAATATTACAAACACTACATTTAGAGCTGAATATAATATAATACCAATTTCAACTTTGTACTTTGCATTTTAATTTAAAATTACTACTGTATAATTTTATTTCTAAGTCTGATTTCTATTAACAGAATACAATCCAACATTCTGACTCGTCTCAAATTTGCTGTCCTTGCAGATCTCTGGAGGCAGAACCTCCCGACAATCAAGAATTTTGCAAACAGTAGTTTTCCATACATTTGTAAATAGCAGTTCGGAACAAGCAAGAACTACACAAAAATTCAGATATATGATATAAACATATTCACGCTTTTGTACTTTTCAACGAGCATTTTATAATTTTGTTGTTTTCCATAAATTAGACAAGAAATAACAATAGATACGCTTTACAAGATACAATTTAATAATATACAAAAAACTTTCAGCGTTGTTATGGTTCATAACTTAGATTATCTGCTATGTATGCTTTGTTATGGATGCCATTATTATTATCAATAGCTGTTTTACTTGATTTTCCACGGTTGCTTGTAAAAACCACGCTATTTGTAGATCCCACTCCACGTCCACCCTCTTCCGTCACAGTGACCTCCGAATATCCGCCCTTTTCCATGTCATTTGTGGATAATTGCTATTAATTTTATCCAACAATCAATTAGCTATCAACAACGACATCGTTTTCGCATGCCCTGTTTGAGCTGCTTTTGTCTTTATAATCTGCCTTACATTTTTCATTGGTGTGTTAACCACTCTTATGTGGTAATTTGTCAAACAGGTCATGCCCCTGTTTCGAGCCTCCCAGATTCACATAAAAATAATTGATTTGTCAAACGCTTTGCAGCTTGATGGACATATCTAGAAATGGTGCAATTTGTTGCTAATGCTAGCCATAACCAATGTTGCAGTCTGAGAATTGTGTGCCCCTTCCTGAAGAGATGGGTATTCAGCATAGTCGAATTTGTCTTCATAGTCATAAACATCATCCTCTGACTGTCCATTCTTGGGAGGCTTTGTCCCTTCCTTGTAGATGATCATGCTTGCTCTTGGCCTGCTCACACTCTTGTCAGTAGTTGTAGTGATCAGATGGCACAAATTTAATGGGTTTGCAGCTTCCTGTGCAGCAACAAGACCACGAATGCGAGCCATATCACACAAAAGCATAGCTCCACATTTGTCAGCAACAGACATCACACTAATATAAACCTATTCCCTGGGATACGCACTGACTTCACAGATCATAAGCTTGGGCCTAAAATCCGATACCTTCTCCATTTGAAGTTTGTCACAAGTCGCAATTTACTCTGTGTATGCAAGTTTTGGGCTGCAATTTACTATTGTTTCCTTCTGTGTTTAGTAATGCTTTGAGATAAATATATTGTATTCTGACTTAATATTCATTGACATACCAATTTGTAACAAATAATGAACCCTTTTGTTTCATCAGTCGAATAAATAACTTCTTGCATGTTAGATTTTATATTTCATTAGTTCATGCCCCAGGATGCACTAATAATACTTTTCTATCCAGGAAATAGCCTCAGAATCACTACATCAGAGCAAGCGTAGGAAATAGGCAATATCTCAATGTGATTGTTACTGTATTTTGCCTGAAATAGAATTAGTTTTGTGTATTTTAATTTATTACAATATCTTTGAAAAAGCCTGTGACTGAGTATTTTATATTTAAATAACCAATGTTCACCATTCATTGAAAAATGTTTTTGGCATTTCCTCAAACATGATTTTTACACCTCTACAATGAACACCAAACACATTTGACATTTGCTATATTTACAGCCATGCAACAGTTTGGTGTCAATCATATGTGTTGGTATACAATGCTTATCAATGTTCACTGCTTTCTCTTCATTTCAATCAAATATAAATGACAGCCATTGATACATAATTATCGATAGTATTTGCTATCATTTTCTCAACTCAATATTCATTAAAAAAACTACTGCTTCCTGTTTCCTGCAATACTCTCTAACACAGATCTGTCTAACTATTTCCTACCGAATTTTGGTGTTTACTCTCTGCAAATAATTCATTCTCATCATTTATTTCCTTCTACTTACCACAATAGGCAGGGACTCCTGCTCCAACAGAGCTCTTGTTTAATAAATTTATTATGAAAATTACTCAATACTTAATTTTAAACCTTCCAGAATTTTCATTTGTTTTTCAAATATCTTCTTTGAAGTATCTTGTCTTGCTTCACACGTTACAAACCAATAAACTTGAATATATATATATTGTAAAGGGGAATGGGCTTGGAAATGGCTTAAAAAGGACCTAAAGGATTGTGCAATAGAGTTGGCAATAGCCAGCCCCTTTCTTGTGTTGTTACGCTGGGTGAAGTTGCTAAGAGATGACACACCAAGGGGTATATGTTATTAATGGTAATCGCAATTGGAATATATATATATATATTCCAATTGAGATGACACACCAAGGGGTATAAGTTACTAATGGTAATCGCAATTGGAATATATATATATATATATATATATATATATATATTCCAATTGCGATTACCATTAGTAACTTATACCCCTTGGTGTGTCATCTCTTAGCAACTTCACCTAGCGTGACAACACAAGAAAGGGGTTAGCTATTGCCAACTCTATTGCACAATCCTTTAGGTCCTTCTTAAGCCATCTCCAAGCCCCATTCCCCTTTACAAACCATACTTTCCTCCCTTCTATCATTTCATACTGCGTCCTTTATGAGCCCAATGATTTCATCTTTTGTCAAAATCATACGCTACCCTTTCACAGTATAATTACGCTTTTGTCCACAGCTGATCTTGTCATACTTATTGATTACTTTGATATAAGTTGGAAATCATTCAGTCTATCCAAACCTAAGCAATCTCACTCTAGTGCATCTCATATTACCCATAGTCTTCTATTACACTTATGGTCCTAACTTATGAAGGACAAGTTTCCAACTCTTCTCTTACATTTACAATACCTCTGTCTCCACAGGACTACATTGACATCAAACCACGCTACAAACAATACACAGTCCCTTTCCTTGTATGCTTATGCTTATGTTTGCAGCTGACATTGCCATCCTTATGGATTAGATTTGACATAAATTGGCAATCATTCAACCTATCCAAACCTAAACAATCTCACTCCAGGATAGGTGGAGATCGACACATCAAGGCCAGTCCTTCCTTTCTTTATGATTTGGCTAGTTCTCGAGAAGCACAAGGACTATATTGATGTGAAGCCACGCTAAAAACAATATGCAGCCCCTCTCATGCTATAATTATGCCTATATCTACAAACATCTCACTCTAGCATATCTCATATCATCTCTACTGTTCTGTTACACTCATGGCACTGGCTGTTCAAAGTAAGCCACACCCAGATTGATGATGGCTGGCCAAAGAAAGGCCAGTAGCTTAGTGGATACATTCAAGCAGCAAATGAAAGGTTCTAGATTTGAGTCTTAGCTGGTCCATATGAGCTGTAGATCAACATGTGGTTTCAAAGCTAAGCTAGGAGCCCCAAGCACCTGCAATGTGGCTTAAGAGATGACGTTTGAAATAAGCCACATCTAGACCGACAATGGACTAACCAAAGAAGGGCCAATAGCGCAGTTATAGAGCACTCTAACAGCAAATAGAAGGTCCTAAGTTTGAGTCCTAACTGCCCATATGAGATGTAGCTCAACAGTGGCTTCTAAAGAACAAGTTTTCTGATAAACTCTCCCTCCTTGAAAACTCTAGAGATCTGATATATGTGGCTATCTAGGTAGAGATTGACACATCTAGGTAGAGATTGACACATCAAGGCCAGTCCTCTCTTTCTTTGGTATTTGGCAAGTTCTCATGAAGCACGAAGACTACAATAACATCTAGCCACACTACAAATGATACATGGTTCCTAATCTTCCCTTGACAATATTATAAATTCCTTTACATTAATGTATAATTAGGTTTATATTTAGGATCTACAGACGTAGTTGTCTACAACCAGTCCCTGCCCTTTTCCTAATCTGAAATTTTCTATAGTCTGTAGAATTTGGAGACAATGGTAGATTATTAGCTTTACCTTCTTTCTAAATAATGTTACTGTAACTAGTTTATAAATTGTCATGGCAACGTATGACAACATCTAATGCCTTGCACTTATAGCAAACTCTAGTCAATTTAGTATCATTGCCATGTCAAGCTTACTGTCTAGCATCTATGTTGTGTTTTTTAATAAATGCTGCTACAATTTCAGTTGCCTTCTGTTCTATAGATTTATGCATGAGGGGTGCATCTATGTCATCGAATACACCAAAAACTTGCATTTGGCCTCGACTATGCCCACTGGAGTGCATAAAACTGGGTCACCGTGTTAAAAAAGTTCGATTACTTGCAAACCTGCTAGTAGACCGACATTCTAAGAAGCCATTGCATTTTTTTAAAATAATAACTAAACAGGTCAGCCTTGGCTGTATTGTAGACATGAATACTAGTTCTTTCCTAATAAACTGACCAGCTAAATGGAATGTGCTTAGGCCACAGCATATCCTTGTAAAAAATAAAGCATATAAACTTGGTGCCATAGAGAAAAGAGATTTTTTGAACATACAAAAAAGAGGATTCCTACATTTTTTTTTGCTTGAGGAGGCGCAAAGCTCGTGCTTTGAGAGCGTTGTGAGAAGGGCCGGGTCTGGTCTTCTTCAACTGCTCTTTGAACATGGCCAGCTCTGCCTCCAATTTCTTTACTTTTTCGTTCACCACATCTCCCCTCTTGCTTAACTAGAAGCACCATCAACAATCAATATTATAACGCTCAATTTCATGCTACAAATGTTAAATGCTTGAAGGTACTTACCTCCTCCGAAGCCTTCTCCACAGATGCAGGAGACGGCTTCTCCTTTTTTGATCTAAAAAATCGCTTCATCCTCTCACTTTCGTTTCACTTCCTCTAACCAGTACCAGACAGTGATAATGGAGTGGATTGAATGCCTGCCTCCAATGGGCTACGCGATTTGCCCGCCATAAAATTTCGAATGTAGACTTTGAATTTCGTTTGTAAAAATTTATTTCGTTTTTTTAAATTCTTAATATTTTTTTAAATACTAGTCTTGCAAGGGATAAGAAAATTTGTTCATAAAATGCCATTCATTGTTAACTCGTTTCGAGTGTTAATATGTTATTGAGTGAATGACAGATTTCGCTAATGTTTATAAGATTAAGTAATTTAAGGGATTAAGAGTAATAATAAAAGGAATGGTTATGGTAATTTATTTAATTTAGGAAAATAAAGATCACATAGGTTGTAAGTGGATTTTAAGTCATTTTGTGTGGGATTTTTATTTGTGAATTTTGATCAAATAGTTTGGTCATTATTTTTAGTCTTTTTCTTTCAAACAAGGGGTTTAGATTGTCTATTTTTCAACTATCTTTGTACTTGATATGAATGTCACTATGAGCTAATTATTATATTGTGTGGTGTCAATTCATCTCCACCCTCTCTTGTTGCAAAATGAGTGAGTTTTATTTCTCACTCCTTAGTTATTGCCAACCTATGAATCTCACATCTAAGATATGCAAATTAGTTTGTAATTAGATCATCAACATTTTTCTTTTCCATTTAATTTGTGCTCATACGTAATCTCTTTCCATGTCATATCGCATAGGATTAAAATTCTTTGATATGGTAAGCTTTGTTCCAACCAATTTGCTTTGTCCATGTAGCAATCTTAAAGTTTTCACTTACTCTTAATTCGTCATTAGTATTTGGGCACTCTTGTTTATAATGCATCATGTAAGGAATCTTGCAGCCATATAATGACAATTTCTACATAGCTTATGTGATAAATTGATCAAAGAAGTACTCAAAATCTACATGCAAGAGAATAGACAACATGCCCATGAAATGTGACACAATATATACCTTAAGAAAATACTCACAAAGGAAAACCCCAACCTCTAAAAGCATCCATCATCCATATATTATCCAGCAATAAAACATTACAATACATCCACGAAAGCCTTTGAAACCCCAACCATCAATAAGCACTCCATGTGAATAGGCATATAACCACACATCTCATGTTATGCTTCCAACCTCCACAAATGCTAACCTAGCTTCTTGCAACAACTACCCTTGTGGTTGCTTTATAGAAACAAGCTCCCACAAAACCACCAAGTGGTATTACATAAACCATGTGCTAAAACCATTCACTACCTAGCTCCTTGACCCCACATTTAATATTAGGTAATTTATTAATGTTATTTTCCTAATATTAAATAATTATAGTAATATAATATTACAATACAACATCAAGTGACCCCAAGAATATTCTAAAGGAATCTCTACATGTTACATGTCCATCTAGGTGCTCTGAGGTGCAACATACATAATGAATAAAATGTTACAATAATAAACATTATTATGTAAGGTGTATTACACCTATTTTCCCAACATCCTCCCACTTGTTGTATACATTGCACAAGGAGCGATAAGTGATCACAAATATAAACAAAAGAGCAATCCCTCTTGCCACACATATCATCATGAGTTAAAGTGCTCCATGTGCTCCATGTGCTCCATCAAGAAACCTACAACAAGAAACAAATTGACCACCATCTCATGCATGAGTACTCTAACACTCCATCATGTCACTACCACTAGACATGCATAAGAGGTCATCCAAAGAAAATGATACACAATTTGTTGTAACAAATCATAAGTCGTGTATCAACTAATATCCTGAATATAAACACTCAATCCAAAGTATCAATGTGCATTGATAGTTGTCAAGATCATATATCCATAGTTGAAATAACACATGCAAGAAGTGCTAACACATCCAACTATCCATACCTCAAATATATACAAGACATGTCAAGTGAATCTTGTATCATCGACGTGTAGAACCTGTAACATGCAACCATGAGCTCTAAGTGCAATATTTGCCACATACACACCTAGAAGGTCCAACTACATAGGTAATGGAAATTTTGAAAACAATGAATATCTCCCAAAGATCCACTAATAACATCATATAGAAAGTGTTACCATGACCACATAGTATCAAGGAACATCCATAATAAAGTTCTTTACATGTAAACCAATAACCTACAAGTACACCTCTCGCAAAGAGTCTCCAATGCTCTCACATGTTCTCCACAACCAAAAAAGAAAAGAGATAAAGGAACCTACATGCCATCTCCCACATCACAAGAAATAAACACAAACTAGTGATCACATAGCTTCATTTAACCTCAAATCCAATGTAATGTAAAGTTGAACATCCGAGAAGATTACCAAGACCAAAAAGAGAAACATTGCAATCAAAACCTGTAGCATGTCCTTCTACATACACTTCTAAATGTCAATTATGTCAAGTATGATATCCTCCATAAAACCCCAAATAATAATTCATAATAACACTCAAACCCATTCATTCTCTTAGACCAAACCAACATCTATATATCATGTAATCAACATTGATGTAAGCATCTCACAATCAAGAAAATTAAACCAAATATAATTCCCAAACTAAGGAATTAGTGCAATAATGTATCTCCTAAACTCAATCATCAATGAATGCCACCATAATAGGAACTCAAACCCACAAGGAGATAACCAATGCCAAATACCTCTCAAGTTGAATCCTCTAGAACTAACAATCTCCGTAGTTAAAGATTCATATCTATGAAAAATAAACATAAATACAATACACTTAAAAGGAACAATGGGCAAGCCCTCTCGATTAATGAACCTCAAAGTGGACCAAGAGTGGGCAATGATAATGCTCAACCAAGATATCTAAGTCACTATGATTCACTCTAAGAACAATCTCTTCTCAAGTCCATGCTAGGTGAATTTTACTCGGTCTTCCCACTGAAACCATCAACTATCTCAACACATATTTCACAATAGAATATTAACATCACTCATTTAACCAACTATCCATCAGTACCTATAACACATTAGTTTATTTAAACCTTCAAATGCAACATACCACCATCATGAAGTAACCAAACAAATGATCATGTACTCAATACAAAGAAACTAAGCCAAGATCAATGTCAAAGCTTCAACCACGTGATTAGGAACATAAACACGACAACGTGATCTAACTATATCCTCTAGAGAGATATCATGATCCATATGAAATATAAAATAACCATATCATGCCAAAACTCTAAGCATGTAATCTAGAGTGTACCATAACATAATAATAAACCATCCTATCAAACAAGGATAACATGTTAAATGAAAGCATAAACCACGCCTCAACCAAGGACTCCTTAAGTCCTTGAAATGTTAACATCTCCAATCTCTCTGAAGATAACCATCTCCTACTAGTAGACAAGCAAATACGAAAGACCCTTCTATAGCAACAAGATATAAGGCATCAATTGTAACAATATTAATTGTATCAAAATGCATAATGGAGAGTGGGAGCTCAATTGTGGCTAGGGTGCCTAGAGGCGAGAGTTATGTTGTGGGAAGCTTAGAGGATGGTGAATCTGATAATGCAGATGATGGAGAGATTATTTTTCCCTTAATCATTTTATCTAGGTCTAGGGTTTCTTATTTTGGGAGTGTTGAGGAGCTTTTATGTGTTTTTGTTATGGGTCTTGGCCTTCTCTCGAGGGCTTTTTCCTAGATCTCTCTCTACTATTTTGGGCTTGGTTCCCTCAACATTATTTTAGGTTTTTTACTTTCCCTATTGGGGTTGGTTGATTCCATCTTGCCTTTAGTAGTTGCATAGGGTTTATCACCTTTTCTATCATTGGCATCATCTTTTCTAACATTATTTGCCTAATAAGGAAGGTTTTTGTTGAAGTTATCTTGGGAGAGGATCATTTTGAGGCTTGCTTAATTCTTCCTATTATTTTATTAATAATGGTTAATGCTTTAATCAGTGCCTCCTATTTCAATTTTCTCTACTTTGGTATTTTCCATCTTGGTGTGAGGATTTTGTGTAGGGTTTTTGCGGATGATGCCTTGGGTTTAGGTAATGTTTTGGTGTCGGTTGCTGTTGAGGTTTTTATTGGGATTGCAGCTGGTGTGGGGGTTGTGGGAGGATAAAACCTCTCTTTGTTTTTTGCTTCATTCTTGCTTTTCCTTCTCAATGTCCTTGATGTTGATAGCAAATTTTATCAAGTACCCTATTAAGGAGGGTTTGGAAGCTAGGGTTGCTAGAGGTGTGTCTCTCTGTGCAAAGGTTTTGGAATATGTTAGGTTGGAGGGGTCCTTCTCTGGTTCTTCTAGACCCCTTGGTAGTTCTTGTTGTAATTTATGGCTTGGGAGTTTGGCTCTGATGGGTATGGTGTTTTTTTGTTTTTTTTTATGATACCCATTTTGTTCTCTATGATGAGGTGTTGTAGTTGTTCTTTGGAAATGGTTCTCGTGGATCTCTCTTTCTTTTGTGACTACTATGATGGACTCTATGCATTTTTGACATTTTAGTGATGATATTTTTTAGTTGGGATTTTTTTATTTTGGTTGTTACTCATGCCTCTCTTACAAAATATGATTTGTGCATGAGTAATTTATTGTGTCAAACTCGGGTCTTTAGTTGGGTAGCTCATTCATAAAATGTTTCTTTTCTTATGAGAATATTCTATATGAGAATTTTTTCCCCCATTCATATTCATTCGACCCCCTTTTCTCCTACTGAGGTGGAAAATGCATTGTTGGGTTAGAATGTGTTTCATTGTCTCCTTCTTCAGTTTTCATTGATTTTTC
>BSBK01011853.1:0-55000 GCA_027943335.1 Chamaecyparis obtusa
AATACTAGGCCTATTTTGATCTATGGGTACCCTAATGTTGGCAAGAGTTCTTTTATTAATAAGATTACTATGACATATGTGGATGTGCAACCTTATGCTTTTGTAAACTAACTTCTAATTGTCCCCTAACTGACTGATTGTTAATGAGAAACACTAGAATACATATTTTCACTCATCCTACCACTCGCCCCGGAGTCATCAACCTCGTTTGAATGATTGTGTGTGCCAAAAAATGTTGTTAGTAGCATTTTTGCGGCCATTCAAAGTTGTTGGAACAAATGGTTCGAGGCTACTACTGACGATTTGAAAGATACACAATGTTGGTCATTTGAACTGAGGAACACTATGAGTTCTGACATCGACCAAGAATGTGTTGCCAAATATAAATGAACTTGAATATATGAAAAATAAGATAGGCTATTATAGACCTAGGAAACACGATCCTGTAACACCTGATAGATTGATGCTACCTCACACAAGCTCCAAGATATGACCCCACAAAGATCACTAATTTCATGCTTAAGAGACCTTGAGTGACACTTTGGCCCAGATTTTTCGGTAGGGTTTTAATGACTATGTGTGTTGAAAGAGGTTTCCACTAGTGTTTACCTAGCCATTCGGAGCTGTTGGAACAGACAGATCAATCCTATGACCGATGGCTGGAAAGATACGCAATGTTGACCATTTGAGCTAAGGAACACTATGAGTTCTGACATCAACCAAGAATGTGTTGTTGATTTTAAATGAACTTGAATCTCTGAAAATTGAGACAAGCTTTTGTAGGCCCCAACAACACAGTCCTGTAGCACATGACGAATCCATGCTACCTTGCATGAGCTCTAAGATATGACCCCGCAAAGATCATTGATTTCATGCTTAAGAGACCTTGAGAGACACTTTGACTTGGAGACATCGATGGGGTTAAAATGAATGTGCATGTCAAATGAGTTTACCCCTAACATTTACTTGGCCATTCAGAGCTGTTGGAACAGATAGTTCGATGCTATAACTGATGGTTGGAAAGATATGCAACATTGGCTGTTTGAACTGAGGAACACTATGAGTTTTGACATCGACCGAGAATGTGTTCCCAAATATAAATGAACTTGAATCATTGAAAAACTGAGACAAGCTATTATAGGCCTCAAAAACATAGTCCCATAGTACCAGACGGATCGATGCTACCTCACACGAGCTCTAAGATATGACTCCACAAAGATCATTGAGTTCATGTTGTTGGGACCTCGAGGGACACTTCAGCTTGGAGTTGTTGATAGGGTTCAAATGACTATGCAAGTCAAATGAGGTTTCCCCTAGTGTTTACCCAACCATTCAAAGTTGTCAAAATAGATGATTCAATGCTACAACTGACGGTTGGAAAGATATGCAATGTTGGTCATTTTCCACTGAGGAACACTGTGAGTCTTGACATCAGCCAAGAATGTGTTTTCAAATATAAACAAAATGGAATCTCTAAAATCTAAGATAGGCTATTGTAGGCCTCAACAACATGGTCCCATAGCACCTGCCAGATCCATGCTACCTTACATGACCTCTGAGATATGACCCTACAAAGATCACTAATTTCATGCATTTGGGACCTTGAGGGACACTTCAGCCTGGAGTGGTCGATGGGGTTTGAACAATTGTGTGCCAAATGAGGTTTCCCTTAACATTTACCTGACCATTTAGAACTGTAGGAATTGATGGTTTGATGTTACGACCGATGGTTTGAAAGATACATAATGTTGGCCATTTGAACTAAGGAACACTTTGAGTTTTGACATTGACCAAGAATGTGTTGCCAATTTTAAATGAACTTGAACCTCTAAAAATCAAGATAGTCTTTTGTAGGCCCCAACAACATGGTCTTGTAGCACCTAATGGATTGATTCTAACTTGCATGAGCTCTGAGATATGACCCTACAAAGATCATCAATTTTATGCTGAAGGGACCTTGAGGGACACTTCAGCACAGAGTCGTCAGCGGGGATCAAACAACTATGCATGTTGAATGAGGTTGCCACTAGTGTTTACCTAACCATTCAGAGCTATTAGAACTAATAGTTCATTGCTACGACCGATAGTTGGAAGGATACACAATGTTGGCTATTTGAACTAAGGAACACTTTGAGTTTGGACATCGACCAAGAATGTGTTACTGATTTTAAATGAAGTTGAATCTATGAAAACTAACATAGGCTTTTGTAGGCCCCAACAACATGGTCTCATAGCACCTGATGGATCCATGCTCCCTCACATGAGCTCTGAGATATAACCCCACAAAGATCATCAATTTCATGCTTAAGGGACCTTAAGGGATACTTAAATAGAGAGTCATCGGCGGGGATCAAACTATTGTGCATGGTGAGCAAGGTCACCGCTAGCATTTAACCAGCCATTTAGAGCTATTGAAATAGATGGTCTACTGCTATGACCAATGGTTGAAAGGATATGCAACATTGGTCATTTGAACTAACGAACACTATGAGTTCTAACATCGACCGAGAATGGGTTGCCAAATTTAAACAAAGTTGAATCTCTAAAAATTGAGATAGGCTTTTGTAGGCCCTGATAACATAGTCTCGTAGCACTTGACAGATTGATTCTATCTTCCATGAGCTCTAAGATAAGACCCCACAAAGATTATCAATTTCATGTTGAAGGAACCTTGAGGGACACTTCATCACAGAGTCATTGGTGGGGATTGAATGACTATGCATGTTGAAGGAGGTTGCCACTAGCATTTACCTGACCATTTGGAGCTATTGGAATAGATGGTTCATTGCTATAACTGATAGTTTGAAGGATACACAATGTTGGCTGTTTGAACCAAGGAATACTTTGAGTTCTGACACTGACTAAGAATGTGTTGCCAATTTTAAACGAACTTGAATCTCTAAAAATTGAGATAGGCTTTTGTAGGCCCTGGAAACATGGTCCCAAAACAACTACTAGATCAATTCTACATTGCACGAGCTCTGAGATATGACCATGCAAAGATCACTAATTTCATGTTGTTGGGACCTTGAGGGACACTTTGACATGGAGTCATCAGTGGGGATCAAATGACTGTGTGGTGAATGAGGTTTCCACTTGCATTTACCCAGCCATTCAAAGCTATTGGAATAGATGGTTTGATGCTATGAATGATAGTTGGAAAGATACACAATGTTGGTTGTTTGAACTCAGGAACACTTTGAGTTCTAACTTCGACCAAGAATGTGTTTCCGATTATTAAAAAACTTGAATCTCCAAAAACTGAGACAGGCTTTTGTAGGTCTCAACAACACAATCCCGTAGCAACTAGAAAATTGAGTCTACCTTACATGAGCTCTGAGATATTACCCTACAAAGATCACTAATTTCATGCTGAAGGGACCTTGATAGACACTTTGGCATGGAGTCGTCGATGTGGATCAAATGATTGTGCATGGTGAATGAGGTTGCCACTAGCATTTACCTCACCATTCAAAGCTATTGGAATAGATGGTTTGATGTGACAACTTACAGTTGGAAAGATATGCAATGTTGGCCATTTGAACTGAGGAACACTTTGAGTTCTAACATCGACCGAGACTATGTTGCCAAATTTAGATTAACTTGAATCTCTAAAAAGTGAGATAGGTTATTGTAGGCCTCAGCAATAAGGTCCTATAGCACTTGACAGATTGATACTAGCTCATACAAGAAGAAAGATATGCAATGTTGGCCATTTGAATTGAGGAACACTGTGAGTTTTGACATTGATCGATAATGTGTTGTCAAATTTAAATGAACTTGAATCTATGAAAATTGAGACAGGTTATTATAAGCCCCAACAACACAGTCTTGTAGCACCTAATATTTTGATGCTACGACTAATGGTTTGAAAGATACACAATGTTGGTTGTTTACACTGAGGAAGACTTTGAATTCTAACATTGACCAAGAATGTGTTGCCAATTTTAAACAAACTTGAATCTCTAAAAACTAGGACATAATTTTGTAGGCCTTGATAACACGGTCTTGTAGCACCTAACAGATTGATTATACCTTGCATGAGCTCCAAGATATGACCCCAAAAAGTTCACCAATTTCATGCTGAAGGGACCTAAAGGGACACTTCAACACAGAGTCATCGATAGGGATCGAATGACTCTGGGTGCCAAATGAGGTTGCCACTAGTGTTTACCCAACCATTTAGAGCTGTTGGAACTAATGGTTCATTTCTACAACTGACGGTTGGAAGGATACACAACATTGGTTGTTTTAACTGAGGAACACTTTGAATTTTGACATCGACCAAGAATGTGTTGCCAATTTTAAATGAATTTGAATCTTTGAAAACTAACATAGGATTTTGTAGGCCCTGACAACTCTGTCTTGTAGCACCTGATAGATGCATTCTACCTAGCACGAGCTCTAAGATATGACCCCACAAAGATTTCTAATTTTATGCTTAAGAGACCTTGAGGAACACTTCAGCAGTACATAGTCATCGGCAAGGATTGAACTACTATGCATGGTGAGTGAGGTCACCACTAGCATTTACCCGACCATTCGGAGCTATTGGAATATATGGTTCATTATTATGGTCGATGGTTGGAAGGTTACTCAACATTGGTCATTTGAACTTAGGAACACTGTGACTTCTGACATCGACCGAGAATGTGTTACCAAATTTAAACAAAGTCTAATCACTAAAAATCAAGATAGGCTTTTGTAGGATCTGACAATACGGTCTGTAGCACCTACAGATTGATTCTATCTCACATGAGCTCTGAGATATGACCCCACAAATATCACTAATTTCATGCTAAAGGGACCTTGAGGGACACTTCAGCACAGAGTCATTGGTAGGGATCAAATGATTGTACGTGTCGAATGAGGTTGCCACTAGCGTTTACCTAACCATTTAGAGTTGTTGGAATAGAGGGTTCATTGCTACAACTGACAGTTGATAGGATACACAATGTTGATTGTTTGAACTAAGGAACACTTTGAGTTCTAACATCGACTGAGAATGTGTTTCCAATTTTAAATGAACTTAAATCTCTGAAAACTGAGATAGGCTTTTGTAGGCCCTGGCAACATAGTCCCGTAGAAACTACAGAATCAATTCTACATCACATGAGCTCCAAGATATGACCCCACAACTATCACCAATTTCATGCTATCGATACCTTGAGGGAAACTTTGGCATGGAGTCACTGGTGGGGATCGAATGACTATGCATGGTGAATGAGGTTTCCACTAGCATTTACCCATCCATTCAGATCTATTGGAATAGATGGTTCAATGCTATGACCAATAATTGGAAAGATACACAATGTTGGTCATTTGAACTAAGGAACACTTTGAGTTCTGACATCGACTGAGAATGTGTTGCCAATTTTAAATGAACTTGAATCTTTGAAAACTAAGATTGGATTTCGTAGGCCCTGACAACATGGTCTTGTAGAAACTGACAGATTAATTCTACCTTACATGAGCTCTGAGATATGACCTCACAAAGATTTCCAATTTCATGTTGAAGGGACCTTGACAGACACTTTGGCACAGAGTCATCGGCGGGGATCACCAACAGATGGAAGATACACAATGTGGCTATTTGAACTGAGGAAACACTTTGAGTTATGACATCGATTGAGACAGTGTTTCCAAATTTAAACAAACTTGAATCTCTAAAAATTGAGATAGGTTATTGTAGGCCCCAGCAACACAGTCCTATAGAACCTGATGGATCGATGCTAGTTTCTTGAGTGGAAAGATATGTAATGTTGGCCATTTGAACTAAGGAACACTGTGAGTTCTTACATTGACCGAGAATGTGTTGCCAAATTTAAATGAACTTGAATCTCTAAAAACTAGACAATTTATTATAGGCCTTGGTAACATGGTCCTGTAGCACCTTACAGTTTGATGCTATGACCAATAGTTTGAAAGGTACACAAAATTGGCCATTTGACTGAGGACACTTTGAGTTCTAACATCGAATCAAGAATGTGTTGCCAATTTTAAATGAACTTGAATCTCTGAAAACTAAGATAGGTTATTGTAGCCTCAACAACACAGTCTTGTAGCACCTAACAGATTGATGCTAGCTCATACAAGTAGATAGATATGCAATGTTGGCCATTTGAATTGAGGAACATTGTGAGTTCTTAAAAAGATCGAGAATGTGTTGCCCAAATTTAAAGGAACTTGAATCTTTGAAAACTGAGATAGGTTATTGTAGGGCCCCTAGCAACACATTCCTATAGCATCTGATGGTCTGATGCTATGATCGATGGTTCGAAAGATATAGAACATTGGCCATTTGAATTGAGGAACACTTTGAGTTCTGACATCGACTAAGAATGTGTTGCCAAATTTAAACAAAGTTGAATCTCTAAAAACTGACATAGGCTTTTGTAGGCCCCAATAACATAGTCCTATAGCACTTGAGTGATCAATTTCACCTTGCACAAGCTCCAAGATATGACCCCACAAAGATTGTCAATTTCATGCTCATGAAGGGACTTGAGGGACACTTCAGCACAAAGTCAACAATAGGGATTGAATGACTATGCATGCCAAATGAGGTTTCCACTAGCATTTACCTAGCCATTCAAAGCTATTGGAATAGACCAATCAATGGTATGACCGACAGTTAGAAAGATACGCAACATGGCTATTTGAACTGAGGAACACTGAGTTCTGACATTGACCAAGAATGTGTTGTCGATTTAAAATGAACTTTGAATCTGCTAAAAAAAAAGATAGGCTTTTGTAGGCCCTAACAATACAATCATGTAGCACCTAACAAATCCATTCTACCTCACAAAGATCACCCGATTTCATGTTGAAGGGACCTTGAGGGACACTTGGGCATGAAGTCATCGACGGCGATCAGACTACTATGCATGGAAAAAAAGGTTTCCACTAGTGTTTACCCAGCCATTCAGAGCTATTGAACAGACAGATCAATGCTATGACTGATGGTTGGAAAGATACACAACATTAGCCATTTGAACTGAGGAACACTGTGAGTTCTGACATCGACTAAGAATGTGTTGTCGATCTTAAATGAATTTGAATCTCTAAAAAATGAGATAGGATTTTGTAGGCCCTAGCAACATGCTCTCATAGCATTTGATGAATCCATGCTACCTTGTATGAGCTCTGAGATATGACCCCACAAAGATCACTATTTCATGCTAAAGGCACCTTGAGGGACACTTCAACACGAAGTCATCGACAGTGATCAAACTACTATGCGTGGTGAATGAGGTTGCCACTAGTGTTTACCCAGCCATTTAGAGCTATTGGAATAGACCGATCGATGCTACAATTATGGTTGGAATGATATGCAACATTGGTCATTGAACTAAGGAACACTGTGAGTTTGACATTGACCAAGAATGTGTTGTCAATTTTAAATGAATTTGAATCTCTAAAAATTGAGATAGGCTTTTTTAGGCCCTGGCAACATGGTCTCATAACACCTAATAGATCCATGCTACCTCACACAAGCTCTGAGATATGACCCCACAAAGATCATTGATTTCATGTTGAAGGGACCTTGAGGGACACTTTGATATGAGTCGTCAGTGGTGATCGAACTACTATGTGTGGTGAAAGGAGGTTGCCAGTAGAATTTACTCATCCATTCAGAGCTTTTGGAATAGACAAATTGATGCTATGACCAATGGTTGGAAAGATATGCAACATTAGCCATTTGAACTGAGGAACACTTTGAGTTCTGACATCGATTGAGAATGTGTTGCCGATTTTAAACAAACTTGAATCTCTGAAAACCAAGACATTCTTTTTTAGGCCCCGAAACACAATCCCATAAAACATAATAGAACCATACTACCTTGCACAAGCTCTGAGATATGACCCCACCTAGATCACTAATTTCATGCTTAAGGGACCTTGAGGGACACTTTATCATAGAGTTGTCGTCATCAATTAAACAACTGTGCAAGGTGAATGAGGTTACCACTAGCATTTATTTGACTATTTAGAGATATTGGAATAGATAGATTGATGCTATGATAGATGGTTGGAAATATACGCAATGTTGGTCATTTGAACTGAGGAACACTGTGAGTTCTAATATTGACCAAGAATGTGTTGTCAATTTTAAATGAACTTGAATTTCTAAAAACTAGATAGGCTTTTGTAGGTCCTGGTAACACAGTCCTATAACACCTAACAAATCCATGCTACCTTGCATGATTTTTGAGATACAACCCCACAAAGATTTATGATTTCATGCTTAAGGGACCTTGATGAACACTTAAGTGTGGAGTCATCGGTGGCAATCAAATGATTGTGCATGGTGAACAAGGTTGCCACTAGCATTTACCCAAACATTTAGAGTTTGTGAAATAGATGGATCGATGCTACAACTGACGGTTGAAACATATGCAACGTTGGAAGATAGGAGAAAAAATTCTCATTTGAGAACATAATTTTAGGATCTATAATAAAATCAAGCCTTGTCATTATTATCATATTTGGACAATCTCACTGATTGAACTCCTTGTTCTTTTACAAGTCATTCATATTATATATATATATATATATATATATATATATATATATATATATATATATATATATATATATATATATATATATTATTATATATATATATATATATTATATATATATATATATATACTATATATATATATATATATATATATATATATATATATATTATATATATATATTATATATATATATATATATATATATATATATATATATAATATATATAGTTATATATATTATATATATATATATATATATATATATATATATATATTCAATTGAGAGAATCAAAACAAAGATAACTAATTCATTACAATATTAATCAATAAGGAGCAAGGAAAACTTAAATAATATCATAGCAAGCATTAGAAATCCAAATTGTAATTAGGAGTTTTAAGAAAAATGAGTAAGGTCCTAGATAGGGACATTACAAATCCATGCAAGAACCTTTTCTTTCATATTTCTCACTAACCCTTTACAAGAGAAAATGTTTACAAAAACTGGCATGTACTTGCATGAGGACATTATATATTACAAAAATCTCACATAGAAGGAGCTGACAAGCCACTCAAAAAGTAGTAACTTATAGCAAGTGGGATAATGTAGATGCTTTCATAAAACACTATCTTCTTTACTCAAGAAACATCTAGTTCACCTACTCGACTGGGGCATGTTTGGTAACAGATAGTATCCATTTAAACTCAAGTCTCTAGGAGTAGTTATATTTTTCAGTGGAGGAGACACACCCATTGGATCTGTAATAACTTCATGCTCACTAGAATTTCCATTTCTCTTCAATTGGGATACTCTTTCCAAAATTGCATCTACCCTTTTACCAATTTGGGAAATTAATGGGTCTCTTTGTGGACCTCCAAGGAGTTGGTCACCTAAACTAGAACCTTGAGATGAATTAGGAACTTCTCTATGAAAGAGATCAATACCTTGAGAAGCTCTCCACTTGTCAGCTGAATTAAAACCTTGGACCATAGATGGATACCCTTTGTTGTAAAATGAGGAGTGAGACTACCTTTTCAAAGGTGGCAATGAACTTACATTTCAGGGATAATGCACAACATGAGTAACCTAGTTTCCCAAGTCTCATAAATGCAAGGCCATTGATGAATAGGCATTTTTAATAGAAATATTTGTGGTGCTAGAATGAAGTGCATGACCAAATTCTTTGCTTGCTAATGAACCAATTTAAGGCTTGATTTCATTTTCTTCTTGATCCATAAAAGGGTTGAAATCTAGATCTAGTGGAAGAGTAGTATTAGCAGGAAGTCATTCACTAACATCTCATCTTTATAACAACTAAATTTGGATTCACTAGAAGCATTAGTTCTCAAAAAAATAGTAAAACATACCATATATAATGATTATGTTGACACTTGATTGCATCATATAATAAGTTGAAATTAGATAATCATAAAACACTTTGTAAAGTACATCATACATATCATATATAGCCACATCAAATGAGTTCAGCATCAAGAAAGATGAGCATCATCCCATAAAATTAAAGGCCTAACTTTCATGGAATGAGCATATCTAACATGTACAATACAAATCTAATGCTTTGGTGTGCAGACAAGTGAAAGAAGAAGTGATCATAGTCAGCAAATGATGGAAAATACATTGAATTTCATAGCAAAGGTATAGCACCAGAAGATTGGTCTTAAGGATAGGGATATCTAATGATTTGGATCATCTTATATTGCTCATTTAAAGGTTAATCAATAACCATTTGAATCTGGAAGTGATTGGAGGGCAGCGATTTGAGAAACCCTTGGTTTAAGGGTTTGAAGTGACCAAATTTGGAGTTTTTTGGGGTTATAGGAGGTCTGAGTATAATTCCTTTGATATTTATAGGTTTTATTACATAATAAGACACTTTCTATAGTTTTAAGTCTTGGGATTAATTATTTCATATAGTTCCTTTGTTAAATCACTCACTTTTCATGCATTTTTGGAGCCATAGGGGTGAGCAGTAGTATAGGCTCCAAAAAAACCATATATTTCCTTTGGATATGACAATGTAAAAAGAAAAGGGTACTCAAAAAAGTAATTTTTTTGATTATTCCTTTGGAAAGTTTCAGAGATAAGTGACATTTTCCTTCGCTACATGGCTACTAGACAGGGCAATTCATTGATCCATCCCCTTTTATGTATTTGTTGTAACTTAGGGATGGATCAAAACCTTGTAACTTAGTATTATAACATTGGAAATGTAGGAAAGAAGAAGATTTTGCAAGTTGAGAGTGATTGAAGGAGTTTGATGAGTTTGAAGGGTGCATAAGGGTCATGAAATTGGTGCAAGGGTATAATAGTAGATGTTCTAGCCTTTGGAGGGGGGTTTTTTATGCATGAATCCATTATACAATGGTCAAATGATGGCGAGTCAACTTTGTTTTAGTTTATATGGTGCTGGGAGAGGAGACATTGGGCAAGCCCTAGGTTCTAGGGGTTTTTGGGACCAATTTGGGGCTTTTACAACTAGAAGTGTCAAATATTCAAATTAATGGTAGAATCTTCTAATTAGAGTCATTTTAAGACATGGTTGAAAGTGGAAAGGTTTGGGAGTGATTCCTTAATAGGGCTGATTTGTTAATTGAGCCTATTAGGCCTAGTTGGGAAACATGAATCAACAAGTTTAAGGTGTGATGTTCCAAAACACATAGTCTTTGTTTTGACATATGTTATGAAACTTGAAAAAGGGTATTCAAATACTTTGATCACCATTTGAGGAGGTGATCAATAATTTGGTTGATGTTCCAACCAATTGGAAAGCTTAAACAAGCATGAACCAAGAACTTGTTTGATATGGTGGATATGGAGTTGTTAAAGGAAAACTAAGGTGTCGAGTCTTAAAGAAGATGGTATGAAAGGAGAGAATGAAGTAAAGGATTCTCAAAAGATAAGAAATGAAAAGAAAGTGATGTTCAAGCCCACAAAGGATACAACAGTCAAAGTAATAAAATCTAAGAATACAAGGTGTTGAAACAAGTGCATCCCTCTAAGGGAATATCCAGTGCTACCATGGATATCATGGAAAGCTTCATGATTGATATTTTTGATAAGATTACTCTTGATGATGCTTCTCTATAGAAATATAACAAGATCGTGACACTTTCCTCCAGAGAAATTGAGATTTTTGTCAAGTTTGTTCTACCTAGATAGGTGGCTAGGCATGTTGCTTCTGAAGGAAGTAAGGCTATTACCAAGTTTCCTAGTGCTCTGGGTTAGGTTTTGTTTGAAGGTTTTAGGTTTTTTGTACATGGTGTTTATGGTAGGCTTGTTTAGAAGTTGGTTTTGGCTTGGGTTTATGTTAAAATGGGCTTGTCTGGATGTTTTGAGGTAGAAGTGACTATGAACTGAATGTGTGAAAGTTAATGCTGAACTAGGATCTTAGTGTATGTAAAGAATATATATGAATTATGCTATGTATGTTACATTATGAATATAGTTTATGGTTATTATCATACATTATGCTATGTATGCTATGAAAAATATTTGAACTATAAGATTTCTATTATAAGGATGTGGTTATTGTATAGATCTCTCATTTTAATAACTTGGAGTTTAATTAATTTAGTCATGTGGAAGGGTTATCTACTGCTCTAGATTATGCCTGAAGAATGTGTTTGTTATAAGATTTATATTATAAGGATCTAGTTATTGGAAACAAGTGCATTTTAAGGTGTTAGAACCTTGATTAGAGTTGTGAAGTCTGGTTTGAGTTTTGATATTGTGGAGGCACTAGGTACACTAGGTGGCCTAGGAGGGTACACTATCTAGATAAACCAAAATGTAAACCTTCCATTTCAAAGAGGGAGAAGTTGGAAAGGAAATGAGATAGTGCATCCTTGAATTGAGTTGGTTCCTTAAGGCTCTTCCATGGCCTTCCAAGTATTGTGTGCCTGCAAGTCATTGGCATAACAACATAAAGTCTTTTATTAATAATGAGAAATATTTTTACAACTCAGCTCAATAGGAGCACCAGATGAAAGCACTGAGTAGAGAAAACCTTCTGGTATTACCCCAAAAAATAGAAAAGAAAGGTTGTCATTAAATCTTACAAACTTCCTGTTATACATATAGGGTAATGCATGAGTAATTTACAATCCACCCAATTTATAGTGCTATATAAATTTGACATGTTACAATATTTTTTATCTCCATTTAGTCCAATGAACTAATTGGGTTTTCCCTACCCTTGATTGTCTCAAGTACTGCCTTGTGGTCTGACTCACAAACCTTCCAAAGAGTTTAATTATGTGGTCTTTCCCCATATCTGATCAAGTGGACATTTGATGCAACGACAAGGTTTGAATAATGAAGAATCTTTCTGTGTGTCTTCCAATCTTTGAACAACCCCAAACTAGGGTTCTTCATGGCATACCATCTAAGCCATTAAATATGGCTAAAATGGAATCACCAATATTCAGATATAAGAGTAGATAAATGTGTGGGGAAATATGAGATCTATTCCCATATCCAAATTTCCAAAGGAGAGATCCAATTTGATCAACCAAGAGGTTAATGCACAATCGGATCAATCTATAAAGAATATGGAAAAGAGAGAAAATATAATGTTTCCCTATAATGGAGTTATGCTTGAAATCTGAAATAATTGAAATACAAGTACTAACCTCAAATTAGGGTAGATTTAGAAAATGCCATTTTTTTATGTCTGTGTGAGGTTTCAGGCAATTCTGTAACCTGTTCTAGACTGGAAATGCCGAGATGAAGAAAACCCAAAAATCTTTCTCCAAGATGAGCTCAGGTCAACTTTGACCCTCACAAAAGGTCAAAGGCTAGATTCTTTACTTGAAGGTTGATTCTGATTCTATTGGGAGATCTCAAAAGTTCACCAAAAAGGGTATCCAAATTTGCTCTTAGATCTGAAATCCCTTACCTATACCTACAAGAAAAAGAGGGGTTTTATTTATTTGTTTGTGGGGTTTGCCTTGGTCAAACCCCAGTTTTGAATCAACCTTAATATTGGAATTAAAATAGAGAATGCTAGCTAGTAGTAGAAGTAGATCTAACAATGAAGCTATGGCATTCAATAGATATGCAATTATATTTGGAATGTAATCAAATATGTTGGTATGAAAGATTGAACATGTAAATCAAACCTCCATGATTGTATGCTTGGAATCCACCTTATTGAAGAATGAATGGATCTAGAAGATGAACAAAGGATCTTGAAGGAAGATCACACCATCATGATGGCTAGATCTAGGGTTTGAATGATGAATCTTGAATGCTTGAACCAAATCCCTTCAATGGCTTGAATGCTTGAATCCTTGATCTTCAATGGATAACTTGGATAGAGAAGAAGACTTTAATGCATGAATGGATTCTTTCTTGATCACCTTGAGAGCTCCTTGATTATGAAATTGCTTGGTGAATAATGGATGTTGGATGTGAAAATTAGAGAGGAAGGCCTCCTTTTATAGTGAACTAGGGCACAATCCTCTAGAGGGGCCACCTTGGAGAATTAAATCCCAATTAGGTCCTAACCATTATAAATTATACCTAGATTAAATGTAATTAGAGAATTTACCATCCTGAAACCTGAAATGGCCAACCCAGAGGCGGGAAAACAATTATCCAAAAAACCCAATGCCCAAAAATCAAGGAATTTGGAAATTTGAAAGAGGGGGGCAAAATCAAAGTTGGGACTGACCTGGTTAGGTTCAAGCTCAATCCTAACCTATTCAGGTTCAAGCTTGATCCTAACCTATTTAGGTTCATGCTCGATCCTGACCTATTCAGGATCAACCTCAAATTTGACCCTGAGCCCAGATTCAGTCAGAATCAGATCAGGAGGTCTTGAGGATGCCCGGAGACCTAGAAATAATATTAGATAGGGAGATAATGCCATGGATAGGCATAAAATCCTATGATAACTATGATGAAGGCCAAGAGGACCTATTTGTAAGTCCTACCTAGAAAATAGACCCATGAATGAGGGAAATTAAGGAGAATCCTCAGGATCCTAACCCTAATTTCACCTAGAATGAAGCAGGAAAGAAGTGGAAAGTGGGGAGAAATCCAAATCAAATAAAATATCAATTAAATGCATTCAAGATGACCCCAAACCACTTAATCCAAGGGCTAAATGCTCTTATCATGGAAGTGCTTCCATTTTGAGAGGATACATTAAGCCCCCACTTTAGCAAGAGTATGGACTCGATGCAAACTCTTGGTAAAGGAGAAGAAAGAGAAGATCCAAGTGGATTCACAAAGAGATAAAATAACACTTAACTAAGGACATGAGCCCCTAGACTAAGGATTCTAACTCAACATACATGCACGAGGGTGCCAAAAGAACAAGGGTTAGTACTAAATAACCCAAATCAATTAGCATAAGAAATCTTGCTAAGAAATATTTCTCATACTAATATCATATTTGGAAAAATATCATAAAAGCATAAATGATTACATAGGAAAGACAAAAACAACACTATAAATAACATAGCTTCATGATCCAGTCCTACTAGCATGAAAGCAAAAAGAGAGAAAGGGAAAAGAGTGATTACCTCACCTAGTAAGATGTCCACCTTACCATGAATCACCTTGAAGGGAGAGCCCAATAGGTTCACCCATAAATTGTTCTTGTAATCATAATGCATCTTCTGATGACTTTTGGAATACCCATAGATCCACCTTCTTGTATCACTATGAATATGAAATGCATGTCTCCTCAAGATTTAGCAACTTATGTGTTTTACTTTTGAAAGATTTAGCATATAAATGTGTGTCTTTTTTGGATTTAGCAACTTATGTGCGTTACCTTCCAAGATTCAACATATTGAAAATTTTGAAAAATGTGTGTCTCCTCAATATTTAGTAACTTATGTGCATTACCATTAGAAGATTTAGCATATAAATGCGTGTCTTTTCAAGATTTAGCAACTTATGTGTGTTACCTTCCAATATTTATCATATTGAAAATTTTGAAAAATGTGTCTCTCCTCAGGATTTAGCAACTTATGTGTGTTACCTTCCAAGATTTAGCATATTGAAAATTTTGAAAAATGCATCTCCTCAGGATTTAGCAACTTATGTGCATTACAATCGAAATATTTAGCATATAAAAATAAAAAACTATAGTACAAGGGAGGCCTATATATGCCCCCCTCCTTAATATGGAAAAAAAATACTATTTTGACATGTTAAGGAAAGAAAAGAACAAGGATTAAGCCTTCCTCAACATCAAGACAATATCCACAAACAACACCCAGTCCAAGCCAAGAAGGTCACAGCTCCTATGAGGCCATGGAAGGGATGAATGTAAAGAGATATCATGCAAGAAGTCAAAAGAAAGTAACCCTCATGAGGGATAGCACACTATTCAGTTTCCAAGGTGAGAGATATATCAACTATGGAAATCCAATGTCAAACAATAAAATAGATTGTGATCAAGGACAAAGCTCCTCAATGCAAAACCAAAAATTTTCATGTATGATTGGATGTCACATAATAGATAGATACTTCTTAACCAAGGAAAGAGTTGAATCCTAGCAAGACAGAAGGAGATTTCATCCTTGGCCCCCCAAGTGTAGGACAAAGATGGAAGAGAATACCTACTTCACAATGTAAGGAGATATCCTATTTGCAACAATGTATAGTACATCCTTAGCGAGGGATATTAACCCCTACATCCAAGAGTATAGATAATCATGAAAAGGATATGTCACTCATAGAAAAGGATCCTTAGAGAAATAGATCTTATCAACAAGACCTCCACCAAATAGGAGTGCTTTAGATAAAATATCACCTTTCAAAAGGCAAAAATAAAGATTCAATCATCAAGTCCCCTGCAATCAAGAGGAAGAGGAATCTTTGAAATGAGGAAAATAACTCTAACACTAAAGCAAGGGTGAAATTTTATAAAGAACATAATTTGAAAAATAGAGCAGAAGTGATGACCTAGGACAACAACATCTCATATAAGAAAGTTATCCATAGTCAAAACATCAATCAATATGTTGAAATAATATTGCAATATAAACAAATACTACTAAGCTAAGGAAAGCAGCTCCTAGACAAAGAGAAAGAAAGAGGGACCTTGCCCCCAAATATAAAGACAAGGGATTCCTTTGAAAAACAAATGTCTTATAAAAGATATCATGAAAATAAAAATATAGATTCTATGGATGATTAAAAACATAATACAAAGCCATAGAAAAATACAAGGGAAAGAATACCAATTAAGCCCTACTAAAAGACCTAATGGATCCTAGGAGACTGGTTGAAGATACACCTCTTTCCCCCAGTCATGGGACATGAGGAGAAGAACATTTACATTATATCGAGAGGAGGGAAATCCCCTATATAAAAATTATGAAGGAACTATAAAACTGCACAAGAGTGAGCTATAATTCCTAAAGCAACTCTTTCTCTAACATATAACTTGAAATGTTTACAATTAGCCAGTAAATGTTTGTTAATATAATGAAAAGGAAAATTATATTTGTATAAAGCATCAATCAGCATAGGTCTAAATATTTCTTTCTTGGAATTCATTAGCTCAACATAAACCTTCTTAGTAATTTCTTAACAAGTAGTGGAGTTATCTAATATAGGTGTGGGGAGAAGAATATGAAGAGGAGGACAATGTTTAGCATCACCTACCTTAACTTGAGACTTTGAAAAACTAACACAATACATATATGGTTTAGGGGGTATATGAACTGGAAACTTAATACAACTCTCATTAACTCCTAGCCCTAAGCCTTTATAACCTTGTTTAGTCACCATATTATATCTAGTAGTGTACATATTATGTAAAGCTTCTATAGGAGGTGATTGTGTATCATGTTCATGAGTAAAGGTTGTATAAGGTGGGCTAATAGGTTTTGAAGAAGTTTCTTTACCCTTTCCTTTAATATCATCTTGAATCAGAGGAGAAGGTAAATCAAAGAAGTCTTGCACATCCACATCCTAAATGATAGCTTGAATCTCATCATAAGTATGAGAAGAGCGAGTATTAACAGATGGAGAATTAGGTATCATAATAGGAAGATTACGATTAAGATTAGGATTGATAGGATTAGGATTAGGATTGATAAGATTAGGATTAGGATGATTAGGATATGGTGTGTCATCTACCCAATTCTTCACATAATCCAAAAGATGAATAAGGCTACTACATAAATCCCTATAAAAAGTTTTAAATGTAGGTAGACTAGTGTTGGTCAACTTCACAAAAGCATAAGCAAGAGAAAAGTGAAGGGTCATCAACATAACGAAGTGAATGATACTTTCATAAACATCATAAGTATGATAAAGAGATGCTAAAAGAAAAGTAATAAAGAACATAGCCATGCACCAAAACATCTTAACAATTTCCATACTGAATGCAAGAAATGTTTTTGTATTTTATTGAATATATAGATTTTTTTTCATTTTTTCTTTGAATGTAAAATGCAAGAGCATAAATTAGATGTATTCTAATTGCAAGAAAGGATCTAAAATATAACACAATAGGGCATCTAATTCCACAAAATAAAAGGAGAGTAAGTATGTCAAGTTCACCAAAATGAATATGGTTAAAATGGAATCACCAATATTCAAATATAAAAGTCGATAAATGTGTGGGGAAATATGAGATCTATTCCCAAATCCAAATTCCCAAAGGAGAGATCCAATTTGATCAACTAGGAGGTTAATGCACAGTTGGATCAATCTATAAAGAATATGGAAAAGAGAGAAAATCCAATGTTTCCCTATAATGGAGTAATGCTTAAAATCTAAAATAATTAAAATGCAAGTACTAACCTCAAATTAGGGCAAATCTGGAAAATGCCAATTTCTAATGTCTATGTGAGGTTTCAGGCAATTTTGTAACCTGTTCTGGACTGGAAACACTCAGATGAAGAAAACCCAAAAATCTTTCTCCAAGATGAGCTCAAGTCAACTTTGACCTTCATAAAAGGTTAAAGGCTAGATTCTTTATTTGAAGGTTGATTCTGATTCTGTTTACAGATCTTGAAAGTTCACTAAAAAGGGTATCCAAATTTGCTCTTAGATCTGAAATCCTGCACCTATACCTACAAGAAAAAGAGGGTTTTTGTTTTTTTGTTTTGGGGGTTTGCCTTGGTCAAACCCCAGTTTGGAATCAACCTTAATATTGGAATTGAAATGGGGAATGCTAGCAAGTAGTAGAAGTAGATCTAACAATGAAGCTATGACATTCAATAGATATGCAATTGTATTTGGAATGTAATCAAATATGTTGATATGAAAGCTTTAACATGTAAATAAAATCTCCATGATTGTATGCTTGGAATCCACCTTACAGAAGAATGAATGGATCTAGAAGATGAACAAAGGATCTTGAAGGAAGATCACACCATCATGATGGTTAGATTTAGGGTTTGAATGATGAATCTTGAATGCTTGAACCAAATCCCTTCAATGGCTTGAATGCTTGAATCCTTGATCTTCAATGGAGAACTTGGATGGAGAAGAAGACTTGAATGCTTGAATGGATGCTTGCTTGATCACCTTGAGAGCTCCTTGATTATGAGATTGCTTCGTGAATAATGGATGTTGGATGTGAAAATGAGAGAGGAAGGCCTCCTTTTATAGTGAACTAGGGCACAATCCTCTAGAGAGGTCACCTTGGACAATTAAATCCCAATTAGGTCCTAACCTTTAGAAAATATACCTAGATTAAATTTAATTAGAGGATTTACCATCCCAAAACCCGAAATAGCCAACTCGGAGGTAGGAAAACAAATATCCCAAAAACCCTATGCCCGAAAATCAAGGAATTTGGAAATTTGAAAGAGGAGAGAAAAATCAAAGTTGCAACTGACCTAGTTAGGTTTGAGCTTGATCCTGACCTAGTCAGGATCAACCTTGAATTTGACCCTGAGCCTAGATTTAGTCAAAATTAGATCATGAGGTCTCGGGGATGCCCGAAGACCTAGAAATGATATCAGATAAGCATAGAATGCCAGGGATAGGTATAAAATCTTATGATGACTATGATGAAAGCTAGGAGGACCTATTTTTATGTCCTACCTAGAAAATTGAGCCATGAAATAGGGAAATTAAGGAGAGTCCTCAAGATCCTAACTCTAATTTCCCCTAGAATGAAGCATAAAAGAAGTGGAAAGCGGGGAGAAAGCTAGATCAAAGAAAAGATCAATTAAAGGCATTCTAGATGACCCCAAACCACTTACTCAGAGGGCTAAATGCTCTTAACATGGAAGTGATTCCATTTTAATATGATATAGCCATGTACCAGTTACAACCAGTGCTCTTATAGGGTATTCTAATTCTTCACCATCAATAATCGAGTGATCCAATTTCTTTTTTGCCTCAACACAATGACACAAATAATAATATGTCCCTTCTTCATTGTCTTTGGGTGCAATAATAGAAAAAACATGGCCTATAATGATATAAACATAATGAGGACATTAGTTTACTAAATATTTATGATGAAGTACTAAATTTTAGATTATTTGTATGTTGAAAATAGAGACCTAGTTGTACTAGATCAGATAAGCGATCAAAGTCAATGGATGATTCCATTTCTGTCAGTTGTAGTGATTCATGGGGAAGATAGGAGGCAAGTGGGCTCAAAATACATGTATACCATACATCAACCCATTCCTCTGATTCACACCCATCCCACTCTTCATCTGCACATGATGAACAAAAGCACACCATATATTGTGTGTGGATACTCCATGAACCTACATTAAAACTTCTAAAAGAGTGTAGCTCACTCAATCCTATCAATGTACAACAATCCTCATATGGTGTAATGTTAGTTTCATCTATCAACCAAAAAAATCTATGAATTGTAGACTCACCTTCATTACCTGGACCCATTGTAGCATTACACCACTGGACAATACATCCCGCATCTGACAATGTTTCTTTCTCTTTGCACTTTAATTCTTCATGTGCTAAGGCTCTTTTAATACATGCACCTGCACCATCGTGCTCTCCCTTTCCATGATTGACCTTTGTGAAATTCCACATATATTGAATTCCAGTAATCTAATGCATCCTGCACAACCAATAAAACATCTGAAAATTATTGAATTGTGATGCACAATTATCTAACCATATGATATGTCGATGATATTTTATGCCCCTATTTGCCAAATGACCATAAAATAGTTGAAAGCAACCATGTACAAACTCTATAGAATATGAGTGATCATCACTGATATAAAAATGATACTCTGATGCAGGAGCATCCTGGGTGTAAGAGCAATCTTGCATCACCCAAAAAAAATATTTCTATTTTTTATTTTCAATAAGGGCTATTTTGTACAGAGCTACTATTTATGAAAAGTTACTATTTTTGGTAATTTTTGTATGTGCTCAGAATGATCTGATTTCTTTCTTGGAGGTTGATTTTGGTCATATAAGTCTGCCAGTAAAGTTTCATTGCCAGATCAAGTGTATATTGGAAGATATTGAAGATTTTCGGTATTGGCAGCAGGGTACAGAAACTTTAAACTCAGTTTTGAAGGCTTTAGAGGCCCCGGATGAGGTCAAAATTTTGGGTGACGGGTGTTTGCACTGGACAAGCCTGTAGAGCGCTTCGTGGCGTTTCCGAAATGGGGTTATAATAGCCGATCGGGTCAACTGGTGATGACTTATGGTCTTCGGAAGTTGGGCCACCCGAAATGGCGAAAAATAATTTTCTTCAAAATTTCTGTTCGGGTTTCAAAGGTTATCTTGAGCCGACTATGATGTAATAAAATGTAAAATAAAATAATTCTAAGTTTGGTCGGCCTTATTGGCTAAAATTCTGGAACCTTCCCAGGCGGTGGAAAATTGCCTATATAAGGAAGGCTGTATTATTGTCTTAGGCAGTTCAGAATAGTTCTGGGGTAGTAGATCTGGGTAACAGTTCGAGGCTTTGTCCTACAGAATATTGTAAGGGAATGCCCATGTGGCTTTGCATATTGTGATTCTGAAAGTTTGTAATTTCACATTTGTGGAGATAATAAGAAGCCAATTTTCTGTTCTTGCATATTGTTGTTGTTTCTCTTTTTCTATTATGTGTTTGTGGTATTAAGGGGAGCACCCTTCATCAAGTGGTATCAGAGCAGGAGTTCTTGAGTGTGTAAACAGATCGCTGACTATGAGGTAGTTTCCACCAGGACCGTGGCTAGGGTTTCAGCATGCATCGTGAAAATGCCTCCACGAAGGGAACGTGGTGGAAGAGCTGGTGTTGTAACACCTGAGGTTAGAGAGCTACAGAGACAAGTGTGAGCATTACAAGAAGAGATTCGTAGAGGAATGAATCTTAATGTCAGAGACGAAAGTGAGGATGAAGCCAAAGAAGAATATGAAGCAGGAGAAGTTGAAATTGTGAACCAGGAGGAAGAAAGACTTTTTCGAGCCATTTCCAAGATTGGGAAAAGACCTAAGATTGAGGTTCCTACATTTTTTGGAAATCTTAACCCAGAGGAATTGATTGACTGGATCAATGAATGTGAGGAATATTTTGAGTACGAAGATGTTGACGATCCTGATAGGGTCAAATTTGCGAAGGCCAGACTGAAAGGTCATGCAAAGATCTGGTGGCAAGAAATTCAATTGGAGCGAAATAGAAGAGGGAAAGATAAAATCACGAGATGGGATCGGATGGTGGATAAATTGAAGTGACAGTTCATTCCTGTTGATTATGAGCTTGACCTACTAAAGAAAATGCAAAGTTTGAAGCAAGCAGGAAGATCTGTTCAGGAGTATACAGAGGAGTTCTATCGACTTCTCATCAGAACAGGCCATGCAGAAGCTGATAAGGAGAAAGTTGCCAGATACCTTAATGGGTTAAGGCCAAGCATTCAGGAGGAGCTGAATCTAGTTCGAATGAACAGTATTGAAGAGGCATACCAGTTTGCCCTAAAAGTAGAGGAAAAGCTAAACAAAAAGTTTGAGAGCAGACAAAATGAAAGAGGTCGCGGTGGACGATCTGGTGGACGGTCATATGGTGGCCGAAATGAAGATTTGAAAAAGAAGGATGAGGCCAGTAGCAGTCAAAATCAGCGAGGAAATGATTTCAATCGCTTCCAGGATCAAAATAATAGAGATCAGAGAGGAAGAGGAAGAGGACAAGGATCTGGAAGAGGTGGCTTCCGTGGAACATGTTTTCACTGTGGAGAAGAAGGTCATAGGGCATTTGAATGTCCTCAGCGCCAAGGCAGAACAGACAGGAGAAATGAAGGCCAGGCCAGAGTTGCACATGTAGATGAAGATGCCAGATCATCAAATTCTGAAGATGCTAAAAGAGGAGAAACGTTGATTAACAGAAGAGTCCTGTTGAGTGGTGAGAATGAACCTGAGCAAAGGAGGAGCCTGTTTTGCACTAGGTGCAAGTGTGAAGGTAAATGTTGTGATGTGATCATTGATAGTGGAAGCACTGACAATTTGGTGTCAGAAGAGATGGTGACAAAGTTGAAGCTTAAGAGACAGAAACACCCACATCCATATCAGATTGCCTGGGTGCAGGATGACCACAAGGTCATGGTCAGTGAACAGTGCCTGGTAAAGTTCAAGATCGGCGGGTACCAAGATGAGGTACTATGTGATATCATCTCGATAGATGCATGTCATATGTTGTTAGGTAGACCATGGCAGTTTGACAGATGTGCTGTACATGATGGTCGTGCGAATACCTATTCCCTGAAAAAGGATGGAGTGCGGCATAAGCTAAAACCATTGAAGGAGACTGAAGAAAAGGTATGTGGTAATGCAAGGATAACTTTTGTTGATGGAAGAAATTTCCTAGATGGTATGAGGCATGAGCATGTATGTTTTGCTTTAATTCCAAAAGCTGGTAAAGAGAAAGTAGAAGATGTTCCTGTAGAAGTTGTAGATTTGTTGAATGAGTTTTAGGATATTTTATCCGATAACGTGCCTGATGGATTACCACCAGTCAGGAAGATCAGTCATCAGATAGACTTGATCCCAGGAGCAAGTTTGCCAAATAAGGCAGCACACAGAATGACACCTGCAGAAAGTGAGGAGTTGAACAGACAAGTACATGAGTTGTTACATAAAGGATTGATTCGAGAGAGTCTGAGTCCCTGTGCAGTACCAGTGGTATTAGCACCAAAGAAAAATGGAGAGTGGAGGATGTGTACAGATTCTAGGGCAATAAACAAGATCACAATCAAGTACAGGTTTCCATTACCACGAATGGATGATATTATGGACTGTTTGAGTGGAGCTGTGTATTTCTCAAAGATAGATCTGAAGAGTGGATATCATCAGATTCGGATCAGAGAAGGAGATGAATGGAAGACTCCCTTCAAGACAAAGGAAGGACTGTATGAGTGGTTAGTCATGCCTTTTGGGCTAACCAATGCACCGAGCACTTTCATGCGGCTCATGAATAAGGTTCTGAAAGAATTTCTGGGTAAGTTTGTCATTGTTTACCTAGATGATATTTTGATCTTTAGTAAGACATTGGATGAGCATATGATGCATATTCGTATGGTATTTGAGAAGTTGAGAGAAGAGAAATTGTTGATTAATTTGAAGAAGTGCAGTTTTGTGAAGAAAGAGTTGGTGTATTTGGGATTTGTAGTTTCAGCAGAAGGTCTAAAAATGGACCCAGAGAAGGTACAAGCTATCCTTGAATGGCCTACTCTGAGGAGTGCTACTGAGGTAAGATCTTTTCATGGTCTAGCTAGCTTTTACAGAAAGTTTATCAGAAACTTTAGCAGTATTTGTGGACCCTTGACTGAAACAATGAGAGGGGATAGAAAAGAGTTTAAGTGGACTAAAAGGGCAGAAAAAAGTTTTCAATTGTTGAAACAAAAAGTTACAGAACAACCTATTTTAGCACTTCCAGATTTTAATAAGGTGTTTCAAGTAGATTGTGATGCTAGTGGTACTGCAATAGGAGCTGTTATGAGCCAAGAAGGTAAACCTGTTGCTTATTTCAGCGAGAAGTTAAATGATTCCAAGAGGAAATATTCTGTTTATGATCAGAAATTTTATGCTATAGTTCAGGCATTAAAGAAGTGGAGACATTATCTGCTTCCTAAGGAGTTTGTTTTGTATACTGATCATCAAGCTTTGCAATATTTGAATAGTCAAGGAAAATTGAATCAGAGGCATTTGAAATGGGTTGAGTTTTTGCAGAGTTATACATTTGTTTTGAAACACAGAAGTGGAAAGTCTAATAGGGTTGCAGATGCTCTTAGCAGAAGGCAACTATTGCTGACAGAAATGCAGATTGAAATGGTTAGGTTCAAGGAACTCAAGAATTTGTATCCAGAGGATCCTGATTTTGGTGAAGCTTGGAAAGCTTGTACAGAACCTGTTACTCTAGACAGGATGAAATGGTTGGATTTCATCATCCAGGATGATATGCTATTCAAAGGGAGTCAGTTGTGCATTCCACGAAGTTCTATGAGGGAGAATCTCATCAAGGAGAAGCATAGTGGGGGATTGGCTGGATATTTTGGTCGTGATAAAACTCTTGGTTTGGTTAGTGAGAATTATTATTGGCCACAATTGTAGTAAGATGTGAAGAAGTTTGTACAGAGTTGCCAAGTATGTCAGATGGCGAAAGGAGTGAAACAGAATACAGGGTTGTATCAGCCATTACCTGTACCAGAGAAGCCTTGGGAGGATATCAGCATGGACTTTGTTCTTGGTTTACCGAGGACACAGCGGGGACACGATTCAATTTTTGTAGTAGTTGACCGATTTTCAAAGATGGCACATTTTATTCCCTGTAAGAAGACTAATGATGTTGTTCACGTAGCAGAATTGTTTTTCAGAGAAGTAGTGAGACTTCATGGTTTGCCAAAGACCATAGTTTCAGATCGGGACACTAAGTTTGTTGGATATTTTTGGTGTACATGTGGAAGAAGTTGAAGACAGATTTGAAATTCAGTTCATCACATCATCCACAGACTGATGGACAGACAGAGGTGGTGAATAGGAGTTTGGAAAATTTGCTGAGATGTTTGGTTGGAGATAAGCCAACAGGATGGGATTTGATTTTACCACAGGTGGAATTTGCATACAATAATTCTGTCAATAGGAGCACTGGTAAATCACCATTCCAAATTGTATATGGAAGTAGTCCAAGAAATGCATCTGAATTGAGGAAAATAGATAAAGGAGAAATAAGTAGTGCTGAAGCTAAAGATTTTGCAGAACACTTGAAGAACATCCATGAAGAGGTGAGGAAGCATATTACCAAGATGAACGCATAGCATAAGGCTAAGGCTGATGAGAAAAGGAGGTATAAAGAATTTCAAGTTGGTGACAAAGTCATGGTTCATTTGCGGAAGGAGCGGTTTCTAGTTGGTACATATAACAAGTTGAAAATGAAGAAGTTTGGACCATGTAAGATACTGAAGAAAGATGATTCAAGAAATGCATATGAGGTAGAATTGCCTACTGAGCTAAATATTTCACCAGTGTTTAACATTTCAGATCTGACAGAGTATCATGAAGGAGGTGTTGAAGATGAGATCACAGCAGCACAGTGGAGTATTCCAGCAACTAGTTCAGACACTAAGGAGATCGAAGATATACTGGACAGTCGTGTTGGCAGAAGCACAAGGAACAGGACATATGAAGAAAATCTGGTCAAGTGGAAAGGATGACCTGTTGAAGATTCATCATGGTTGACAAAGGAGGAGGTTAGCCGTCTTGGTTTTCCTCTGCACACCTGAGTCGTGACAGGGTCACTTCTCAAATTACCCCGGGTGTCTGATGCAGGAGCATCCTGGGTGTAAGAGCAATCTTGCATCACCCAAAAAAAATATTTCTATTTTTAATTTTCAATAAGGGCTATTTTGTGCAGAGCTGCTATTTATGAAAAGTTACTATTTTTGGTAATTTTTGTATGTGCTCAGAATGATCCGATTTCTTTCTTGGAGGTTGATTTTGGTCATATAAGTCTACCAGTAAATTTTCATTGCCAGATCAAGTGTATATTGGAAGATATTGAAGATTTTTGGTATTGGCAGCAGGGTACAGAAACTTTGAACTCAATTTTGAAGGCTTTAGAGGCCCCGGATGAGGTCAAAAATTTGGGTGACGGGTGCTTGCGTCGGTCAAGCCTATAGAGCGCTTTGTGGTGTTTCTGAAATGGGGTTATAATAGCCGATTGGGTCAACTGGTGATGACTTATGGTCTTTGGAAGTTGGGCCACCCGAAATGGCGAAAAATAATTTTCTTCAAAATTTCTGTTCAGGTTTCAAAGGTTATCTTGAGCCGACTATGATGTAATAAATTGTAAAATAAAATAATTCTAAGTTTGGTCGGCCTTATTGGCTAAAATTCTGGAACCTTCCCAGGCGGTGGAAAATTGCCTATATAAGGAAGGCTGTATTATTGTCTTAGGCAGTTCAGAATAGTTCTGGGGTAGTAGATCTGGGTAATAGTTTGAGGCTTTGTCCTACAGAATATTGTAAGGGAATGCCCATGTGGCTTTGCATATTGTGATTCTGAAAGTTTGTAATTCCACATTTGTGGAGATAATAAGAAGCCAATTTTCTGTTCTTGCATATTGTTGTTGTTTCTCTTTTTCTATTATGTGTTTGTGGTATTAAGGGGAGCACCCTTCATCATACTCCCTCAATATCTTCCTATTCTCCTCTATACTATTTGGTGCATACATGAATGCTATATGAACAAATATAGCAACTTGTTGAGAGTTGTAATACTTTGCTTGCACCACATTCTATGGTTGTAGTGTGTAGTTCTCTACAAAGTCCACAACTGAAACAATGGTATCAAGTGGGAATGTGTCCTTGCACAACTTGAATTTCATATCCAACCATTGCACTCTATTTGTATGCCTTGCACACTCACAAATACTTTTTTTACAAAAAAATGTCCATGAATTGATACACTGGAATTTTTTCAATTACTAAATCACATCTTTTAGCCTCTTTTCCATCTTTTAGATTGTATGTCATGGTCTTATATTTTCCAAATTCCACTATTTCATTATTGATTGCATGCGTACTCTCCATATGTTGACAAATTGGCAAACGTCGCAAACCTCTACAATCTATGCATGTACCATTCAAGCATGAGAGCTTGTAAAATTGTTGACCATCCACTCTGCTGGTGTCCAAAATGATGCTTATGCTCCTTAGGCTGCCAATACACCCTCAGATCAATTTTAGGGGTGGTTAACTCCAAAATGTTATGAGGTCTTAGGGTAACTGGACCAACTATAAGGACAAGACTACCCTCTTCTACTTTTGGCTCTGCAAAACCAAGGCGGGTGCGCCTAACTTAGTATAAAATATACTTCATTTACCAAGAACTAGGTTTAAATAATAGATAATAGGATAGTAAGAAAGTACTCAATGTTAACCACACACTCATTGACTCTCCATTACTATGGGCAGAACCACACAACCAAATACTTAAAACTTAAGGAATGGTTCTTAATTTCATGTGTTTGAATCATAACAACCTCAATCAGGATATGTCAGCAAAGAAATACTTATCTAGGCCAGTGCCTCATCCATTGGGCAAGGTTTCTTAGACAGACTACACACACACACTAAAATATATTTGAGATTCAAATCCATAAACACATTTATAATCTCCTTTACTACTTATAGAGTATCCTTACATAGACAAAAGATAAATCTATGTCCCATCTAGAGCATCATTTCATCTAATCATGGATTAGAACTCAAGAATGAAGGAATATACATAAACTGGTTATGCAATGAACTAGAAAGTTCAAAATTTATCTATGTTGACACAAAGGAGAGACAAGAATCAAGTGCCTACATTAAGTATGAAGAATCCTCAAGTGTATACAATCCATCCAAAGGAACCCTGCTTGCAAACTACAGCTTAGACCTAGAACTTTCTTTCAATTGTCAAAAAAATCCAAACAAGCCATTACAATTCAGACTGAGAAGAGGACTCACAAAACAAAAGTTTGAATACCTAACTCCCAATAACTCAAAAAGTGATCACAAAAATCCCTTTATACCAGGGTTACAATGCAAGCATGATGATCATTTCAAACTCAAAAATTCAAAAACACCTAACCCCACCGAGGAGTTAACACAAACAAGATAGGGATCAAGCCGCAGCATTTGACAATCCATTTTACCCACTCTGGCCACTCAACAATTGAATTTTGGTACCTTCTACCATTGCACACCCTCTACAAAATTTGAATTTAAATCCCAATGGTCACCCCAAGATTTTAAAACGTAGTCGCAGATTAAATCCCTTCCCAGGCTATGCCACTTAACTGTTTACCCTTAGTTGTGCAGTCATCCAGTCGTCAACTTAACCACCACTAGAATTTGGTTTCATCTTATGCTTGGTTGCATGATCGTATAGCACGGAGACAGGCTATGTGAACATGCGACAACCCATGAACCTTAACCATCAGCATAACCACCACCACCATGAGTTAGCACAGAACATTAGTCCCATGATCACATAGCCTTGGAAAAGGCTATGCGAACATGTGACTAACCACTAATTACCATGTCTAGGCCCTACCAACAATCACCATGCCTTAGACTTGGGCCTGCCATACACCACATGTCATGCCACTATTCACTGCAACTACCAAGTCACACCTGCCACAGGACTCACTTTTACAAGCCTTCAAAATCAAACGGCGGGTGCATGATCACATGGGTCTAACACCTCCCATGAGATCATGTGCCAACCACTAGATCTTCCATGCCATCCTCCCCTCTGAAACTCTCAGGCCCACTGACGAACTGCCACATCACCACCATTGCCTACCCATCGACCAATCAAGAACTTCCATGCCACATAAAGTTAACACCAAGGGGTTTGTTGCATGATTGCAAGCCATGGAAATGGCTCTTATGATCATGTGACAAGGCCATTAGACTGCCACATCACCACCTACCAACAGGACCACCAAACAACTACAAATGGGCTCCAGCACCTATGGAACCTTTGTCACATGATCACATAGCTGAAAGATGGCCCTTGTGATCACATGACAATGCAACAAGACTGCCACCTATCACCATGCTATTTTTTGTATCCACCTAGTCACTAACACAGGACCCACCTATCATAAGCCTTAGGATGGATGGTGGGCGTAAGATCTCATAGCTTTGACAAAACATATGAGAACTTACGCCAGTCGTTAGATCATATCCTTGTCACCAACTCTTTGACAGTGGCCCCACAACCAGCTCTTCACATAGTCACACTGTCATTTCTCCACCTGTCCCTGACACATCCAACTAGAATATGCCAGGATGGTCTGACCTATCATCAGACCCACAACAGAGCACCGAACAAAAAGAAGATCGGATGACTGGTGCAATTTTGCATAGCCCTGACAAATCCTTAATGCTTTAGCAACAACCATTGATGCTCTAACACATCAGGATCCTCTAACTCATTTGGAAACTAGGTCCCACCATCCATCACACTTGCGCAGTTAGGGAAAGCCAGCAAATAGGAAACTATGAGGTTGAAAACACACATGGTTTTCAACAGAAAAGATAAAAAACACACAAGGTTTCTGATGCTAAAAGATAAGCACACAAAAGCTGGAAGGCACAAGGTTGAAAACAATGAATTTTTTCACACAGACCAAAAACATCATGGATTTTCAAAAACACTGTGGCAAATTCTAAAAATATTTTCCTACAGACCTTGGATCTTGAATAACTTTCTGGATTTTCCGATTCAGCACATGTGTTATGGACTCGAGCAAGGTGACACAATAAACTACTAGGGGATAAGGGCACACACCATGAAACACTATGGATTTACTTCACAAGACAAAATTGAGATTGCAGGTAAAGCGGGACACTTAACAAAATTTGCAAGGAAAATAGGCCATTTTCATAGGATTTTTTCATTGACAGGAAAATGGACTAACAGTGGCTCATACTAGGGGATGCATGTCTCTTACAGGCATGGAAAGGATTTAGAATCACTGGGAGAGGAGACCAACTCAAAAAAAAACTGACTCAAAAACACAGAGCGGACAAAAACAAGGGAACCTAAACTACTGTTCATGGAAGAGATACTTCAAGAGAAGTAAAACTTTAAGAATTTTCCATGAATAGGCAATTCCAAAGTACCACCAATTAAATCCTTCAAGATATATGAATCTATTCCCCACTTGCCCTCAATAAGATAAGGGCCCAATCAAATAGGATCAAACTTTCCATGCCTTCCCTTATCTTCCAACCTTGCATTCCACACCAGGACCAGATCATCAATTTCAAAACTTCTTTGAGTTGTCCTCTTATCAAACAAATTTTTACACTGCCTCTACAATGTCTCATTTCTCTCATGTGCATCCCTCCTTACTTCCTCTAACTAGATCAATTCATCCATTCTCATTCTCATCTCATCATTCAAATCTTCATCATATGCCTGGATGAATTTATACATTTGCAATAGATTGCTCTGAGGTAATCTAGTACTTATTCCATAAACTAGATCAAAAGGGACACAACCTATGGCTTTCATTATAGTTACTCTGTCAGCCCATAATGCCCACCATAACTTTGAGTCCCAAGCTTTCTTATTTTTGTCCAACACCCTCTTGAGAATCTTAATAAGGCTTTTACTACTGGATTCAGCCTGGCCATTTCCTTGTGGATGATATGGGGAAAAAAATGAAATGTGTATCCCATATTACTGACAAAAATCACCAAACTCCTGTGATCTAAAGCACATTACATTATCAACCATAATTGTCTCTAGGCAACCAAATCTAGTGAGGATATTCTGCATTATAAAATCAATTACCACTTTACTAGTAGCCCTCCTAGTAGGGATAGCTTCAACCCACTTGGTAAAATAGTCTGTTGCCACTAGTATATATGAGTGTCCACCACTAGACTTGTTTGGGATCTCACCAATGAAATTAATACCCCACTTCTGGAAAGGAGCCTGAACTAAAATAGGTCTGAGTGGCAAATTCTCATTGAATTTCATCCTTCCTGCAAATCTTTGGCATGCATCACACTTCCTCAAAAATTGATGTGTATCTTTAAAAATTGTAGGCCACCAAAATCTAGATCTAAGGATCTTGTAGGCTATGGTCTTTGCCATATAGTGTCCTCCACATACACCTTGATGCATTTCCTCTAGCAGAGTCTTAGATCTTTCATGATCAACACACTTTAGCAATACTCCTTCACTGCTTCTCCACCACAACTCACCATGTATAATGGCATACCTTGTTGACTGTAACTTGACAGTCCTCCTCTTACTCTCATTCATGTTAGGGGGAAGGACCAACTTCTACAAGTAATTTATGACATCTTTATACCAACCACAATAATCCATATCACAAATATATGGCCTCTCTTCCTCCTCTAACATGTTCACATGATTTGCAACTAGATTACTCTGTGCCATCAACTTTGCAAGACCAAGGCCTCTTACCAATTTTGTAATATGAATATCTATATTGAATTCTTGGATCCTGTTGATCCATCTACATATTTTTCCTGATACCTCTTGTTACACTATAATATCCTTGACAGCAGCATTAGGAACATAAGCAACCACCTTAGCTCCTACAAGATAACATCTAAAATCCTTGACTACTTTGACTAGGGCATAAGCTTGTTTCTCAACTATATCATACTTTAGTTCTGCTGCATGTAAGGATTTGTTGAAAAAGGATATGGGTTGTTCATACCCTTCTGAATTCTTTTGTAATAAGACTGATGCAATTGTATGATAAGAAGCAAAGGAGAAAATTTGCATGGGTTTACCATAATCAAGGGTCCTTAAAATAGGGGCATCCTTGATGGCCTGTTTGATATTCTTGAAAGACTCATTTGCTTCTTCATTCCATTCTACTTTTGCATTTTTCTTCAACATTCCAGAGATAGGAATACAAATTTCTACAAAATTTGTAACAAATCTTCTTAGAAAATTCACTTGTCCAAAGAAAGATTGCACACCTTTAACATTCCTTGGTGGTGAAAGCTTGTCTATTGCCATAACCTTTTTAGGATCAATTCTCACTCCATCCTTGGACACAATGTGTCCTAAGAGCTTTCCTTCCATAACACCAAAAGAACACTTCTTTGGATTTAAAGAGATTCCATACTCCAGAGCTCTGATAAAGATCTTTTCAAGATGTTCACAATGTTGATCCTCCTTCTCTGAATATGCCATGAGATCATCCTAATATACCACTAAAAACTTATTTATGAAATCAGCAAAGGCCACATCCATAGCTCTCTAGAAAGTAGCTCCTGCATTTGTTAGACCAAATTGCATTCTGACATAAACATATGTTCCCCAAGGGGTAGTGAATGCAGTCTTAAATTGTTCTGACTCATTGACCATGACCTAATTATATCCAGAGAAGCCATCCATCATGGACATTAACTTTGATCCAGTGACTCTTTGCAGCATGTTTTCCATATTAGGGAGACCATAGTTGTCTTTCAAACAATTGACATTCAGATTTCTAAAATCCACACACAACCTAATGTCATCATTCTTTTTTCTAACTGGAACCAAGTTTGACACCCAAGTAGAATGTCTGACAGGCTTGATAATTCTAGCATCCATCATCTTTTTAAGTTCATCTTGCATTTTTGGTGCCAAAGTAGGGTTCACAGGCCTTAATTTCTACCTAAAAGGTTTAGTTCCTTCCTTTAATGGTATCTCATGTTGAAAGAGATCTTCTCTACATGCCTTCAAATCATCATAAGACCATGCAAAAACATGTCTAAATTTTTTGAGAAGATCAATCAAATTTCTTCTAGTTCTTTGAGATAAGCATTTACCTATGTAAATATTTTTTGGTTCTTGGCTTGTTCCTAGATTCACTTCCTCCAAATCATTTTTATTGTCAACAATTCTAGAGCCACAAGCCCTCTCCTTATCATCAAATGTCCTTTCAAGGGAAACCAATCCCCTAGAGATCCTATTTGAATTTAGTTGCAAAACTTCCTTCCCAAGAACACTTTCTTTTCCATCTCTGATGTCAACATAGGTGCTAAAATCCATTTCCTAACCATCAAAATGAGATTCACACTACAAGAATCTAAAAATGTCCTGATCATCAAAAAATACTTGCCAATTCTCAACATTATCTAGGATAGAAGGCCTAGACTTACACTCAATTCTAGATATCCCTACAAAGGTAACATCCTCTAGCCTTAAGCCTATGTTTGCTAGTAAATCTTCCATCTTGTTTTGGCTTCTATCCACCCAATCAATACCAAAGGCACTGAAACCCTCAATTTCATCCCATATAGCATTTCTATATTGTTTCAGCCTTTGATTCTTAGATGCATACTTTGATCTAATCTAAGAAACTATTAACTCAGAATCACCAATCACCCTAAGATGTTTGATCCCATGTTTTGATGCTTGTCTCAAACCAATCAATAAGGCCTCATATTCTGCAACATTGTTTGTGCAAGGAAACAAGAGAGTGAAAGAAAACTTAAAAGTCTTACCACTTGGGGACACCAATAACACTCCTGCTCTAGCACCTTCTCTAGAACTTGCTCCATCAAAATATAATGTCCATAGTACACTACCCTCTTCCATGTTACTCTCATCATTAGCCAAAAGGATAGGCCTGACCTTCTCCTGCATCTCATTCCTCTAGACTTGGAATGAGCCAATGTCAGTGTCAAAAAAACAATTCATGATATCCTTTTCACTTTCCTCAATCATATGTGGGGTCCTGGCTTCCCTTGACACCTTCACACTCTCTCCTTTAATGTCAAAAGTGGCAAAGGACAAGTCACATTGAATACTTCCTCCCATGGAGGCACTCCACTTTCTAGATAACAACATTCCATATTGAGGAGGAATGTCAACTACAAGAACACTCATAGTCAACTTTTTGTTAGGAAATGCAGCTAATTTATAAGGCAAAGCCTTGATGGTACCAATAATTGGCACTTCTCTTGATTCCATAGCTTGGCATCTCTCGTGAGGTGTATCAACCATTAGTCCTAATGATTTCATGATCTCTGCAGGCATGATAGTGTTTGATGCTCCAGAATCGATCATGCAATTCTTCAATATTTTACCATCAATCACAAGGGACAAAAAGAAAGGACCAACTGTCCCTGATGCATTATTTACAATATTTTTATCCAAGAAGATTTGAGGAATCTTACAAACAATTTCTTCACTCTTACTGTCAGGTGTGTCTTCCAAGGAAGCCACATGTTTGTCATTTCTATCCACCTCTTGGATTCCTGTAGAAGAAACACCATTTACCCAATTCAAGGCCTTCACCTTATGTTCTTCTATTCTCATCATTTCCAAAAGTGGAACCTTGACAGTGATATGTGAAAGCAATTTGGACATATCAATTGGAACATACTTTTGGTTGTTCATGTCTTCTTCAAAGATAGTGACAACTTTATCCTTTGTGAAACCAGATTTGTCTTTGAGAGGAGATTCCTCTCCCTTTTGAGGAATGGGAACAACTACCTCTACTATCTTTGCTTTATTCTTAGGTGCTGCAATAGGTACAACTTTCCTTTTTACCCTCACTTGGTTAGTATCATCGGCACCCCTGCCCTTTTCTCCATACTGTTGTGTACCACTTTCTGTCTTCTTGATAAACATACTGCCTAGCTTACCAGTTGCATTTCCAACTGTCCTATTCCTCAAGTTATAATTGCTTCTAGCTTGAGTAACCATGTCTGCAGTGATCTGAGCAATTTCTTCATCTGATGGTCTTCTTAAAGAGACTTGCTCCTCACCCCTCACAATACCACATCCAACATCATCAAACTCTTCATCTTCTTCATCAAAATCATTCTCATCCTCTACATGTGTAGAAGTCATTCCACAACCACTCTTGTCATATTTCTCCTCTTGTTCTTGATTCTCTTGTAAGTTTAAAGCAATGACACAATGCTCAAGGTTATGAGGAGACTGACAAGCAGCACACCATGGGATATCTTTAGTCATATTTACTTAATTTCTATGCAAGGGATCAGGGATCCTTCCATCAGGCCTTTCTTGCTTGGTTGGGGAAATGGGCTTGCCATCTTTCCACTGAGTGTTGTAAGGGTAATTTTGCATTCTTGGTTGTCTGCTAAAACTATTTGGGGCTAACTTCTCCATAGTCACAGCTCTATTGTTTCCCTTTTCACCAGGCTTTAAACCTTCCAAAGCCTTTAAAATTTGTTTTAGATTGTCATCCTCTTTGGGTTTAGAGTCTGAAGACCTTCCCATTTCTTTCTTACTCTACATTTGAGGCCTACAATCATCTCTTCTTCCTATCTTTCCTGATATTCTTCTATTGCTCTCTATGTTGATGGCCAATTTGTAAGCTTCGCCAAGATTTCTAGGGTTCTTTTCCCTCAATAGGTATCCCATTTTTGCATCAAAGGCATTCAAGTAAGTCACAAGACATACCCTGCCATCTAGTCTGATAACCTACAAGAGCCTATGCATAGCCTTTTGGAATCTTATATTAAATTAAAGGACCTCTTCATTCTGATTCTTCTTTATGTTATTGAATTGATTTAGGATAAAACCCTCATTTGTTTTATCTCCATAGTGTTCCTTGAAACAATTCTTGAATTCATTCCATGACCCTATACTAGCATGGGGTAAGCCTCTAAACCAATCCCTAGCATCCTCAATCAAAGACTATACAAATAGCTTCATTATAACATCATCAGGTTCTATATTATAATCATCTATTACATCTATGAAATTTTTTAGATGTTCTTCACATGTGATGACATTATTTCTAGTAAATTTAGGAAGCTTCTTTCTAATTTCATTGGGGATTGCATTAGGATAACCAGGAATACCAAAGAAGACAAGTTGTTTGTACCTTTCATAAATAGGAGCTCCATGCAGTGGATCCATTCCTTGAGATGTAGATGTCCTTGTGTTTGAACCATCAGGAACTCTAGCGGCACCCAGTACACTATTTTCTTGAGTTGCATTGTTACCATGAGTTCCACCTTGTCCTAGAAAGGAAGCAGCAACATTTGAAGGTCCTGAAGTATGCTTGAGAAAATCAATCTTTTTTCTAATTTCTGTAGCAGAAGCCTCCAACTTTGCTTTCTCTAGCTCTTTATCCAATATTTCTTTCTTCCTTCTAACTATCTCCAAATCTGAATCTAATCTCAGTCCTGGATCTGATGTCCTATCCACAATAACTTGTTCACTAATTTGAATCCCAACAGCCTTCTATTTGCATTTATCTCTTGGTCTGGTTTCTTCACATATTTTTTGAACAATAGGCTATTTGTTTACTCTTTCTGGCTCTGGGACAAAATTAATTGCCTCCAAATCTAGTAACTGCCTCTTTAGCTAATCAGCCCTTATCATGGCTTGTCTTACTTTTGTGTGTGTGAAAATTGTACCTGATCTATAGACACAACACTTAGTAAAACATTAGAGGTTAGTGATAATCAAAATCATGCAAAATTGAAAGCTATCTAACCAAGTGATTTACTGCCTTCTAATAGGTGCGAGATTAATGTTCTCAGATTGTAATCGAGATCAGTGACCTAGATGACACCTAAATGAAGGATTTGAATGCAATTGATCTAGATATGAGATTGAATGTAATTAAGCTATATTTTTGAATTTTCTATGCAATAAGAATGATAAAAACTGATATGAATCTATGCTAATATGAAATTGATATGCTATGAATGCTATTGAAAATTGATATGCAATGCTAATCTAACAATGATATGCAATATGAATGCAAAAATAAGATTGATCTCACAAAGATGTCGATTCGCAAGAGCTTTGATTCTTCAATTCCAATTCTCCAGCGTGATTGTGCAAAAATATCAGATGCTTGGATGCAAATTTGAGAGATGATTGAGAGATGAGTTGAGCCTTGTTTTTATAGAAATCCAGGGCTTTGGAGGTGCATGAGAAAAAGCCATAAATCACTCAAATAACTCAGGTTGATTTTTGAGTTATTTTTAAATAAAGGATAATTAACTCACAAAAACATGCAAAAGCTAAGCTTTAACTCAAAATAGAGTTTAGCTTTAATTGATAATTGACAATTGTCTGCTTTTATGATTGTGCATGTTTTATTTATGAATTAATTTAATAATAAAGTGATTTATTTCCAACTTAACTGATTTTTGAAAATAAATAATTAATTTATGGGTTAATTAACTATTTAATCAAACTTTTATTAAAAACTATATTATTAAATAATGACAACATGCTTTAATTAATTAAATAAGAATTTAATCAATTATTCATATGATATTAGATTTATTGTCAAAATTAAATAATATAATTAATAATAGATAGAATTAAATTTAATTACACAATTAAGTGGCAAGATATTAAATCTAATTAATTAAATATGAAAATATTCAATTAATCAAACTTAAGGATAAATGTGATTTATTGCCAAATAATTATAAAATTAAAGATAATTATGATGATTAAGAATATTACTAAGAATATTCCCCGATGCAGAATTTAAGATAATCAATTATGATTCGATGATGTTTAGATGTGCCTTAGATTAGGACTTTGATGTCGATTTCATTTGAATTGTTGATGTAGGAGATTAATGAACTTATAGCCCATTTTTGGGGTATTACATTTTGCCCCTCTTTGAATTACTGTGCAAAGCGCAGTGGTTCAAAGATAGTCTATGTTTGATAGAGATATGAAACTAATGTTTGAAATTGATAATTGATATGAGACAGAAGCTGATTGATATTGAATTGATATGGAGATAATAGGTCCTGAATGACCAAAGATAATGTTCACTGTAGCAGCAAATGAACCTATGATTGTGAAAAAGTGTCAAAATGCCTGATTCTGAACCTTAGGATTGATAAGAAGTGAGTGACCCGTTCTAGACTTGATTGTCTTAGCAGAACTAGTAGGTATCACATCTGAACCCTTTAGTTGCTGAAGAACCAAGGAAAGAACACTATGATCTGATGGTTGCAAAAAATTGATACAGTTTACAAGATTAGGAGAATACCAGATTGATATGGATCTTGATGAATCTGATATGCCCCAAGTGATGATAGATTTGCCCCGAGCGATGAGGACTTTTGATGAATTAGTAACTAGACATGATTGTTTGTCTTGATCACTGATGAAAGATACTGATAGAATTTGATTTACAGACTTTGAATGATGTGCAATACCATGCCCCCTTTGGGATTAAAATTGAAATCTGACAAGAAAAGTCAGCGTTATAGTTTAGAAGCATGTTAATTGATTTGAGAAGTGTGGGGAAACACATTCAAGAACACATTCTGCATCGTTGGAAGGTCCCAAAAGACCAAGTTTGACTAGGTTTGACCATGAGTTGACCATGGTTGACCAAGTTGAAATTTTGATAGTTTGATGTAAGATAATCAGTTAAGTTGAATACTAGATTTCTGTGATGATTGAAGGTTGATTATGCAAGCAATTAATAATATGAATGATCTCAAATTTGAATTTTGATCCCGAAAAAGGATTCCACTTGCTATTTCATTGGAGGAACCTTCATGTGAGATTCAGCTCTTGTTAGACTTGAAGATGCGATTTGAAGAATCATTTAAGCATTGAAGTCCATTTAATCATTGTGAGATCATACAAACATGAAAAATGCAATGAGACATGCAAAATGAAATGCAACCTAAGACCTAGGACCTAGTCACTAATCATATGTCGATTTGTTATCATCATTAAACTTTTAGGTAACCGGATAAATCAATACAATGCCCACTTGCCATGAAACTATAGACATATGAATATCGATTTGTATGCACAAGAATCAATACAACACCCACTAGTTATACAACCATGGACATATGAATATTGATTTTTTTTTTGGAATGTTGGATTAGATATAAGTACCAAGGCACAAATGCTAGGATGACCTGAATATCATGTCCATTTTGATATAGCAATTTGTACAAGCATCAAAACATAAACATCATGATAACCTAAGTATGCCTTGTGTTGCAAACACATCAAACAGTCAAGAGATCATTCTAAATGCAATGTGAATTACCCGTAGTGACCCTTTATCATTCACATCCTTAGGTAAGATCACTTTCCAGAGTAGGAGAAAGAACTTACTCAAAAAGACAATAGTTAGATCAAACTTCCTTGAATTTTTTGGGTATCAATGGTCGAGGTACACATGGCCATCCAATTTGAGATAGAGGCTCTTATAGTTGGACACCATTTCAATCCAGAATTTCCAAAGTTGTTAAATTTTCACATACAAGCAGAAAATAAAGAAAAGATTATGCCCCCAGTCATCACTCTCTGAATCCTATAAAGGACATCATTGAAGAGCTCGAAGGGACACAATATGCAAAAATCTCAATGCGAATCAGTAAGGATACAAGGAGATAAAAGCATGTAAAAAAAAGCATAGATTGTTTTTAGTTTGATGTTTGATGTTTGATTGCATTGTTGTAGATGCAAAATCCTTTCTAGAGACGAGATAGACTAACTGACTCAACTGGAAGCTTCAAAGGACTCTGACTGGATAGGAAATGTCTAAGATACATGGGAGACCATAGGATATGACATTGATTGCCCCCAAATTTGAACATTGATAGGATACAGACGCTTGAGCTGATTGGTGTATAGACCGACTTATTGAAACGAGGATATGCATAAACAAATCGGGAGATATGTACAGCTAAAGCAAGACTGAAAGCTGGGAAAGACCAAGATTGTGCTGATAGATGGAGCATTTGGAACAAGTGGCACTCGTTTGCCAGGTTTTCACCATCTTGGTAGAGATTCTATTTTTGCTACCAAGGCGCCTGTTTCCAAGTTTTCACCAAGGCACTTTTTCTTTTTTTTCTCATTTTTTTTGTATTTTTCATTTTTTCAATTTTTTTGTACTTTTGATATTTTTTTATTTTTTTGTGAATCATCAAGGTGCCTATTGCTAGGTTTTCACCAAGATGTTAATTTTTTTAGGACTTTTTCCAACTTTTAGGATTTTTTTCAGGACATTTTACCATAGATTGAATGCTTTAGGCATAGAATTTCTTCAGATGGAGAACGTTGATTGGTTCTCAGAGCTATTCTCCTTCAGTCGTTGAGAGTTGATAGGCACCAGAGCCAAAAGTAGCAATGATTACAAAGGGACCCAGCTAGTTGGGTTCGAACTTCCCCTTGCATTCTCGATGTGATTGATTTTTAGGATTTTCTCTCAACACTAGATCACCAACCTAAAATTCTCCGTGTCTGACTTTCTTGTTGTAGCCTCTAGACATTCTTTTCTGATACACTCTGAGATGATCATACGCTACTTGCCTGCGCTCATCTAGTAGTTCCAGTTCTTGTAACCTAGACACTCTGTAGTCATCATCGGTGACAAGTCCGTGCATTCTAATTTTGAGTGATGGGATTTCAACCTCAATAGGTAGTACTACTTCAGACCCATAAACTAAAGCGAAAGGTGTAGCCCCTATAGGCATTTTGATACTAGTTCTATAGGCCCAGAGAGCTGGATTGATCATGAGATGCTAGTCTCTTCCTATTTTATTCACTGTTATGTGCAAGATCTTCAGGAGATTTTTGTTTGAAGCTTCAGCTTGTCCATTCCCTTGAGGATAGTAAATAGAAGACCAATGTTGTGTAATCTTGAATTTAGCACATAAGTCATCTAGATCTTTGTTTTTGAATTGTCCCCCGTTATCTGTGATTATAGAGTGAGGGATCCCATATTTGCAAATGATGTAGTTCAGGATGAACATAGAGATCTACTTCCCCGTTGCTTGTGTTAGAGGAACCGCTTCTACCCATTTTGTAAAATAATTTGTAACTGTGATTATATGGGTATGTCCATTAGAAGAGTGCGGATGGATAGCACCTATGAGATCAAATGCCCATTGTTGAAAAGGCCATTGTGTAGTAAAGGGATTCAGATCTCTTCCTGGAGCATGAATCAAGTTGCCATGTACTTGACACTGTTGACAGTTTTTAGCAAATTTAATATCCTCTTTCTCCATTTCAGGCCAATAGTACCCAGCCCTAATAATTTTTTGAGCTAACGTTAAACTGTTCAAGTGTGACCCACATATACCCTCATGGACTTCCTCTAATGCACGTTGAGACTCTTCCCGTTCTAAACGTCTAAGTAGTGTACCATCTAGACCTCGTTTGTATAGATCATTACCAATGATGACATATCGAGATGCAGATCGGATAAGGTTTCATTTCTCAAAATGGTTAAAGGACTCAGGGATGATTTGGTCATGGAGATAGGAGAATAGATTTTTGTAGCGAGATGAGTCATAACCTACAACAGTGCAGATCATGCGGGTTTCAGGGGAGTCATATGTAGGATAGGATAGGGATTCCACCAGGAACTCATAGCGTAGTTCATGTTTGGGCTACTGTACGAGAGTAGATAATGTCGCCATTGCATCGGCAGCCTTATTCTCCATTCTGGGTATTTGCTCAAATGTGATAGAGATGAAGTATTTCTTTAAATCATCTACCATTCTCTTGTAAGGAATGAGCTTTTCATCTTTGGTTTGGTACACATCATTGACTTGGTGGATAACTAGTTGTGAGTCTCCATGGATGTGCATCTCTGTAACTCTCCACTGTATTGCCATTTTCATACCATTGAGAAGTGCTTCATATTTAGCAATATTGTTTGTGCAAGGAAACTTTAGTCTAAATGCTTTGGGTATCGAGTATCCTTGAGGAGTGATGAACAATATGCCTACTCCAGATCCATTTTATGTGTAGGAGCCATCAAAGAATAACCGCCATGCTCTAGAAGAGAGGTGCATGATAGAGGAATCAGGAAATTCCATCGTGTATCATCAAACATGGGTGCATCTGCTAGTTGGTCAGCAATAACTTGACCTTTTATAGCTTTTCTTTCAACATATTCAATGTCAAATTTGCTTAGAAGCATGACCCATTTAGCTAGTCTACCGGTGAGGGCAGCTTTGCTTAGGAGATATTTCAGTGGATCAATCTTTGCTACTAGATGTGTGGTATGAGCTAACATATAGTGTCTCAGTTTTTGTGATGCAAAGATCACAGGTAGACAAGCTTTCTCAATCATAGAATAGTTCTTTTCATATGCCACCAATGTTCTGCTTATATAGTAGATGGCTCTTTCCTTTTTGTTCTCATCATGCTATGCTAGCAATGCCCCCAGTGATGTATCTATTGTGGAGACATATAATATTAATGGCCTCCCATGAATAGGAGGCATTAAGATAGGAGGATTCAAGAGATAATTCTTGATATGATCAAAATTCTTTGCACAGTCTTCATTCCATGCAAAGGTCACAACTTTATGTAATGTCTTTGTGAAAGGTTGTGATATGTCAGCTAACTATGATATGAATCTTCTGATAGACTATACTCTACCTTGCAACATCCTCATTTGACTGATATTTGTGGGAGGTTGCATCTCTATTAGAGCCTTGACTTTAGCTGGATTGACCTCAATGCCTTTCTTTGAAACTATGTATCCTAAGAGCTTTCCAGAAGTGACACCAAAAGCACACTTCTTAGGATTTAGTCAGAGACTAAACTGTTCCATTCTATAGAGGATCATGCTCAAGTCTTTTAGATGTTTAGTCCTGATCATGGATTTTTCCAAGGTATCATCCACATAATCCTCCATTGTTTTATGCATCATATCATGAAAAATAGATGTCATTGCTCTTTGATATGTAGCTCCAGCATTTTTGAGTCTGAATGGCATAACATTCCAACAGAAGGTTCCCCACGCACATGTGAATGCAATTTTCTCTTCGTCTTCTAGAGCAATTTTGATTTGGTTGTATCCAGAAAAACCATCCATTAAGGAATACATTTCATAGCCCGCAGTCATGTCCACTATCATATCAATGTTAGGGAGTGGAAAATCATCCTTAGGGCATGCTTTGTTCACATCTCTAAAGTCCGTGCACACTTAGATTGAACCATCTAGTTTTGAAATAGGTACAATGTTAGAGATCCACTCAGCATAGTCTATGACACGGATGAATCCAGCTTTTAGGAGTTTTTCTAGTTCTGCTTTGACTAAGAGTGCAACATGAGGATGCATCTTTCTCAATTTTTGCTTGATTGGTTTTACTCCAAAAGCAATGGATAGATGGTGCATAATGAGATTGGGATCCAATCCTAGCATATCTGAATATTTCCATGCAAAGTTGATCTTTTTTTCTGATAAGAATGTAGTGAATTTTTATTTCTCTTCTTCTGATAAGGATTGTGCTACATGTACCAATTGTGGTTCCTCTATTGTACCCAAATTGATGGATTGAGTTGGCTCAATTAGAACTGGAGATCTATCCTGTAAATGACTTGGAAGGACATCAAATATCTCATCCTTAGGCACCTCTAAGAGGTTTTCACCTTTAGATACATCTTTTCTTTTTACTTTTGTCCGTTCTGAGACTGCCACAAAGTGGTTTTCACCCTCAGAACTCTTTTTCTTTTTATTTTTACTCTTGTTTTTCTAACTAAGATATTTGATGTCTGACTCGGTCATGGTGATGCTCGGTTCACTGATGGAAGTACTCATAGGTTCAACTGCATTGAGGTAGAAAGCAAGGGCATAGTCACTAGAAAAGGTGTAAACATCATGGCTTGGGTTTGTGGAAGTTTGGTCGATAAGATCAAGGCGTTGGATAGTCAAAGCAGGAAAGGCTTGGGATATGGTGTTCACAAACATGGATATGTCATCATTGGTCCGAACCTGATGCTCAAGTTCAAAGGTGATATTATAGCTCAAAATGTTCAATTCGTGAATAGGCTCAACATCATCATGGGAGTCCTCTTCAGCCATAGGTGGATCAGACACATTAAGTTCATTGTTTCTCTCTAGACCTACGTTGGGTTGAGATACATATTGGTGAATAACATCAATATATTTCTCTATTATAAGCTCATCTTCTTCTGGAATGGCACCCCATTCATTGTCATTTGACTCAGCTTCTGATTCAGGATCTCTAGGAAACCTTAGAAAATGTGTGAAATCAGGATGAATACCCCAAGAAGGATTACCCTCAGTCTCTGACTTGAATTCATATTTATGGGAATCAGTGTCAGAATAACTACCCCCTTCTTCTTGATCAGTTTGATTTCCTTCAAGATTAGTTGGTTCTTGTGGTGCAACCATCTCTTGCGCTATAGTAGGTTCTTGTGTTTCTACTACATTTATTCTTTTGATAGGATCATTTGTATCATCAAGAAGATCTTTGATCTCTTTAGGCAATTTTTCATAGGGGATAAGCTCAGAGCTATCTGAATCATCATCAGAGGGTTTTGTTTCTTCTTTCTTAAGAAGGGGTTCTCCTGGTGCAATTTGTTCTATGACATGAGAACAACCACCTTTGAGATGATAGGGTTTCTTCTGAAACCCTAAGTCACCAGTATCTTTTTTGGCTCTACCAATATGTGAAATGGGTGTCACAAGACCCTTTCCGTTGATTCCTAGAGGTCCTTGACTGGAATATCCCATCTTGGCTATCAATTTGTTTCCTAGACCATATGAATTAGAAGGGATTGTAGGTGCTATAGATTCACTAGGTTGAACAATTTTGGATTCAGAATCATCTTTGTATAGCCATGCAAGCACAACTTCATCCTCTTCAAATTCTTGTTTGGATACTTGCTCCGCCACAAAATTTCTTTTGTATGCTTCCATAGGTTCCTTAGGTTCTGGTTTAGACTGCTTCAAGGATTGTCCATATGACTTGGTCAAGATAGGGAGAGATGTCAGAGACAAGACTAGCTCTATAGTGTATTCTCCCATCCCATTTTCTTTAATATTGATCTCTTTAGCAATGTCTTCCATCTTGGATGTGGAAGCCACATTTTTTTGCTTGATGGAAGATTCTTTGTTATTGGGAACAAGCTTATCGGCACTTTCCTTCAATGTATTGCAAGTTGTATTCAGATCTACTGGGATAGTAACCTCCACTTCGTCATAGGGAAATTTCAAGCATTGATGGTACGTAGAAGGAATGGCTTGCATTTCATGGATCCAGGGTCTCCCTAGAAGGATATTGTAAGCCAATGGTAGATCAAGCACCTGATATGTGGTATCTTTGATGACCGGACCCACTTGGATGGGTAAGACAATGGTTCCTTTAGAAGCTCTTTCTTGTTCATCATAGGCTTTTATGGTGATCTTCTTTCGAGGATCAATAGCCATCTCTGAGAATCCCAACTATGTGATTAAGCTGTAAGAACAAATGTTGAGGCCTGCACCCCCATCTATCAACACACGTTTGACTCGACGATTCTAGATCAAGACTTCTATGTGTAAGGGCTGATTATGTGGGTGACTTAGGGAGTTGTCATCTTCCTCTGAAAAGGAGATATATTGCGGAGACGTTAGATGACCAACCATAGTCTGGAACCTATTTAGATCTAGATCATCAGAACATTAGAGCCGAGCAAAGCTTTGTCTAGGATATCTCTGCGAGCTGGAGATATTCGAAGTATCTCAAACATAGAGATTTTGGCATTGGTATTCTGGAGTTGTTGGATGATGCTATAAGATGTAGGTCTTGTATCCTTTGGATTGGAAGATTTTAAGGCAGCCTTCTGTTTAGAAGCAGATGTGAGATTGAAAGGTATCTTAGGGACATTAGATGAACTTGGTGTTTGTCCTTTCAGATGAGTCTGAGCTTGTGATCTGGTAACTGCATTAGCTGAGAAATGATTTTAGTCTCTTCATACAATTATGATGACATTGCAGCTCTCAGAGAGATATTGTTCAACCATATTGATGACAGCATTATTTCCAGGGTAGGCATAGTTGACTTTTGCCCCCATGTTAAGCTGAGAAGTGGAAACTCCCTTGCCATGTTGTGGAAATGGTTCTGTAAATGTTGTGTGATCATTATTGCTGGTAGGATTATTGATCATGATGTCCCCTTGATCTATCAAGTCTTGAATGGTATGCTTCAAGTGGAAGCATCCATTAGTTCTATGGCCTTTAGTCCAATGGAAAGCACAGAATGGATTATCTTTCCACCAATATGGTTTTGGATCTGGATCAGGGTTTCGGATTGGTGGTAAAGAGATCATGTTATCAACTATCAGGGTTCTCAGGGTAGATTCCAAAGATTCTCCCAGGGGAGTAAACTTTTGTTTATTATCCCATCATTTGAATGGCTTCTTTGGAGATGGTTCAGCAAATTTTTGCTCTGAAGCTTCAATGGCTTTGGTGGCAAGGGTGAGATTTTAGGCCGGTGCCTTTGATGGGGTGCAGATAGTGTCAAGAACACCATCAGAGATGATACCTTTGTTTCTATTCTAGCTCTTGTTTTTATCTTTTGAGCTAGATCCAGATTTAGACTTGTCCTTTTGAAGTGTGATTTCTCCTTTCTTGACAAGTACTTTCTCAATCTTGATTGCATTATCCACCATTTTATCAAAAGATACATGATCTTGCATTTGTAATGGATAGTTGAGCTCTGGAACAAGGTTATTGATAAAGATTTCAAGTTTCTCCATTTCGGGAATTGGTCTAGCATATAGAGAAAACTTCTTTCGCCACCTCTTGAGAAAAGTTAGGAATGATTCCCCTGGATATTGCTTGAGGTTACATATATCGATCATGGTAATCGGATGTTGAATATTGTAGGAATATTGTTGATAAAACAATTTAATCAATTCCTCAAAATTTTTGATTGTAGAAGGTAATCTCGAAAACCATTGAATGGATGCTCCTCCCAAGGATCTAGGAAAAAGATGCATCAGATAGGTCAGTTCATGCATGAATTCCATGGATTGCGTACAGAACTCTTTGACATGATCTTGAGGATCAAAGTGTCCATCATATTTGTCATACTTTGGTATCTCCACTCTTTTTGGGAATGGTGGCATATACAATTTTTTGTCGAATGGGAAAGGACATAGGGCCTCCATGGAGAACTCCTTGGGTTCCTTCTCCTTCTTAAGATTGTTAAATTTGATTTGTATAACATGCATCTATTTTGTCATGGTTGTGAGTGGAGTTTCTTCCTCATGTGTGATTATATCATCAACATTAAAGTTGGGAGGAAGCTTAGCCCCTTCCTGGGCTAATTGTAAAAAGTATGCCTCTCTATCCACTTTCAAGAAATGCCTCATCATTCTCTTGAATTCATCATCATTCTAACATTGATGGATTTCAGAGGGGGTAGGTTCTTGGTCAGCATTATGTTGAGAATGGTGTCCTTGGGACCCTCCTCCTAGAGAACCATGGTTTGTCCCTGCTTGAGACATGGTAGGAGTTTTTGGGCTCCCTGGAATAGATTGAGGAGGAGTTTGCTGATTACCTTTGTGAGTTGATAAAGGAGGTATGTAACCAGTTTTCAATCAAAAGTTACCAAGACCGTCATCTTTGTAGATACCTGACTTGATGAGTTGTTCAAGAGTTGGACCTGGGGTATTGGTCAAAAGTAAGTTCTGAGATGTTTCTTCTGATTTCTTGTGTGAAGAAGCTCTGGTCTCCACCATTAACTTTGAATGAAACAGAAGAAAAGGATGAAGACAACTAAAGAACAATTTGATTCGAGAAAATCAGATGACGCAACCTTGTCAAGGTTATGATAGTTTTGAAGATCTAATGAGATGTGGGTGAAGGAAACTGTGCCTTGGACGTATGGGATAGATCGCCCAAAAGATAGCGGACATGAGTTCTCAACACTTAGTCTATTTTTGAAGATTGATTGAAGATTGATAGTTATGACAAGGTTTTGACACAAGATAAAAAGGACTCAAATTGATCAAACAGAAGACTAGATCAGATTCAAAAGATCAAACTTGGAAAATGGTAGAATGCTCAATAGCTACTGCTCTGTTCCTGACATAATGATATTTTTGACAGATTCTGGAACTAGGCTGGAAACATGGGATATCTTGCAATTTGACAATTTCTGACAACTCTCTCAAATTTTTCCAAACGACACTCTGTAGACTCATACGACACTGGGTAGTCTATGAAACGACAGTTGCTAAACTCCTACGATAGTTGGGTAGCAATGAAATGACAGTTATAAATATCATACGACAGTTGCTAACAGGATTTTGACTTCCTTGGATTTGCTAGCATGAAAACTTGTATGACACTGGGTTCACAATCATATGACAGATGGGCAATACTGAAATGACATTTGACAAAAAGTCGTATGACTTTTGACTTCTTGAAATGACTTTTGACTCCAGAAAGAATTTTACGTCAATTTTTGCAAAATTTAAGGTTTTCAGTTCTGGATTGTTTGCAAATTGTACTGTCCAGATTTTGAAGGTTATACCAGATTTGATCATTTTTAATAGCCAAGTAGATAAACAAGCATGCAGAATAGCAAGCAAGTGATTCCAAGCACGTCTAAAAACAATGAACAAGGGCAAAAGCAACCTTGTGCATGAACAATCAAGTGACCAAATTATGCTAATCCTTGAGAGTACTAATTGTGTATGTTCTGAAAAGTTTTGCAATAACACACATATACCTGAAAGTGAAAAATTGGCCTCTCTAGGGTTTTTAGTAATGGTTTGACTTTGCAACTTTTATGATTCAAAGGGGTGAACTCCAATCCCAGCGCACTAGGGTTTTGACACAGTCTGAGAACTTAATCTTCAAGAGCTGCTAGGGAGATCTGACAACCCAACAATGAACCATACCCGTGGAGATTTCTTCCACAAGGACATTTATATAGCGACTGTCACTACCATGGCGAAAATGGCTATTACCGCTTGAGGTTCCGTCAATGTAGTTTTCCCTATGAAGGGATTGTCTGCTACGGTTAACCCTCTCTAAAGGTGACTCATAGATTTATACCACAAGGGGACTTGGCTCTAGATTCAAGGTTTTGACACCTCTTCACTTTTAACCCAAACAAAGCAAGCAGATTAATCCGACACACTAAGACAAAGTTTTGTTCCACCAAGGTCTGTGATATCAACTCCACGTGATCTATCAACCTCTCCGGGGAGAAAATATATCAATCAATAAAAGAAGACACACTAACCAATTTTGATTCACTAAAGCTCATGATATCAACCCCACGTGATCTATCAACCTCTCCGGAGAGAGAATGTGTCGATCAATAAGAGAAGACTCACTAACTAAGTTGAATGTGAAAAGCACTAAGTATCCTCCCTACCTACAAGGATTCCGTTGTCAAGGAAGGATTTCGCTAGGAATCCAATCTCTCAAGAATCATGAATAGTGTTCATAGGGCCTAATTACTATGTGAGCACAAATATATTCCCGAAATTAAATCTACCAAAAGTACCCAAAAAGTAGAAAGAGGAACACTTAACGCTTAAAGAGAATATGAGATGAGTCCACAAGGTGGAACACTTAACACCTCACACAAGCTGAAAATGAGTCCCCAACTTAGAAAACAAGTGAGTTCCTAAAAGCACAAAAGGGTTGCCAAGTGGAACACTTAACGCTTCTATCATGTTGACCCCTCCCCTTTATGGCACTGAGATTGCAACCACAGGGCGGAAATGAGGGGCCGGTGGATTAGCGAGTCCAATAACCCAAGATAGCAATCAAGATCAATCAAAAGTATTCTAAGACTGCTTAATGAATCCTTAAGGGATCACAACCTAGTATCAAATTATGCAAGTGTGTAGAAATAGATCAAAAGCATGAAAAGATGCACACAAGCTTGACACATAAGAGATTTAGTTTAAGTCCAAATAAAAATGTTTTCAGAACAAGGAGAATACCTCATGATCCTCGCAACGTGCTTAGTAGATTCTACCTGATTTTTAGAAATTTTTGTTGAGCTTTTCCATGCAAGCAAGTGACGAACTCTCCAACAAGCAAACAAGCAAACAAGATATGCAAAATATATTCAACTTATGAAAACCATAGGGTTAGCTCTAAAAATCAATTGTTAGGAGCAATAATAACCATAAATTAATCCAAATGACAACTCATATCATGCATTGAATCATATGAAAAATAAGTGCATACCCATCATAAAATTTTAATTTTTTTGCACTACATTTGACCTAGTCAACAAGATCTAATTTTTTTGATCTGATTTTTGCCACAAAAATAGAAATTCAGAATAGAGACCCCTGTTAAAAAATAGAGAGATTTCTAAAAATGCAAAAATTTTAGAAAAATCTCTTCATATGTGCCCTAGAGACCCATTTTATCAAAACAGACCAGTTTTTGCAAATTGACTATTTGAGCTATTAAATTACATCCAAATTTAAAACACAAATAATAGACCCCCTGTAGAATTTGAAGAGCTTTCCAAAAATGTAAAACTTTTAGAAAAATATGCTTATTTGCATCAGATATTAATTTTTTATGAAAAATTGAAAAAAAATTATTAAAAATTCAAAATAATTCAAAAAATTCTAAATTTTTTTTTGAAGCTTCCCTGATATGTCTCCAAGCCATTTGGGAGATAAAATTAAATCTTTGAAACTTTAGGGTTTTAGCTCCAAGAATCAAAATCAGCATGCAAAGGTGGGTTGCCCCACGGTGGGTGCCAGAAATGTGTGTGTGAAAATTGTACCTGATCTATTCTACACAACACTCAGTAAAATATTAGAGGTTAGTGATAATCAAAATCATGCAAAATTGAAAGCTATCTAACCAAGCGATTTACTACCTTCTAATAGGTGCGAGATTAATGTTCTCAGATTGTAATCGAGATCAGTGACCTAGACGACACCTAAATGAAGGATTTGAATACAATTGATCTAGATATGAGATTGAATGTAATTAAGCTATATTTTTGAATTTTCTATGCAATAAGAATGATAAAAACTGATATGAATCTATGCTAATATGAAATTGATATGCTATGAATGCTATTGAAAATTGATATGCAATGCTAATCTAACAATGATATGCAATATGAATGCAAAAATAAGATTGATCTCACAAAGATGTCAATTCGCAAGAGCTTTGATTCTTCAATTCCAATTCTCCAGCGTGATTGTGCAAAAATATCAGATGTTTGGATGCAAATTTGAGAGATGATTGAGAGATGAGTTGAGCCTTGTTTTTATAGAAATCCAGGGCTTTGGAGGTGCATGAGAAAAAGCCATAAATCACTCAAATAACTCAAGTTGATTTTTGAGTTATTTTTAAATAAAGGATAATTAACTCACAAAAACATGCAAAAGCTAAGCTTTAACTCAAAATAGAGTTTAGCTTTAATTGATAATTGACAGTTGTCTGCTTTTATGATTGTGCATGTTTTATTTATGAATTAATTTAATAATAGAGTGATTTATTTCCAACTTAACTGATTTTTGAAAATAATTAATTAATTTATGGGTTAATTAACTATTTAATCAAACTTTTGTTAAAAACTATATTATTAAATAATGACAACTTGCTTTAATTAATTAAATAAGAATTTAATCAATTATTCATATGATATTAGATTTATTGTCAAAATTAAATAATAGAATTAATAATAGATAGAATTAAATTTAATTACATAATTAAGTGGCAAGATATTAAATCTAATTAATTAAATATGAAAATATTCAATTAATCAAACTTTAGGATAAATGTGATTTATTGCCAAATAATTATAAAATTAAAGATAATTATGATGATTAAGAATATTACTAAGAATATTCCCTGATGCAGAATTTAAGATAATCAATCATGATTCGATGATGTTTAGATGTTCCTTAGATTAGGAATTTGATGTCGATTTCGTTTGAATTGTTGATGTAGGAGATTAATGAACTTATAGCCCATTTTTGGGGTATTACAACTTTATCTTCTTTGTCCTTTTCTCTTTGCTGCCTAACGGCAAGCTATTCTTGAACTCTTCTTTCTAGTTCATAGACCTCCTCAAAGATCTCTTCTGATTTAGGGAGAGTGATCTCAGAGTCATCATCTCCCACTTTTGTTTCATCCTCATATTGGTTCAATCCCAAATCAACAGCCTCTTCATATTCTAAGTTATTTTCTTCTTGACTAGGCCTGGCTTGGGTTTCTTGTCTGGTATCTTTCTTGTTTCTCCAAGTATGAGAAACACCTCTTCTCTTCTTTCCTCCCCTTGTCTAGCTAGGCCTAGAAGTGCCTGGAATGCCTTCTTCCATTATATCTTCAGGATGCTCCTTTCCCCGAGACCTAGTAGCTCTATAACTCATCTTGCAATATAAATACTCACTAGCACTGCTTCAGAGATGTTTGAGTCACCACCCAAGTGTATTGGGAATATCACAATATAGTTTCTTCACTCTAGAAATACTCAAATGAGTTAGAGAGACAAGGGACAAGAACAACCCTATTTCTTCCAATGATGACCTACTGGTTAGGATGAACATGTATAAAACTTCCCTAGTAGAATCACCATCTGGTTGGTGTCCAAAATGACGCTTATGCTCCTTAGGCTGCCAATACACCCTCAAATAGATTTTAGGGGTGGTTAACTCCAAAATGTTATGAGGTCTTAGGGTAACTGAACCAACTATAGGGACAAGACTACCCTCTTCTACTTCTAGCTCTGCAAAACCAAGGTGGGTGCACCTAACCTAGTATAAAATATACTTCATATACCAAGAACTAGGTTTGACTAACAGATAATAGGATAGTAAGAAAGTACTAAGTGTTAACCACACATTCATTGACTCTCCATTACTATGGGTAGAACCACACAACCAAATACTAAAAACTTAAGGAATGGTTCTTAATTTCATGTGTTTGAATCATAACAACCTCAATCAGGATATGTCAACAAAGAAATACTTATCTAGGCCAGTGCCTCATCCATTGGGCAAGGTTTCTTAGATAGACTACACACACACCAGAATATATCTGAGATTCAAAGCCATAAACATATTTAAAATCTCCTTTACTACTTACAGAGTATCCTTACATAGACAAAAGATAAATCTATGTCCCATCTACAACATCATTTCATCTAATCCTGGATTAGAACTCAAGAATGAAGGCATATACATAAACCGGTTATGCAATGAACTAGAAAGTTCAAAATTTATCTATGTTGACACAAAGGAGAGACAAGAATCAAGTGCCTACATTAAGTATGAAGAATCCTCAAGTGTATACAATCCATCCCAAGGAACCCTGCTTGCAAACTACAGCTTAGACCTACAACTTTCTTTCAATTGTCAAAAAAATCCAGACAAGCCATTACAATTCAGACTGAGAAGAGGACTCACAACACAAAAGTTTGAATACCTAACTCCTAATAACTCAAAAAATGATCACAAAAATCCCTTTATACCAGGGTTACAATGCAAGCATGATGATCATTTCAAACTCAAAAAATCAAAAACACCTAACCGCACCGAGGAGTTAACACAGACAAGACAAGGATCAAGCCGCAGCATTTGACAATCCATTCTACCCACTCTGGCCACTCAAAATTGAATTTTGGTACCTTCTGCCATTGCACACCCTCTAAAAAATTCAAATTTAAATCCCAACGATCACCCCAAGAGTTTAAAATGTGGTTGCAAATTAAATCTCTTCCCAGGCTATGCCACTTAACTATTTACCCTTAGTTGCGCAGTCGTCTAGTCGTCAACTTAACAGCCATAGGAATTCAGTTTCATCTTATGCTTGGTTTCATGATCACATAGCACGTAGATGGGCTATGCAAACATGAGACAACCCGCGAACCTTAACTGTCAGCATAACCACTGCCGCCATGAATTAACACAAAATGTTAGTCGCATGATCGCATAGCCTTGAAAAAGGCTATGCAAACATGTGACTAACCACTACTTACCATGCCTCAGCCCTACCAACAATCACCACACCTTAGACTTAGGCCCACCATATGCCACATGTCAGGCCACTATTCGCTACAACTACCGAGTCACACCTGCCACAGGACTCACTTTTACAAGCCTTTGAAATCAAATGGTAGGTGCATGATCACATGGGTCTAACACCTCCCATGAGATCATGCACCAACCACTAGATCTACCATGCCATCCTCCACTCTAAAACTCTCAGACCCACTGACAAATTGCCACATCACCATCGCTACCTACCCACCGACCAATCAGGAACTACCACGCTGCATAAAGTTAACACCATGGGGTTTGTCGCATGATCACAAGCCATGGAAATGGCTCTTGTGATCATGCAAAAAGGCCATTAGACCACCACATCACCATCTGCCAACGAGACCAACAAACAACTACAAACGGGCCCCAGCACCCGTGGCACCCTTGTCACATGATCGCATAGCTGAAAGATGGCCCTTGCGATCACGTGACAAGGCAACAAGACTGCCACCTATCACCATGCTATTCATTATATCCTCCTAGTCACTAACATAGGACCCACCCGTCATAAGCCTTACGATGGATGACGAGTGTAAGATCTCATAGCTCTGACAAAACATATGAGAACTTACACCAGTTGTTAGATCACATCCTCGTCACAAACTCTCTGACAGTGGCCCCACAACTAGCTCTTCACGTAGTCACACTGTCATTTCTCCACCTGTCCTTGACACATCCAACCAGAATATGCCAGGATGGCCTGACCTGTCATCGGACCCACAACAGAGCACCGAAC
>BSBK01011853.1:60000-104611 GCA_027943335.1 Chamaecyparis obtusa
TCTAGGTTTTTGCCTTCTCTCTTTTCTTTTGGTGGTCTTGCGATCTATTTTAGGGCTAGCTCATATTTACTTTTACATGTTTCATTTTGAAATGTAATTCTTGGCCGACCCTAGTAGTGCAGTTAAGTAAATGTACTCAAATTGATGTAATTTTGTAAGTAGAAGTCTTAGAGTAGTACTTTAGCTGATCGTGAAGTATTGAGCTTTTACATTTGAATCCATTTGTATATGGCGTAAACCAGGAAGGCCTTACATCCTAACATGTATGATGTACCTATTTGATAAATAATTGATCCTACTCTCTCTCTCTCTCTCTCAATTCTGTGTTTTGCTTCCGTTTGTGTTTAGTTGCAAGGTTGGACATCCCATCTTGGGGTTCACCTTGGTACTGCATCATAACAAAGAAATTAAATGCAATTCTATGATAAATCTCATGAAATCTTGTTAATTCCAATGCAACTAAGATAAGAATATGCAAAATAGCTCTCCAACTGTCAAAATCTCTCAAGAACTCTCACTAAGAAGACCTAGAATAATTTTAGCAAAATTTTGGTATGATGAATTATAGATGATTTAAGCTTCGATTAATGGCTATTTTGTAGGAATTATTAAGGATTTTATGGCTGAGATTTATCCTTAAAGAGTGGTGGAGATTTAACCTTACCTCTTCTGTTTGATTATTCTTGATTGGAGGAATTAACTATTTTTTCATTTAGTGGTAAGTTGTAAAATAGGATCCTTTATTTATTTCATTTAATTAATAAGTTTAGCAATGGAATTTTTTATTTTGATTTAATTAATTGTACCAAGACTAATTAATTAAGTATTTTTATATTTTTATTATTGACCTTTGTTTTTTATTAAAGATTAATTATTCAACTAGGTGGTTCAACCTAATCATATAATTTGGCCTAGGATTTAACTGATTTGATGATTTTTATTAAGATTTGACCCTCTAATTATGGTTTAGGTTAAATTGAATGAGATTGGGGGCTATTGGTTATACTAGCCAATTTTTAGGTGATTACAATAAAATTCTATAAAATGCCTCGTAAAAAGATATGCCAAGATGTGGAAGTGAGTCGACATAGTATGTAAATTGTTTGACAAATGTCTATGTTGAAAACTATGTTATGCAATATAGTTTAAGAACGATCTATTGGAAAGTGAGATGTCTTTTGGGTATGTATGATTAATACGATGTGCAAAGAGATGCCTATGGATCATTTAATAGAATATTATGGCACATAGTGTAATAATAGTATCCTTGAAGTTGTATTTTGAAAGTAAACATTCAATAAATATGGTCTCATTTATTGCAGTTTTTACGCAATTTCTTTATCCATTTGAAGTTTTAAGGGGACTGCAATTGGGAACTTTCAAATTAATTTCCTAATCTTTTCCAACACAAAAACAACATGTAAAATGTTGAAAGTATCATAGTAAATACACCTACACAATGTAGCAGCAAATGCAATGCATTCAAACTATTTAACAAGATTCATTGAAGGCATGGACAAATTCTTCTTTAGAAACCGAATATATAGCTGGACGTTAGTAGTGGCATAAATAATGCAGTTGAAATGTTTAACAAAATGCTTCGAATAAGTTACATTGTGGGAACGGAATAACTATAGAATGGAAAATGTGGAATCATTTTAAACTAACTTGATTGTTTGATAAATACAACTGGCTTTCACTATTTGATAGAATGCCCCAAAAGGGATATCTTGGAAATGTTCTAAAGACTTTTTTGTAAATATGTAAAACCATGGACATAGTACTGGAACTATTTATAGAATGTCTGGTAATGATTAGAAAAATGATATGAATTGTTTTCCAAATATGGATGTAGTAAAGGGTGATTTCTTGATAGGGCATTCAAATCAAGTGAGTGATGATCTATGGATTGGGCTTTGGAAACCCAGAGTAGGCTATCGATGCGCACCAAAGAATAACAAAAATCAACCTTCGTTATATTTTAGGTTTTGACATTCCTATGTGAAAATGAATGTGTGATGTTATAACATCGATGAGCGGTTGATATATTTTCCAAAATGTTAGCAGCGGAATGTTATCCCCAGAAATGGAATGATATGACTAAAGTAGAGGTATAAAAGGATCACAAAATAGCAAGAAGAGGATTGTAGAAAACTTGTTGAAAGTACACTTGGGAGGGAAAGGATCCATTGGAGAATACAACTCTAGTAAAAGAATACGGAAGCTAGATGAACCAAAATGGGGCTTATGACAATCTTGTGTTGAAGATGAAAATGTAACAAAGGAAAATCAAAGAAATAGAGTGTAGGCATCGATACTATTCTTATTGACCAAGGGGGGGAGATGACTACATAGTATTGTAAATAAAATGATTTTTTTTTAAAAGAGAAACTTCTCATGGAATGTGAGGTGATGCAGTTAAAGTAGTGTTTTGTACGAATACTTTCAGTGTATTGTAATATAACACACTTCTGTCTTTTAGTTTTGTTTAGGGATAAGAAATTAGTTTTCTAACAAATACACATATTGTTTCATGACTAAAAGTTGTAAGGTTCCATCTAGGAGGATCCCTTGTGTTTATAAAAGGGAAGCCCTAGATTAGAAAGAGAGGAGGTAGATTTCAAGAATCAAGGATATTTAGATTTTAAAAAATGGCATTGTAATATATTTTGTTGTTAATAGAAAGGCTTTCAATACTTTTCTCTGTTATTGAGGTATGAAAAATCTTTTTTCTAAATTATTTCTTTATAAATTTCATTTCTATTATTTGAATCTTGTCATAAATTCTCTTATGAATAAATTGTTTATTCTAATTTAATAATTTGAATATCAAGAATCATTTGATAAGTTTTTGTCCTTATGCTTCTTGTATAATTGGTCTCTTCAAGTAGGATTTAAACTTAATTATAGACTAATTGTGATAACTTATACATAAATATCTAGTATTGAGGGTTAGATAGTCAACAGATTCATCCCAGTGTTGAATTTAAACATTGTTTCTTAGAGTTATATGTGAAGGTCTAGAAGGAAGGTGACTCTATTGTCTAACAAGGACAATCATAAAAGTAGAAGAGTAGATAGAGGCAATAGTAAAAATCAATTAGATATCAATATTGAAGTAGTGGTAGAAGGAAAATTAAGGAAGATTATTAGGTGTTAGAATCAAGTAATCAGATTAGTCAGTTTCAAGAACTAATATCATTCTAAGATAGATGAGTTGAAAAGATCCGTTGAAAAGAATTTTAAAAATTTCCAGTAATGCAATTAGTAGATGTAACATCAAGGTCGTTATTTATCCTTGAATACGAGCTTTGAAAGGGCGTATGAACATCCATGAAATAATAAAAAAAAGAAATATTTGTTAGATATTAGAGTTGTATGCTCATGGTAGATTGCCATGTAAACTAAGGAGACATAAACAAGGCATGAACATTCTTCTAAAATACGAAAGGAAAGACATGGCTACAAGCATGGTAAGTTTATAATAGTACTCATGCAAGATGTTAAGATCATACAAAACATGATTATAACCCTATAGTGAAATATATTTATTCTTTATTAACTCCTTGATATAAAAAATTACCTTAAGTAGAATAAACATCAAACAACTCTACCTTCAAAGGAACAATGAACTTTTAATGTAATCAATAATCTATTAAAGTGATAAAGGACAAGATATAAATGTACAGACCAAAATAGAAAAATGACTAATGCACACAAATACAATGTTGATTACATTAAAAGAGACCAAATGATAAATAATCACAATAGGAAACTTTTAATTCAATGTATGACATTCTTTACAATTACAAAGGAAAATTTAATACAAAAAGGAACAAATGATGATCAGAGGAAATCATCAATTCATATCATAGAAGTACAAAATGTTGTCAACAAACTATAACCATCGATTCCCAAATTATGACTTCTAATATATCTATATTTGTCTTCAACTCACTATTGATAACATTCTAAAGTGGAAATTTATTTTTCCTTAATCATTATTTATAGGAGCATGAACCATCAACCATTGTCCCCTTGCTCTCTTTACATTTTTTTTTTGAGCATGAAGCACATCCTTAGAACTAATCAAGAATGCTTCCCCTTCACGGTGTTATCGCCCAATAATATCATTGATCATTCTAATTCAATAGAATAATAATTCCAATATCCACTATTTTATATTCTAACTACCCTAACTACTTCTAATAATAACTTTGAATAACTAATTTTTGAAGTGGAGAGATTCTCCTATATCGAAATCCCCAAGAGACCATAAAAATTTATGGGATACTGTTCATTGAGGTAAAAATATTGTTAACATTCACTTTCTTTTTCTCCTTCTAGTGGTCTTGTCTTTGCATTTCTCATCGTGCCCTCTCCAAATTTGTTCTATGCTTTCGCTTTCTCTTTTTGAGCTTCTCCATTTGCATGCATTTACTCTCCACTTCTTTTTGATATTGTTGGCATTAAGTAGGATTGCCACTAGTGACAACACTTATTTGCATTCTGAGTGCATACCGAGCAGAATAGTGCATACCGAGCAGAACAGTGCATACCAAGCAGAACAGTGCAAACCGAGTAGAACAGTGCAAATCAAGCAGAATAGTGCAAACTGAGCAGAATAATGCAAACCAAGCAGGACAGTGCAAACCGAGCAGAACAGTGCAAACCCAGCAGGACAGTGCAAACCGAGCAGGACAGTGCAAACCGAGCAGGACAGTGTAAACTGAGTGACATTATGTCTACCGAGTCACTAGTATTTATCGAGTTTAAAATCTACCGAGTGGTTAGTATGAACCGAGCCTTCACTTCTACCGAGTGCATGACGATGCCGAGTAATGCAGTGGACGCCAAGTATTAGAAAGTCACCGAGTTAGTTTGCAGGAACCGTGTAACCATACTTGGGCCGGCTTAGTAGCACTTATGTTTATTTGTCAAGCTGACTTTGTAATTGTAATTTACTTGTTTAGACTTGTATATAAACAATGATTGTAAAAATACCAAGATGTAATTATAATGAATATGAATGTGAAAAATAAAAAAAGGCAGAGATAAGAGAATTACAAAGGGCTACAGCAGTATAAGGAGCAGCAAAGACAAATTCATCACAGAAGGTGATCAGTACATCAGCGAATCTCATTCAGCAATCCAGTTGCAAAGTAAGAGATCTACTGTTTCATCCTAATAGGTGAATCAGTACTAAAATCCTTTAACCGGGTAGACTTAACAGTCTTTGTAAAATCTCTTTGCCGAGTACATACTTCATTGTATGTTTGTAAAACTGCTAACAAGGTGGACCTAGCAGTCCTTATTGCTCCTAGCAGGGCAGATCATCAAAAGTGATCAATGTAAGCCTTAACCAGCCAACTTTATACTGCAGTACTAAAGCTTTGTGGGTTTCATCCCCACCCTAGTTTTACTTTCTATTGGAAGGTTTCTGGGTAACCAAATCTATGTGTCATTATTGTGAATGCTTTTAAGTTTCATGCTTTCTATATGCAAAAGGATAAAGTAAACTTTATGTTAATACATCGGAAAGAAAATTTGGAGTTACTGATTCACCCCTCCCCTCTCAGTAACTTGGTTAATTCCTAAATATTTCCAACAATTGGTATCAGAGCTGTATTGGTTCTCAAGATAAAGCTTAACTAGCTTGAGCAAAGATCCAGGACAATGGAGGTATTCAAACTGAACAAGGTGATTGAAAATGAAAAGCTAGATCTGGAAATGGCCATAGCTAAACTTAAAGAATCAAAAGAACATCTTTCCCAATCCCTAAGAAGGAAGGAACTTGCAAATCAGATGAATGATCAGAATTACATTGAAGAAAAGATTGAAGATCTTTTTCCCTCAGATAGCTCAGATGAAGCAAACAATGCTGTCAAAGAACTCCTAGAAAAGAATGGGTCTCTATAGGAAGAAGTGAGAAAATTAAAAAGAGAACAAGAACTACACTCTACAAGATTTTGTGAGATCTTAGAACAAAGAAACAAGTTGAAAGATGAATTAGATGGAAGGAACAATGAAGTCCAAAATAAAACCTTTTAGCTAGAAAACCTAATTGATCAGATCTCCCATACAAATGAGGAAATTCTGACTCTAAGATCAGATGTAGAAAGCACAAGAGAAGAACTAAGATCTGAAAAGAAAATTAATCTAAGATTGGTGGATGACCTAAATACCAAAAAACAAATCAATGAAGGAATGCTGAAAAGCCAAGAAGACTTAAATCAGCTGTATGATCGAAATCTTCATAGGCAAAAAGGAAAAGAAGGACTTGGATACAAAGGAGAAGGTGAATCTTCTAAGCAAGGTACTCAAAGAAATCAGAAACCTACTTGTAATCATTGTGGCAAAATAGGACATACTTCAAATAAATGTTGGAGCAATGAAAAAGTAGAATTCAATGGAAAATGCTACAACTGCAATCAGCATGGTCACAAAGCAAATGAATGTAGGGAAAAACCAAGATTCAAAGGTAATTGTCACAAATGCAACAAACAAGGTCACAAGGCATCCGAGTGCAGATCCAGAACATTCAATCCAGCAGAACAAATTATGAAAGCAATGTTTGGATGGGATTACAACACTTGGTGTAGATGTCATTACTATGGAGAATATGGACACATTGGCATGAACTACATAAAACATCATCTAAGGAAAAGAGATACTACCATAAGATGCTTCAAATGCACTAAACTCGGTCATGTAGCCAGAAATTGCATGAATGCTAGTGAAATTGAAGATGGAAAGAAGAATGAAGCAACTAAGGTCAGGAAACAGATGAGACAACAGTGGATTCCTAAATCTACTGAGCAAACCAGTCCAAGTAATGGAATGGGTGGCTCTACTGACTCAAACTAAATTCCAAGAATGCACTGGAACTGTATTCTCATAGACAAATTTCAAGCAGTTCCAGAACTGAATTAAATGAAAGATCTAAATCGGCATACAAGATGCAATAAGATCATAGGAAGGTCAGTATCAGTTTTCACTGAGCAAGGTCGGGAGCGGTCTAATATGATTACCGAGCGAGGTCGGAGCAATATGAATTCTCAAGTTCACTAAGTTGTGAAGTCTTTACCGAGCAATTAATTCATAATGGGTGACAGTCTATCAGAATTCATACCCTAATTTGTACTAAGCATTAATGACAGAGTTGTAAACAAAAGGCAAGAAATCAAACTCATTCTTCACCGCGAACTTTAGCACTTTGAAGAGCAGAAAATTTCAAGAGCAATCCAGCGATTCAAACACTTTTGCGAAAAGAATTCTCTGTGAGCTACCATGGCATCATCCAGCACTTTAGTGAAGAAAGGATCAGAAATGATAGTCCAAGGGGAATGGAGAGCACCAGATTTCAAACTCGTGCTCACAATTGCAGCAGCCCTAGATTCGAACGGAGCTCAATCTCAGATTCCTCCTAAGGTACTACTTGTTAACGATATTTGCAATCATTTCAATTATGCAATTCAAGAGATGGGAAACCTAGAGCTAGATATTGTGCATGAGGAATTGTGTGTGAATGGTATTCTAAAACCCGAGCATAAACATCTGGAAGACAAGGGATTAGTTCACATTGCACATTTACCTCAAAACTTTCGGGAGAAATGGATTAGATACATTCTCAGCCCTGTACATGAAGGCAAGATTTGGCTTGAGCAACCCATAGAGATCACTAAGAAGATGATTCACCAAATCACCAATCTTCCCATGTTAAACAAAGCTAAAACTACCAAAACCCTAGGTCGGCCGAAACTGGAGAAGAAAACCCTAGCCGAGTGGGACGGTAGAGGCATGAAAGTAAGCAGCATTACTGATGCTAAACTAAAGTTTGGAACACACATCATTGCTCATAAAATATATATTTCAATTCGACAGAATAGTGTCTCTTGTGAAGCCATAGACCTAGCATATAAAGTGGTCAAGAATAATTTATCATTTGACCTTGCAAATTTATTGTTAAAACAGTTTAACAAGAACATGGAAAGCATTCAAACTTCCAAAAACAATCCATGTAAGTTTGGATCTCTACTGGTTTGTTTATTTTTCTATGTTCAGAAATTCTTCCCTTCCAAAGGAAAAGTAGTATGGAGAAAAGATGTGCTAGTTCTTTATGAGATAAATGAATATATTTCAGAAATGGATGAAAATTTTGAGAGCATCATGGATAGTTATTTTGAGTCTTTCAAGGAGAAAATGAATGATAGGTTCCGAATTCCATAGAAGTTGGTTGAGGATTATAAGGATGATATTTTTTTCATGGTGGACTGTGACAGAGTATGCATTCAAGCAGCTAAACTGAGGATTGTACATGTAAAACCTCTTCCTTATGAGGTAAACATTGATGAAACCAAGAATATCATTGAAGCCCTTCTTAATCAGCCTGTTAATACCAAAGCTCCATATTTTGGAACATATGAAGAAGCAAAGGTGAGAATTGAATTAACCATAAAGCTTCCACAGGTAGTAAATAAAGGGAAAAAGAGGATAGCCAAAATGCAAATGCTAACCGAGGACAAAGGAGAAGACACCGAAGAAGAAGAGGAAAAGGATGAGAAAATAGAGGAACCAGAACCTACAAAGAAGAAAGGAAAGGTATTCATTACCAAGGCACCTAAGCCTCCCACTGAGCTGTATTTACAAGGAGAAGTGCAAGGGGCAAAGCAGACAAATAGGACAAAGATATAATATTCAAAAGGCCTCCTCTAACCCTTCAAGAGAAGATCAAACTTTTGAGAGAAGGATCAGGATCTGGAGTAAGTAATATAAAATCTTTAAAATATGAAACAAGATCGGAAATAGAACAAAAGGAGATTGAAGATGCTGTTATTGAAAAGATGGGACAGTGGAAATACTCACCTGATGAAATAGCCCCATAGATTCTAGCAGCTTTATTAGATCCAATAAAAATGAGATGGACCAATGCAAAGCAAACTGTAAAAGACATATTTGATCAAACCCTAAGACAGTTAATGCCGAGCTTGAAAAATGATGAAATAAAGAAGGCATTGAAGGAGAATAAAAATAAGATGACACTGAAGTTCAATACTTGTTTAATTCTGATTAACAATATTGAATCGGTTGTGAAGGCTGCAAATGCCACATGGAAGAACATATACCATCTTCACCAACCGAGTACTGAAACAGTTATAATAAAAGACATTGAAGATGACAGTGATGAATAGGAAGAAGCCACTGAGGTAGATGATACTGTGAGGATAGCGGTAGAAGTCATTGCATCACTTCCTACCTCTCTAGCAAAAGTTACTACATCTAGCCCGGAGACACCTTCAAGCATGGTTGTGACAACTTCAACATTTGTCCAATCACCTATAGCAACAACAGAAGTAACTACCATTTCTTCTACCGAGTTGCAGTCTCCCACTTCATCAAGTTTTCCAGCAGTAAGTATTCCAGTTTTTTATTCTACAAGTGAAAATACTTTAAGTTCTCCAGTAGACAGTATACCATTCTCTATAGCCAGTCCTACTATGTCTACTGTCACTACTACTAAGGCATTAAGTACAGATAAGCCTAAGGCTCAACCGAGTATAAGATTTTTGGGCAAGAATATAGTAGAGGATATAGACCTAGATGAGGAAATAGAGATTCCAACACTGGATTTTGCAAATCTATCAGCAGATCAAATGCAAAATATAGGTGAAATCCTCCAAAGGAAAGCAAAGCAAAAGAAACTTAAAGAGGAGAGAGACAAGGAATATAAAATCATTAAGGATGCTAAGGACATTTTGTCTGAAGCATTAGGTATTTAAGTAGACTCCTCTCTTTTGGCCAGACTATGTAATGTTGCCGAGTTCACCAAGGATGTCAAGGATAAAATGAATAAAATTGATGAGGATTTGAAGATTAGCATACAGAAGCTGCAACTTGAACCAAGTTCAAACTCTACTCATCACATGAAAATCTCATACCTATCAAATATGCAGTCAGAACTTCTGAAAGAAGACACAAGGATCCGGTCCACACTGCTAGACATTCAGAACATGATCCTTCCCATCATGAATACAATGTATAAGCACATTGAACATTCCAAAACATTGATTCATGACAATCAGTTCTCTATAGCAGATCACATGATTGAACTCTCTGCAGAAGTCCAAATTGCAATCCAAACATGCAAGATTTTACAAGAGAATTGGGACAGAACCCTGGCATTGATAATGAAGGTAGATTCTATTTTTCTATCAAATTTTGGATTCTCTCTGTAAAACACTTGTATATACACCTTTGGCATTATTGCCAAAAAGGGGGAGATATGTATAGAAGAAGATATGTATAGAAGGAGATATGTATAGAAGAATAGAAGAAAAAGTTAGCACATTGAAAGGGGGAGATAATTTATAAAGCCCTATGACAAAGAAAAATTTTTAAAAATCAAAATAAATCTCAGCATGGTTCATGTATATAAGTTTTGGGCAATAAGTGTTTTTGTCACTAATGCCAAAGGGGGAGATTGTTGGCATTAAGCAGGATTGCCACTAGTGACAACACTTATTTGCATTCTGAGTGCATACTGAGCAGAACAGTGCATACCGAGTAGAACAGTGCATACCGAGCAGAACAGTGCAAACTGAGTAGAACAGTGCAAACTGAGCAGAACATTGCAAACTGAGTAGAACAGTGCAAACCGAGCAGGATAGTGCAAACCGAGCAGAACAGTGCAAACCGAGCAGGACAGTGCAAACTGAGCAGGATAGTGCAAACCGAGCAGGACAGTGCAAACCGAGCAGGACGGTGTAAAGCGAGTGACTTTATGTCTACCGAGTCTCTAGTATTTACCGAGTTCAAAATCTACCGAGTGGTTAGTATGAACTGAGCCTTCACTTCTACCGAGTGCATGACGATGCCGAGTAATGCAGTGGACGCCAAGTATCAGAAAGTCACCGAGTTAGTTTGCAGGAACCGTGTAACCATACTTGGGCTGACTTAGTAGCACTTATGTTTATTTGTCAAGCCGACTTTGTAATTGTAATTTAATTGTTTAGACTTGTATATAAACAATGATTGTAAAAATACCAAGATGTAATTAGAATGAATATGAATGTGAAAAAGAAAAAAAGGCAGAGATAAGAGAATTACAAAGGGCTACAACAGTATAAGGAGCAGCAAAGACAAATTCATCATAGAAGGTGATCAGTACATCAGTGAATCTCATTCAGCAATCCAGTTGCAAAGTAAGAGATCTACTGTTTCATCCTAACAGGTGAATCAGTACTAAAATCCTTTAACCAAGTAGACTTAATAGTCTTTGTAAAATCTCTTTACCGAGTGCATACTTCATTGTATGTTTGTAAAACCTCTAACAAGGTGGACCTAGCAGTCCTTATTGCTCCTAGCAGGGCAGATCATCAGAAGTGATCAATGTAAGCCTTAACCGGCCAACTTTATACTGCAGTACTAAAGCTTTGTGGGTTTCATCCCCACCCCAGTTTTACTTTCTATTGGAAGGTTTCTGGGTAACCAAATCTATGTGTCATTGTTGTGAATTCTTTTAAGTTTCATGCTTTCTATATGCGAAAGGATAAAGTAAACTTTATGTTAATACATCTGAAAGAAAATTTGGAGTTACTGATTCACCCCTCCCCTCTCAGTAACTTGGTTAATTCCTAAATATTTCCAACAATCTTTTTCGTTTGATTTATTTATCAACTTTAAATTTCTATAATGTTGTCTCATCTTTACAGTTATTAACTGCCAACATCCCAAGCGATAATGAAACTTTATTCTTATAATGTGTAGAAAAGTTACCTCACAACTTTTTACTTCCATAACATTTTTTGTTATCAATTTATCATTTTCATCTACCATATCCTTCAATTCTTTTAGTATAATCTCAATTCAACCTCCTATATTTTCTTTCTTTGATGTAATCTCTTTCACACATAACATTTCCTTTATTGTAGATCAACCTTTGTAAACACAAAGTTTTCTTCCTCTCCTTTATAGTTGTAATGTAAAAAAATGAGAAAGTAAACCATATTTTATCTCTCACTAAACTCTAAAATACTTCAAGTATCATCATTACCCAAATCATGTAAAGATGACCAAAGTCTAAGTGTTCTAAACTCTATAAATTAATATCTTAATTTTCTTTGGAACTTGGTAATATTCTTCCTTAACATATAGAAAATGTTCATAAGATTCATTATCATCTCCATTCATTTATATAATGTCTTGTATGAGACATGAATCTTTTATAGACTTGTTTTTGAGTTCTTTGTATCCCCTCCAATAGCAACAACTTTTGGAAAATATTTATTTTCTAATACATCTATTATTCTTGGTATCATGTTCAAATTATCATAGAGATTTATTTTCTCCAATTCATCCTAATACTCATCACAAGTTGGAATTATTATGGTTCCTCTTAGGCTAATCATCATCCTTCTCATCACTACATTCTATTGCATGTTCTCTACAATCTTGTTTTCTTGTGTACCTAAAAGTTCTAGTATCGATTACATAAAATTAAAAAAACTACCCATGTGCTTTGAACCTATAGCACTTATGATAGAAACAATTACATTAACTCCAATTAACATTATAAAATTCTATCTTTAAAGGTTTCAAATGAACTTTTTATGTTAACAATAAATTTTTAAGGCGATAAAACATTAAATATAAATATAGAAAATAGCTTATAAAAACAAAAAATTTATGAAACACGATGTCAATTAAATGAAAGCGGGCCAAATGATAAATAATCACAACACAGCTATTTATTCAATATTTGGAATTCCTTATAATCATAGAGGCATCTTTATTTATAAAGGACCAATATATGATCATAGGTAATCATTCATTCATTCTAAACCTACAAATTGTGGGAAAGAGATTATAACCACTAATTCATGTCCATCTTTATCTATAACTCGCCACCAACAACATTATGAAATGAACCATTCTTTTCCCTTACAAATTATTTCTAGAAGTATGAAGCCTCTACCACCATCCCCTTTCTCTCTAAATACTCTTTTTTTTTCCTCTCAGTGCAACCTGTGTCCTCACAACCAATTGGGAATGCATCCCTTTCGTGGGTCTATCCACTCAAAATCTCATTAAAAGATCTTTCCCCTTTCAATAAAATAATTACAATTCCTACCTCCATGAATTTCAATTCTAACTACCCTAATTACCTACAAAGATTTATTTTCATAACTAATTCTTTTAGTGGATCAATGCTCCTATATCAGTCCTTCTACAAGCAAGAAAATTTGATACTATTTCCAAGAGGTTACAAGAGGTTGGTATTGATCATATAGATCGATGACCCCATATTGTACAAGTGATTACAAATAAATTTGTAAAGGTTTAGACTGGAAATATATAATATTCTATATAGATAATTGAATAAATAGATATACCAATAAATAATGAGCCTCAAGAACCACAAAAAAAATCTCTATAACTCACATCAAAATATTGTTGATAGTCATGATATATTCAAAAAATGAATTCAGAACATAATAGAGGTAGAGTACTCTATTTAGATATTATAGTCAAGATTTTATTACAGAAACTCTAAAAATTTTATTTACAATTCCATGAAAGGAATTTCAAATATTGATTACACATATAGATTGAAATCTTTGATCAAGGACCAATTTATTGCATAAATCTATGAGTAAACTAAACATTGACTAATCTTAAACTAAACAAAATAGAAAAAACTAACTCCACTTAAGGTTGTGAATGTATAAGTTTATGCTTCATTTTCACTTAACTAATGCTTATCATAACTTATGTCTAAACAAGATACATGTAGATCTTATTGCTAATGTAAACTAAACAATGACTAGATGTTAGCTAACAATGAATAAATAGATGACTAAATATATGACTAAAGTAATGACTAATTTAATGATTAAATATATGACTAAATATATGACTAAATTAATGACTAAAAACATGATTAAATATATGACTAAGTTAATGACTAAATAAATCACTACCATGACTAAATTAACGACTAAATCAATGACTAAATTGATGACTAAATAAATGACTAAAATAGTTTAGTCTTAAATTTGGTCATGACATAAATGACCGGCAATAAACTACTAATGGTCATGTGATCAAAATTAGTCATTTATATATGCAAGTTTTAGTAGTTTATTTAGTCATATATTGTTGATTTTGTACTAGTGTGCACAAATATGTTCAACTACAAAAATCAATCAAGCAAAGATAGAAACAACCAAGATTAGCATTATTAATCCAAAATCAAGATCAAATAAACCCTCAAAAGGCCTTCAATTTTCCATATAAAAATACAGAATCATACTAATAGTTTTTCGTGCAAAAGTATTTTTAACGCCACACTAAACACTTTTAAAATTACATAGTTCCATACAAAACACTTTGTAATGCCATACAAAATAATAGTAAAAAAAGAATAAAGAAAAATTTAGCTCTGTTTCATATAAATATATTTGTCAATTGGTACAAAAAATGATGAACATAAAGAATTTTGTACGAAACAATTTACCAACCCAAGAGAAAATAGGAGAACCGGGGTGGGCACCAAGAATGCGTATGTGAATATTGTACCTTCACTTCTGCATCAAAAATAATCAATAAATCACTAAATCCGTGTGTTAATTCTTCAAAATCAATGGAAAACACATAAACTAATGAAAATTGATTTAGTGCTTCCTATTTAGAAATTTTTTTATACAGATCATGTTTTCTCTCAGATTATTAGCCTAGATCAGTGAAAATTCAATCCTAAAATGGAATATTTAACATGAAAATATGATGTGGGAGCATCTTGGGTTCTTGGAAATCTTGCATCAACCCAAAAACTTATTTTCATTCTAAGAGAGTGATGTAGTGATCATTCATTTTCGAGATATTTTGGTTGCGGTCTTGGCATATTGTTTAGGACTATCTGTAGTCCTTCTTTTCTATATCTCACCTCATTTGGTTTAGTATTATTTCAGTTATTCAAGTTTTCCTTTATCTATGGCTCATGGTCTCTTATTTGGTTTTCCTTTCATGGTGATCATGCTCATGGTTATGTATTCCTATGTTTCTTTGGTTGCGGTCATAAATTCTTAATGTGGACTTATTTGGGAACATTTCCCTTTGATCGCATCATGTTTGGATCAAGAACCTTCATGTTTGGATTCTTTTGGTTGCTTTAGGTAGCATTGTCCTTTCTTGCCTAGGTTAAAATTGGAGATTTTGTGTGTAATCATTTCTTATTGATTCTCAATGTGTGCAATTGTTGTACATGATTGTTGGGTGACATGTGGACCTAAATCTAGGTTTGTGCCTTCTCTCTTTTCTTTTGGTGGTCTTGTGATCTATTTTAGGGTCTAATCATATTTCCTTTTACATGTTTCATTTTGAAACATAATTCTTGGCTGACCCTAGTAGCGTGGTTAGGTATATGTACTCAAATTGATGCAATTTTGTAAGTAAAAGTATTAGAGTAGTACTTTAGCTGATCGTGAGGCATTAAACTTTCATATTCAAATTCATTTGCATATGACCTAAATTGGGAAGGCCATACATCCAAACATGTATGATGTACCTCTCTCTCTCTCTCTCTCACCTCAATTTTGTGTTTTTCTTTCATGTGTGTTTAGTTGCAAGGTTGGACATCCCATCTTGGGGTTCACCTTGGTACTACATCATAACAAAGAAATTAAATGCAATTCTATGATAAATCTCATGAAATCTTATCAATTCTAGTGTAACTAAGATAATAATATGCAAAATAGCTCCCCAACTCTCAAAATCTCTCAAGAACTCTCACTAAGATGACCTAGAATAATTTTAGCAAAATTTTGGTATGATGAATTATAGATGATTTAAGCTTCGATTGATGGCTATTTTATAGGAATTAAGGATTTGATGGCTAAGATTGATCCTTAAAGAGTGGTGGAGATTTAACCTTACTTCTTTTATTTGATTATTCTTGATTGGAGGAATTAACTATTTTTTCGTTTAGTGGTAAGTTCTAAAATAGGATCCTTTATTTATTTCCTTTAATTAATAATTCTAGCAATGGGATTTTTAAATTTGATTTAATTAATTGTGCTAGGACTAATTAATTGAATTTTTTTAGATTTTTAGTTTTTGACCTTTGTTTTTTATTAAAGATTAATTATGGTTTATTAAGATTTGACCCTCTGATTATGGTTTAGATTAAATTGAATGAGATTGGGGGCTATTGGTTATACTAGCCAATTTTTAGATGATTACGATAAAACTATATAAAATGCCTCATGAAAAGATATGCCAAGATGTGGAATTGGGTCGACATAGCAGGTAAGTTGTTTGACAAATGTCTATGTTGAAAATTGTGTTATGCAATATAGTTTAAGATGATCTATTGGAAAGTGACATGTCTTTTGGGTATGTATGAATAATATGATGTGCAAAGAAAGGCATATGGATCGTTTAATAGAATATTATGGTGTACAATGTAATAATGGTATCCCTGAAGTTATATTTTGAAAGAAAACATTCCATAAATATGGTCTCATTTATTGCAATTTTATGCAATTTCTTTGTCCATGTCAAGTTTTAAGGGGACTGTAATTGGGAACTTTCAAATTAATTTCCTAATCTTTTCCAACACAAAAACATCATGTGAAATGTTCAAAGTATCCTAGTAAATACACCTACACAATGTAACAGCAAATGCAATGCATTCAAACTATTTAACAAGATTCATTGGAGGCATGGACAAATTCTTCTCTAGAAATTGAATATATAGTTGGATGTTAGTAGTGGCATAAATTATGCAATTGAAATGTTTAACAAAATGCTTCGAATAAGTTACATTGTGGGAAAGAAATAACTATAGTATGTGAAATGTGGAATCATTTTAAACTAAATTTATTTTTTGATAAATAAAAATGGCTTTCACTATTTGATAGAATGCCCCAAAATGGATATCTTGGAAATGTTCTGAAGACTTGTTTGTAAATATATGAAACCATGGACATAGTACTGGAACCATTTATAGAGTGTCTAGAAATGATTAGAAAAATGATATGAATTCTTTTCAAAATATGGATGTAGTAAAGGGTAATTTCTTGATAGGGCATTCAAATCAGGTGAGTGATGATCTATGGATTGGGCTTTGGAAACTCAGAGTAGGCTATTGATGCCCACGAGAGAACCTACATTATATTTTAGGGTTTGAAATTCCTTCATGAAAATCAATGTGTGATGTTATAACATCAATGAGTCGTTGATATGTTTTCCAAAATGTTAGCAGCGGAATGTTATCCCCAGAAATGGAATGATATGACTAGACTAGAGGTATAAAAGGATCACAAAATAGCAAGAAGAGGATTGCAAAAAACTTGTTGAAACTACACTTCGCAAGGAAAGGATCCATTGGAGAATACGATTCTATTAAAATAATATGAAAGCTAGCTGAACCTAGATGAATCAAAATGGAGCTTATGACAATGTTTTGTTGAAGATGAAAATGTAACAAAGGAAAATCAAAGAAATATGGTGTAGGCGTCGATATTATTCTTATTGACCAAGGGGGAGAGATGACTACATAGTATTGTAAATAAAATGATTATTTTTTTAAAGAGAAACTTCTCATGGAATGTGAGATGATGCAGTTCAAGCAATGTTTTGTACAAATACTTTCAGTGTATTGTAATATAACTCACTTCTATCTTTTAGTTTCGTTTAGGGATAAAAAATTAATTTTCTAAGAAATACACATATTGTTTCATGACTAAAAGTTGTAAGGTTCCATTCGAAAGGATTCCTTGTGTTTATAAAAGGGAAGCTATAGATTAGAAAAAGGGGAGGTAGATTTCAGGAATCAAGGATATTTAGATTTTAAAAAATGGCACTCTAATATATTTTGTCATTAATAGGAAGGCTTTCAATACTTTTCTCTGTTATTGAGGTATGAAAAATCTTCTTTCTAAATTATTTCTCTATAAATTTCATTTCTATTATTTGACTATTGTCTTAAATTCTCTTATGAATAAATTGTTTACTCTAATTTAATAATTTGAATATCAAGACTCATTTGATAAGTTGTTGTCCTTATGCTTCTTGTATAATTGGTCTTTCCAAGTATAAGTTAAACATAATTATAGACTAATTGTGATAACTTATACATAAACATCTAGTATTGAGGGTTAGATAGTCAACAGATTCATCCCAGTGTTGAATTTAAATATTGTCTCTTAGAGTTATATGTGAAGGTCTAGAAGGAAGGTGACTCTATTGTCTAACAAGGAGAATTATAAAAGTAGAAGAGTAGATAGAGGCAAGAGTAAAAATCAATTAGATATCACTATTGAAGTAGTGATAGAAGGAAAATTAGGGAAGATAATTAGGTGTTAGAATCAAATAATCAGATTAGTCTATTTCAAGAACTATTAATGTCATTCTAGGATAGATGAGTTTGAGACTAGAAGTAGAAGATAGATATAAAATTAAAATCTTCTATAAAAAACATCAAAATAATGAAAAAGTTAGTGATTAGGGGCACCCACATAGGTTTCCAGAGCTTGAAGTGTAGGTGAAGTTGAACCACAATTCGGTTACTCATTTTTGTTGGCCACATCAGTTGGAACGTTCAAACAAAAAATTTGGCATGTTCTTATAACTTTAAAATCTATTGATTTCGAAACCAACACACACTGAGAAGTGGGTCATCTTACACCATTTCCAAAAACCTCTTGTACATCGCACATAGCATAACCATTCTGAAGTACCCTATAGATATCCACTAGGATTCAGTCATAAATTTTATTTTCCTTCTTACTTCACAAACCAACACCAATGTTGGCTAATTTATCTACAACACGGTTATCTTTATGGTAAACATGTGACATATTGTAATCATCAAAGTCCCTAAGAAGCACTAGGAAATCTTTAATTATGGGTTTAATCATCCAAATAGGGTGGGAGGTACCCTTCAAAAAATTACTAATATTAAGAGAGTCACTTTCCAACCAAACCCTTCTCAATACTTTCTCTTTAGCCAATTTAATCCCAACATAGGCTACAAAAGCCTTGGAAAAGTGGTTACATTAGATGTATTAGTTACAAGATTTGTAGAGAAAATTTTAGCGCAAGATTGAGAGGAATATGAAGTAATGCCAAAAGTAAATATGGTTTCAGGAACACTAGAATTGAAAAACACATGTTCAAAATAGATCAGTTGAAATGAATTTTAAAAATTTCCAGTAATGCAATTAGTAGATGTAACATCAAGGTCCTTATTTATCCCTAAATGAGAGCTTTGAAAGGGTGTATGAACATCCATGAAACAATAAAAAAAGAAATATTTGTTAGAAATTATAGTTGTATGCTTATGGTGGACTGTCATGCAAAATAAGGAGACATAAACAAGACATGAACATTCTTCTAAAATACGAAAGGAAAGACATATCTACAAGCATGGTAAGTTTATAATAGTACTCAAGCAAGATGTTAAGATAATACAAAACATGATTATAACCCTACGTTGAAATATATGTATTCTTTATTAACTCCTTGATATAAAAAATTACCTTAAGTAGAATAAACATCAAACAACTCTACCTTCAAAGGAACAATAAACTTTTAATGTAATCAATAATCAATTAAAGTGATAGAAGACAAGATATAAACATAGAAACCAAAATAGAAAATTGACTAATGCACACAAATATGGCATTGATTAAATTAAAAGAGACCAAATGATAAATAATCACAATAAAATACTTTTTATTCAATGTATGATATTCTTTACAATTACAAAGGAATATTTAACACCAAAAGGAACAAACGATGATCAGAGGAAATCATCAATTCACATGATAGAATTACAAAATGTTGTCAACAAACTATAACCACCAATTCCCAAATTATGAATTCTCATATATCTATATTTGTCTTCAACTCACTATTGATAGCATTCTGAAGTGAAAATTTATTTTTGCTTAATCATTGTTTCTAGGAGCATGAACCATCAACCATTGTCCCCTTGCTCTCTTTACATTTTTTTTCTGAGCATGAATCACATCCTTAGAACTAATCAGGAATGCTTCCCCTTCATGGTGTTATCACCCAATAATATCATTGATCATTCTAATTTAATAGAATAATAATTCCTACCTCCACTATTTTATATTCTAACTACCCTAACTACTTCCAATAATAACTTTGAATAACTAATTTTGGAAGTGGAGCGATGCTCCTATATCAAACTCCCCAAGACACTCTAAAAATTTATGGGATACTATTCATTGATGTAAAAATATTGTTAGCATTCACTTTCTTGTTCTCTTTCTTCTAGAGGTCTTGTCTTTGCATTCCTCATCGTGCCCTCTCCAAATTTGTTCTATGCTTTCACTTTCTCTTTTTTATTTTCTCCATTTACATGCATTTGCTCTCCACTTCCTTTTGATATCTTTTTTATTTGATTTATTTGTCAACTTTAAATTTCCATAATGTTGTCTCATCTTTCTTATAATGTGTAGAAAAGTTACCTCACAACTCTCTACTTCCATAACATTTTCTGTTAACAATATATATCATTTTCATCTACAATATCCTTTAGTAAATTTCAGTATAATCTCAATTCAAACTCCTATATTTTCTTTCTCTAATGTAATCTCTTTCACTATCTTTGCACTTTCACCATCAATATGCTCTTTCACACATAACGTTCCTTTATTGTAGATCGACCTTTGTAAACACAAAGTTTTGTTCCTCTCCTTTATAGTTGTAATGTAAAAAAATGAGAAAGTAAACCATATTTTCTCTCTCACTAAACTCTAAAACACTTCAAGTATCAACATTCCCCAAATCATGTCAAGATGACCAAAGTCTAAGCATTCTAAACTTTGAAAATTAATATCTTAATTTTCTTTGGGAATTGGTAATATTCTTCCTTAACATATAGAAAATGTTCATAAGATTCATTATCATCTCCATTCACTTATATAATGTCTTTTATCAGACATGAATCTTCTATAGACTTGTTGTTTTTGAGTTCTTTTGTATCCCCTCCAATCACAACTTTTGGAAAATATTTATTTTCTAATACATCTATTATTCTTGGTATCATGTTCAACTTATCATAGAGATTTATATTCTCCAATTCATCCTAATACTCATTGCAATATGGAATTATTATGGATCCTCTTATACTAATCCTCATCGTTCTCATCGTTGCATTCTATTGCATGTTCTCAACAATCTTCTTTTCTTGTTTACCTAAACGTTCTAGTATTGATTGCATAAAATTAAAAAACTACCCATGTGCTTTGAACCTCTAGCTCTTATGATAGAAACAATTACATTAACTCCAACAAACATTATAAAAGTCTATCTTTAAAGGTTTCAAATGAACTTTTTATGTTAATAATAACTTATAAGGCGACAAAACATTAAATATAAACATAGAAAATAGCTTACAAAAACAAAAGATTTATGAAAAAATAATGTCAATTAAATGAAAGCGGGCCAAATGATAAATAATCACAACATAACTATTTATTCAATATTTGGAATTCTTTATAATTATTGAGGCATCTTTATTTATAAAGGACCAATATATGATCATAGGTAATCATTGATTCATTCTAAACCTACAAAATGTGGAAATGAGATTATAACCACTGATTCATACCTTATATCTTCCAATCTATCCATCTTTGTCTATAACTCACAACCAACAACATTCCCAAATGAACCATTCTTTTGCCTTACTAATTATTTCCATAAGTATGAAGCCTCTACCACCATCCCCTTTCTCTCTGAATACTCTTTTTTTTTTCTTAGTGCAAAAGGTGTCCTCACAACCAATTGGGAATGCATTCATTTCATGGGTCTAAACACTCATAATCTCATTAAAAGGTCTTTCCCCATTCAATAAAAAAATTACAATTCCTACCTCCATGATTTTTAATTCTAACTACCCTAATTACCTGCAATGATTTATCTTCATAACTAATTCTTGAAGTGGATCAATGCTCCTATATCACTCCTTCTATAGGCAAGAAAATTTAATTCTTTTTTCAAGAGGTTACAAGAGGTAAGTATTGATCATATAGATCGATGGCCCCATACCGTACAAGTGATTACGAAGCAATTTGTAAAGGTTTAAACTAGAAATATATAATATTTTATATAGATAATTGAATAAATAGATATAACAATAAATAATGAGACTCAAGAACCACAAAAGAAATCTCTATAACTCTCATCAAAAAATTGTCGATAGTCATGATATATTGAAAAAATGAATGCAGAACATAATAGAGGCAGAGTACTCTATTAAGAAATTATAGTCAAGATTTTAGAGCAAAAACTCAAACATTTTTATTTACAATTCCTTGAAAGGAATTTTGAATATTGATTACACATGTAGATTGAAGTCTTTGATCAAGGACCAATTTATTGCATAAATCTACGAGTAAACTAATCATTGACTAATCTTAAACTAAACAAAATAGAAAAAACTAACTCCGCTTAAGGTTGTGAATCTAAAAGTTTATGCTTCATTTTCACTAAACTAATGCTTATCATAACTTATGTCTAAACAAGATACATGTAGAAGTTGTTGCTAATGCAAACTGAACAATGACTAGATGTTAGCTAACTAGTTGGATTGCATGGTTGAAGAAGGATTTATTTTAACTTGCATAGTGGTGCATGATTACTCTAGAGCATCAAGTATTAAAATTAATGAGGGACATGAAACATTTAACAAAGCAAAATTCCCCTCCAAATAATAGTTTGAACAAGAACTAATTTTTTTAAAAAAATTTAAAGATCTATCATAGTTGATATGAAATCTAATAGTCATTTATTTTCCTTCCAATTTCTTTTCACTCTTCATATTATGTATAATTTTATTATCTTCATTTATAAAAGAGAAAGTTTCCAGTATAAGTAATTGAACTATTAAGAATGATTAAAAAGAAATATTCCCTTGCTTGAAAGTTGATGCATCCATCTTGGTGAAAAATATAAATTTCATGTCTTCATTTCATTTTGTGCTTTCATATCTAATCCTATATTTTTTATAGTTTCCTTTTAGAATTAAAAATTAGTATCATATCTTTGTAGAGGATTTCTTTAAAAAATGGTGAAGAATTTCAGTGGATAAATAGAAAATAGAGAAAATTTCAAGTTATAAATTAGGATTATGGAAAGTGAAAATAGAGTCCCTACTAATTAAAGGATACCTCCAACTCACAGTGGAAGGAAGAATGAAGCAATACACAATGGTTTTTTTGCTATAGGACACATTGGACATGAAAGAGAGAGCACAATCTTTCCTTCTTTGTCCAATAAATTTTTTTTTCGAATGTTTTTCTAAGGAGATTGTGTAGGAGCAACCTAACCAAGGCTTCTTCTTATTTTTTTTAACTTCTCCATAACACCATACAATAGAACCTTGGGTTTTAAATCTAGTTTTATTTTCCTTCAATAGATTTGTAAATACAATTGAACATGTTCATAAATGAACAATAGCTAGTAAAAAATTTAAAACACAAATCTGAGGAGGAGATTTGAAACCTAGAGAAATCAAATAGAATTAATGCATTTATTTAGAATTTTCAGACATTGCATTAGTTTAGGCAGGAATTTTGGGAAGTTTCTAGAAATATTTTTGGTCGAATTTTGTTTCATAAAAATAACATAATAGAACAGAGAGTAGGATACAAAGGAAAAGAAGGGGGAATGGAGAGGAAAAAAGTAAGAGAGTAGTCATAAGGACAGGTTGGAAGATGATCTACCTCTGGAGGAAATGTGATTTCACCTTAGGTGGGTGATAAGTTGTCGCTTGATTATCATGCAATGAGACAATAACACTTATCATTGTCTTATTCACTCATTTGCACTCACCTTGCCTATATAACCAAGGCATCTCCTATGTAATATTCATTCCAATTGTTCGCATTGCATTATTGATAAGAATATAATTTATTCTTATCATATTCAATCTCTCTTGTTATTTTTGTTTCCAACAGTCTCTAAATATTAGATGGCTACCTTCATAGTTAAATCTTACAAGATTCTTTATAAATATATGATAAAATAATATAAAACATAACTTTCTTTTAATGCTTAGTTAAAGAGATGTTCAAGGTTTATTCATTCCTTGTATGTGCTCCTTTCAGTAGACAAAGTAATTATATTATCATTTTAATAACTAAATTTAGTAAAAAAAAATGTTCCTTTTGTCTCAAAACTATCTCTTGAAATTTTTACAGCATAATATTTTAATACAAGATCATTTTTTTGCAAAAGTCTCTGCGAATTATTTTTCATTTACATTATATAGTTAATATTAAACAATATTCTATAATGACAGTAAATCATATGCAATAATAACATGATCATGTTAACAAAACCTTTTAAAACTATTCTAATTTTCACACTAAAATATTCAAATCTAATAAATAAAACTATTTAAATAAATAAAATGTAAAATTTATTATCTTTTATTTAAATATCTATACTAATATATATAAACATAATTTATCCTTTTTGAGATGGGGTAGAATAATACACAGGCAAGTTGAATATGATAAATGGGTGCATTCCTTCATGTAATTACGTGATTTGAATCCTTTAAGAGAAATTGAACCTCTAAAATGGTAACTAAAGATGCAAAAGGAATAATGCACTTTTTTGTGGTGACATCGTAAGTCATATAAACTATTTAAAATTTTAATTAATTACAAAAGAATAAATTTAAACACGAAAAGAGAAACTAAATATGTCGAAAACGAAGAATACCGAATTCATTATCATTATTGTAGTGACGTGGAATCACACAGACACTTTTTAATATCAATGAAACTACTTTGACGAACATATACAAAAGCAAAAGAAAACTTTCATTGCCCAATGTCGATTAAATACAAAAACATGATCTTAACAAAAACAGTATGAACTTTAATTGATGTTGGGATGAGATCCTATAATCTAAGAGTTCTACTGTAAACTCACGAATGCCATTGAGAAATTTCTGGGCATTGTTTTGCATAAATTAGCTACTTAAACAACTTGACAAATACGGTCTATTGCGCATAAACTACTTCCGTTTTAATCTACCACAAATCTCTTCCTGATTTGAAAGACCCTCTCCAGAAGCCGATCAGAGGAGGGAAGAATTTTCTTGATGCTCTCCCTCTCCAGACATCTCTTACCCCACGCCTTAAGCAAAGGATATTCAGTTTCAAAGGGTATCTTGAAATTCCCAATAGTTTCAAAAGAATGGAACCAGGTCACGTAGGGGGCTAAGGCGATATCCAGGAACCCGAAATCGTTTCCTCCGAAGAAGGGCAGAGATCCTTCTGCTGACATTTCTTTCAACGCACCTTCTAAAAATTGGAGGTTCTCCAGCATGTCACGCTTGGCCTGCTCCTGAGCCTCATCTTTCGATTTCACTATACGAAACCCCGAGTCAAAAAACTGCAAAAACATAGAGAGCATGCATTATAACATTTGAACCTTCAACTAGTTGAAAAATGTGCTGATATAATAAAATCCTCATGCCAATTATAACGAGCGAACAGTTAAATTACCTTCTTATCAGCGAAGTCAGCCCAGAAAAGGGCAAGGGCACGATCAAATGGCGAATCCTGCTTGGAGTCCCATGTCTCATCAATGTATTGAAGAATAATGAGAGACTCGCATATGGGCTTGCCACTGTGAATGAGGACAGGTACTTTCTTGTAAACTGGATTCATTTGCAGGAGGAGGTCACTCTTATTCGATAGATCCTCTTCTTGGTAATCATATTTCACGTCTTTCTCTTCCAAGGCAATTAAGGTGCGATTGCTGAATGGACTGAACCATGTGCCGAGCGCCTTCACTTGTTCCATGTCAAATCACACACAATGCAATGTTCAGACGAGTAATGTTTGCTGGATGTTTGTCTTTTGGCATAGGAGTATAAATATATATAAGAAGAAAATTGTCGGCAACGTTGAGGATGAATCAACGCCGCTCTCCACTGCTCGTTATGCTGGCGTAGGCAGTTACGTAAGATGAGCTTTCTTATGACGTCTGCCCTTGCGTAACAACGTAGATGTGGGGGAGAAGTATTGACCATCCAATCAATTGAGGCATATTTTTAATTGCGAAGGGTGCGGGCCACGAAAAGCCATAGACAGTATTTTAAACAAGTACAAGGGTGATTTCGTAGTTCGTATAATATTCAACAACAATGGAAAGGCAATGATCTACCCCACGCTATGTTCAACCAAAATGTGCCCCTTCTTATTGCATTTTAGTTTCAGTCTATTATTTTATTATATTTACACACAAGGGTGGTGCACTCTGGTTGCACTATAGACAACGCCCAATGATATTAGAGGTTCTGTTACTACTGTTTGTTTTCTTGAACCGGAGGAGATGGGTTGCTAACTGTGGAGGGTTCAAATGTTTTGATTATATTGAGTAGGGAAGCTTCAAATCTGTTACATAGTTTTAATAAAAAAAACATTAAATAGTTTTGGAGCTTAAGCAATCTAAATAAGTGTCACATAATGACTAGTATTTGCCTTTAGTTTTGTAATTAATTATAACTATAATTTATATTTGGAATAATATTTTTAAAATAGAATAAAATGAAGAATGTAACAAATTGTTTCAAATTTATTAAATTTAGAATTGAAGCTTTAAAATATTTATTAGGTTGGATTAATAATGGTTATTGTTTGAATAATAGATAGGTGTATTGGAATATGAAATAGTTAATATATATTTGAAAAAATATGATAATTATAATTTATTTATTGTACATATTAAATTTAATAAACAATCATATTAAAATTATAAATATAATAAAAAAATTAAATAGTTTAAATTTAAAATAAACATTTTTAGTAATAATCTTATTTTTAATAGAATAAAAAATTATTTACTTTGGGTTTGGTGTGATGAGAGCGGTAATCTCATTTGTTCAAAATAAATTTTTAATGTACAAATTTTGTGATGTTGAAGAGAAATAGAATTCCATAATTTTCGTGTATAAGAGCTAAAATAATATAGCCAATCAAATTATCATTAAATGATTTTTACATATTATAAACTTAAATATATTGCAATTTCACTATACAAAGCATGAAATATATAATAAAATAATAAATATTTTCTAATTGGTCCATACCCATTGTTTTAATCATGAGTTAAACCAAGAAATGAAAAAATCATTACATTAGTACTTGCTTAGCCTATTAGCAAGCACTAATAACATCAAAAAATATTATAAAAACATAGAATGAAATAACATAGAAAGCAATAGACATTAAGAAATATAGTTCCAATTTTGGATCTTATCTTATTGTTATTTCTACCTCTATCTTGACACTTCCCATAAACTACTAGCATTTTTTTAACATTAATAACTGAAAAAAATATTATTAACTAATATTTTCTACCATTTTATAATATTTTATAGCATTTACTAATATTTTCTAATTTAAATCTATTTTTTTTAAATTAAAAGTAACTAAAAATGAAAAATTAACTAGAAATGAGAAACTAAATAGAAATGAATAACAACGTGGAAATGAAAAACTAACTAAAAAAAGTCATAAACATATAATTTACAATAAAAAATATTTCAAAATAAAGAGAAATGTGTGTACCTGGAATATACAATGTTTGAAGGTGCTCAAAAAAGATCCAAGGAGTTTGATGTCACTCTAAATTATCAGGGGTTTGCTCAAACACTAGGGGTGCACGCGCACAGTAAAACTAAAATATGTAAATGACATATGTGTCATAAATTTAAATAAAATCTAGTGGGGGTAGCTTCATGCAAACGGTTCTTCACATGGAGGCCCTTACATGGGGTACTTCATGTGAATACCCCATTTGCACGAAGTACCCTACATGGGGTACTTTGTGTGAAGGGGGTCCTTCCCTTTGTCCAAAGACCCCGCATTCATGCGAACACCCCAAAAATGAAATTTCAATGCACATCTAAATTTTTTTCATCCCCAAAAGTGAGACACACTTTTGTGGGATCTCCCAGTTGCAATGTTGATTGTAGGAAATAGGACAAAACTTTGACATAATCTAGGGTCAAACATATAAGAAAAAGGGACCTGGATTCATGCTCCAAAGGGATCAACTTCTTGGTTTGAATTTTAGTGATTTGGAGATCTTTGAACATTTTATTTCTGACAAACAAAGGAATATCATATTTTCAAAGTTTAGACATGACAATTAGACAACACCCTTGAAGCTCTTGTAGTCAAACATGTTTCTTCCTACAAAAGTAAATTTTATTAGAGGAGCTAATTATTATTTTACTTTTATTTATGATTATAGTAAAACATTATAGGTTAAAATGATAAATAAAAAATCAGGGGTCTTTTAAAAAATTTAAACGTTTAAAGACAAGATTGAGAATCAAATCAAGAACAAAAGTAATATTTAAAAAAAGATAATTGGGAAGATTTTTAAAATTTGTAGCTTGATAAACATTTTTCAAATAATCCATCCAAATGATTAGAATAGTTCCTTTCCCATCTCAACAAAATGTTGCAACTAAGAAATTCAATCAAAAATAAATGTTGATAGAGGTAGTTAACAAAAAAATCTATTTTATCGTCCAAATCCCTTCATCCAAATTAGACTTTGAGATTTTGTAGGAGAAATGGCTAGAAATGCAAATTTCCTACAACCACCTATGAACATTTCTTCGGGAATCTTACACTCATGTTGCCAAGGACAAGAAAAAAAATAGAATTTTGAATCAAGAGAGTGTATACACATTAGATTTAATCATTTTATATGGTGAGATTAAGTATGGCTTTCATTTGTGGGATTCAGTCATAAAAAAACATAACCCACAACCAAGATGAGATTTTCAAGGAAAAAATTTCCAAGTCTAAAACCACAAGAATAAAAAAGGAGTATGATATGGTTGGAGTACAATACCACTAAGAGGGGGGTAAATCCATGGTATTAAAAAATTAACTCAAATACAACTTTTTCACTTTAACAAACTTAGAACAAAGTGCAACAAAAACAAAATGAAATATAATTAAGTAAAACACATACAAATAATATAAAACAATATTTGTAATGAGTGGAAACCATCTGAGAAATAAAACCACTATAATTTCAGCTTTATTTTATATGAAATATCCTTATTACAATGCCTCACTATATGTGTATATGTCTCACTAGCTATGTTATCTCACTGATAATATTTTCTTAGTGCCTCATAAGCTATCACAATTTACAATATCTGATTTTATATAGAGTCGCAATATTTTTACAAAGAATGTTTATTATAACTTAATATAATATATTATTAAGTATATGTGACACAATATACTCAACAATAAATCAGGAAAATTGCATTGTTCAATAAATATGACTACTTTCGAAACCAATGTGCACAATATAATGCATATACAATGAATGTTTCATATAAATCCAATCTCTTTCTCTACACATTGATAATGTTCCCAATATTATGAAGCTTATATAATGTTCCTTACAAAGAAACTAAAATAAATCTATCATTAAAAATTGATTTCCAAACTTATCAAAATTGATTGTGTAACTTTTTCATAATACTATGAATACCTTAAAAGAATCACTAATTTGTTTTAAATGTGTAATCTTGTGTCCAAAACATAATTTTGAGATCATCAACCTTAAAATTGTCATAAAACAATAATTTATGATTCTCATATAACAATGTTAAACTAATGTTTAGAGAGACTTTCAAGAAATAAACTTCCTTACACCACATCGACCCAAACTACAATGAATCAAAGAACTTTGGTTTAATGAACCCAACACAAGGGTTCATACAAATGTAACAATAAATGAACAAAGTATGCCCTAATCGGGGACTAAACAAATTTGACACACAAATACTTCAAAACCTTCGACAATGCAGTCAAAATCAAGAATAAAAACCCTTAAATAGGGTTTAATAATTTTAATGAACAATGTGCCTTAACTTAAAATAAAAAGAATTAAGTGAAAGAAACTGCCAAAGTAAAACTATATCACAATCTTCATGACATACCAAGTTTTATAAAATTGGAAAAATCACCAACTTGGATTAAGAAAGGAAAAATTATTTTTACTCACCCATGGTATGGTTTACAAAAGATTATACAAGAACTAATTACAAAACCATAAACAATCTTATCAAAATATTGATTAAGAAAATGCAACTTAGGATTAAGAATGTATGAAACACAACAAAGACCTTCGAAATAATTTTTTTATAACAAAACCCTAATATAGATAATTAAGTGAAATGGATTTAAATCTCAAACTCTTAATACATAGAATAAAACAAAAAACTTCAACTCTATAAGACTGAATGGGAAGGAAACACCTATAAACAATTAATTTAGAACCTTTCTCTCAATCTGATAATTTTTGCATTTTCTTTTTTTTTTCTCAATCTTTCAAAATGATGTTAAGAATCCCCTCCAATATCTACACAACCAACAAATAATTATCATTATCCCCATTTTAATTTCCATCAATCAAAACTGAAGATATCTCATTGTTATGTCCTGGCTCCATGACCCATTCACTAGCTTAGGACTGAGCTTAGAGTTCAATCAAATAAAAAATAAAATGTGTTTAATTCATAACATTCCAAATATAAAAGCATGTTAATTCATGTCATCAAATAAAATTTAATACCGACAACACAACATTGGTACCACTTTGGTACTAATGTTGTGTTATACAAAATATTTCCTTTTAAAAACACCTAGGTAAAGCTAACCAAAAGGCTTTCCATAACCAAAGACAAATAACCCTTTTTAAATTTCATATGTTATGACCATCAAGTCACTCATAGTGACTAAGAAATAATTCACTTGTAATCAAACTTGGATAAAATCATAATGAATTTGTAGATCAACTTGGGCATCAATTGTAACATGTAGTCTAACTATGATTTTGAAATGAGTTGTAAGTCAAATTAGTCATTGATGCTATTCAAACCAACTAAGATATAAATTAATTTTCAATAAATTTGATCAAGTTCAAACTTTTCATCTTGGTATATCCATCTCAACCATGTATCACTTCCAAAAATACTTTTTATGTATCAATTTTAAATCTATTGAATCAAACAAACTGATCACTACTATGTATACATGCATCAAATGTGTCTCTTGTATAAAACTAAACACTTGCATGCATACATGAATCCAATATGTCTCATATATCAACCTAATCACTTCCATGTCCTTAATGTTCAATGTTCTCAAGTGTCATATAAATCATTCTAAGTAATGTCATGAGCAATGCATATGAAGCTCGTTAGTGTTTGGGCATCAAGGAAAACAAAAAATAGTAACCTCTCCCCCTATTTGCATCAAGGAAAAAGGAAACAGAGGTAAAAATAGAGTGCATGTGCTCAAGAAGGAAAAATTAGAATGATATACCTTTGATAGAAATTCTTGTAAATATGTGATATAACACCAATAATATCAAAAACATATGCAACTTAACCATTAAAATTATTTTAAAATATCAATGATGGACAATAAAGTATCTCACTGAATAGAAAATATATGCCCTATTTTATCAAATAATCTATATACATACCATATTTTACGTTCAAATAACCAATCATTTTGTACGTCTGAAAAAAGATGAAGAAAAAACCCAAATGAAGTTAGTATCATTGCAAAAAACATAAGAATCATCATCTATGTGCATAACAAAAGTAACCATAAGTAATCTTCAATGTGAATCATTCTATAAAAATAAGCATGTTGTAAAAATATGATCCATTGAAGGATAAAAATAATCCATGAATTGATAAAAATTTGTCTGAGTCGTGATCAGTCATAAATATTACAAGTCCTCTATACATCATAGTACTGAATTAATGCCTCAAGGCTTACACAAATCCTAACAATGGATGAAATCAAATTGAAAGCAAAGACCAAACAATATATTTTGAAACAAGGAATGCCTGCCTTTGAACAATAATCCAAGTAATAAGGGGGATGAAAGTAATTATATAAATATCCCCCTTACTGTAATAAATTCACACCCCATATATGGAAGAAGTGAAAAAAAATCTTTTAAAATCATAAAATTATTGATAAAAAAAATGGGTAAAGTGAACCTAGTAATGTATAAAGTATCAACAAGAAAAATCACAGGAAGATTTTGTTAAAAACTCATGTGAACTGAAGCTTACCAATACTTTACTTGAATAAATGATATTTAGTGATTCATACTCACTTTATTAAGAGACAAACCTTGTAAAGCTATCATTATACTAAATATAGATAGATCTTCTCATTTAGATTTTATTGGTTTAATCAAAGTATCAGACATATTTAGTAATAAACATTTTTTTTCTATAAGAACCTTTATATAATGATCATTGAAGCTTTAATGAACCAACATATAGTTATATATATACTATAATTATAAAAATACAAAATTTGGTCACAAAATAAAAATGAGAGATCATCTCTATAGTATTAGACATTTCATCAATCTGAATATATAAGCAATTTGTTTATTGAAGCAAGATACTTCCAAATAAAACTATATTGGTTTGCACAAGGGAGGAAGAATTTGATTCCCTTACAACCATAAATACTTATGTTATATCAATTTGGAAAGTGAAAAATTCCCATAATTTTTCCCTAAATCAAAAACATGATCTTGTTGACCACTTTGAAACTCGCAGAGAATCAAATTGTTCTTTAAATATTTTGAGTGTTTTTGTTGAAACTCTGAGTTAATAACATTTTCAATCTTTTTAAGTTTGTTCTTTGGGAATAAAACATCATTTTCAAGAATTTCACAATTTTTTTCCTTTTGTCTTAATTTATCCCTTATTTTGACTACTGATTTAACTATATTTTCCATCTAATAAATATGATTTTCAATGCTTGAATCAAGTTTTTTTATTAACTTATAAATGTTATTTTTAAGTATTTTAATTTATTTTAGAGCAAAAATCAATTATCCCTCATAATATATCTAATAATTTTCTTATTTTTCACAATCTTTCTCCTCCAAAGTATTTTCAAAGACTTGAATATGTTCTCTAATAATTTCAATTTCAACTAGTGTACAAACTAGTTTTTCTTTTAGATCTGCATAACTTTCAGAAATGATTCTTGACTTAGTGTTAGGTATAAGACTTCTTTCAATTGTATTCATAAGAGAATTTTCTTCATACTCATTGTTTACATGATTGAGAGTATAAATATTTCCATCTATTTTGACACCTACTACAATTATTCTTCCTTATTTATTCAAAATTTTAAAAATCTAATGCATTGAAGGTGACCACAAGGATGTTCTTACAAATTTTACTTGCACTTAATATATTATGAACCATTCCTTTAACAAAATAAACATCTATTATCAGAGTAAGATAATCCAAAAAATATGGTTCTTGATCCTTCTCTCTGAAAACATGTGTTTTTACCAAATCTGATAGTTCCACATTTAAATTCCTTATCCTTGTAGAATTTTTTCTTATCATTTGTCATGTGATGAGAGCATTAACTATCTATAATCCACAACTCCTCTAATTTTGAGAAATGGACTACTTGAGTATTCATAGAAACTTTCTTTGGTTTCCAAATCAATTTTCTGTTAAAACTTTTGTCAATTTTTGTAGAATTTTCTATGATAGAATCTTTACAAAATAATACTATATAACCTTTCTTTCAACATTTGAAACATTTAATTTTTTTTTAATAATTGATAAATATTTCTATTTAAAAAATTAATATTTATTCTAGGTGTCATTTTTTACTCATTAGCTTTGTGTCCTTTTTGTTTGTTGGACATAATAAATAATTTCCTGTAAGATGAAAATTATTTTCATATATCAACAACTTATGCTTCTAGCAAGAAGGACTCATGTTACTTACAATGTAGTTTTCTTGATTAATATCAAGAATTCAGTTTTTCTCTTCAATCAACAATTTTAGGGTAAAAACCAAATCTATGTCTTCTTGATTTTTAATTCTTTGAAAAATTGACTCTTTCTTTAATCTTTTGACTTCTTTAAGAGTCTCTTTTAGCTCTCCCTCAAAATCTATTTCAGATTCTTAAATTTCAAACACACTACTTTATTGAGTTACATTGGGAGATACAATGACCATTAAAAGAGTTTCCTCATTTACTTCAAGAGGTTTGTCTGAACCACTATCAATGACATCAACATACAAGACAATATTTTTCTTAAATCGATTTTTCTACTTGAAATTAAAATCTTTATTTTTATTTGATGTTTTACTACTTCCATCATCAATACTCTAAATATACTTGTTTGGAAATTGAGTTGCATAGTGTCTTATTAGACAACAAACAAAACATTTGAAAGGAGATTTTCCTTGTATGTACAAGATCCTTTTCTAAGTTTACTAACAAATTCAGATTCATTATTTTTAGTTTTATCTAAATCTAAATTTATATCTACTTTAAAAACTTTAAAACTAGATCCTTTTCTAGGAGGGTCAGCGTTAATAGTCATCTCATATGTAGTAAAAATACCATGAATTGTGTCAATATTTACCTTATTGATATCACTTTCTTCAATGACTGGTATATTTGAATCATATTTTGAGGTTAGCACTATCTTGACAATTGTAGCTTCCTCTAATTTCTCTCCAAGTCCTCATATGGAGTTTACAACATCTTGAATGTGGAGAATTTTTCTCCCTTTAGTCATATTTATAATTTCAAACTTAGCCCTATAAGCTTCTAGTTTTTCCTTGTTAAGTTTCCAATATCCTTCTTAAATGTTTGAAAATTTATCCCAAAAATAATTAACATGATGACATTCCATAACCTTAACAAGTATATTATTAGTAAGACCACAAAATTTTGCATTTGATACCTTTGCATCACTTGTATATGCTTTTTTTTTATCAACAGTATGAGGGTGATGTTGTACTAATATAATCAGTACTTGTAGAAGTCCACACATCATATCCTAAGGACTTTAAATGGTATTTAATTCTGAATGCATAGAATTCATATGTAGTGCCATCAAATAAAGGTGCCCTAAAATCAGACAGACCTTCTTAACCAACCATAAAATGTACTCCATAATGAGGAAACCATAAAGGAAACGGTGTGGCTTTGATACCACTTGTTGGAATACAATACCACTTATAGGGGGTGAATCAGTGGTATTACAAAATTTACTCAAATACAACTTTTTTCACTTTTAAAATCTTAGAACAATGTGCATTAAAAATAGAATAGATAAACATTTAAGTAAGACAGGTGAAAGAATATGGCATAAGATTTGTTTTGATTACAAACCCTTTGGGGGAACAAAATACTCTACTTTCCTCAGTAGATTATGTAAAATGTCTTTATAACAATGTGTCAAGAACTGTACATATGTCTCACTAACTATGCTATCTCATTGGTAATATTTTCTCAATGCCTCACTTCCTATCAAAATTCACAATATCTAATTTTATACTAAGTAGGATTTTTTGTAGAAAAAATTGATATCAAAACTTAATAGTACAATACATCATTAAGTATATGTTGTTGGAAAGTTGACTATACTATTGTATATGACTAAATATAGTGTTGTCATTGTGGTAAAAAAGTCATATAGTATTTTGGAGTCAGCACACATCATCAGAAGATCAGAATTTTGCTAAGTATAGAAGACTAGACACTTAGCAAAGTACCAGAAGATCAGAGCATCAGTGCATGTGCATATGACCTAGTTAAACCATGCACCCTTGAAGTTAAGCTTTTCTCTATGTATTAGTGCTAAGTCTAAGATTGTATGATTAGATGAGACCATATGACAAAGATACAGACAGTTGAAGAGGTATAGCCAGTGAATGCCAGAACATATGAGAGTATGCAACCAACTGTTGGTAATTTGTTTAGCGATGATAAAATTGTTTTGTAAAGGTTATGCACCTATTTTATTTAGGTTGTAGACATATAATTATGGTTGTATGTAAATACGCTTGAGCCAATTCAATTGCAACCGCTGTATGTAATCGGTTATAGGCCGACCTAGTTAATTATTTTGGTAGTGCATATAAATATGAGATGTGCCCTTTGAAACAAGCATGGTAGTGAATATAGAGTTGTAATTTGCAGAGTAGAAGTATGCAAAGAGTAGTTAAGATGCATTAGAGCTTTGCAAGAGGTCAAAGCATCAAAGGAACTAATCAAACAAGCAGTGTCACAGTGCCAGTTCATCCTAGAGATATAGTGTTTATCTGAGATCAAAAGGTTGTAGCCTTCACCACTTGAGCATTGAGCTCTAGGACAGTGTGTCCCCACCCCTAACAAGGTTATTGTAAAAGACTCCTAACAGGGTCCGACCCTTGACAAGGTCACTATACTAAAAGAAATGTAAAGATAACTCCTAACAGGGTTAAAGATCTTCTAACAAGGATCATAAGACACTAGTGCAGATTATTAGTGGGTGTCAATTCCCATTGGGGTTTTTACCTATTTGGTTTCCCCATAACCATATTGGTGTTATGTGTTATGTTTCCTTATCTTCTTTACATTGAAGTTTATTTCAGTACTTAAGCAATCAGTTAATTTTCAAGAGTAAAGTAAAAAGGTAAAATATAGTGAACACTGATTCACCCCCCCCCCCCACCCCCCTCAGTGTTCCAATTCCTAACATATGTGACAACTTATAATAAATAATTAATTATATCAAAAGCAGTACAAATATATTCCTTAACAAATATTACCACTTTTGAAACCAATGTCGATAATATACTGCATATACAATGAATGTTTAATATAAATCCAATCTCTTTATCTGTAGACTGATAAGGTTCCCAATATGATGTTTATATAATATTCCTTATAGAAAAATTGGAACAAATCTTCTATTGAAAACTAATTTTATAACTTATCAAAATTGATTATGTAACTTCTTCATAATCAACTGATTTCTTCTCTTTCAACTCTTGTCATCCTGATGATGGATCACATAGCATGATTCAAAATGTTGATGCAAAAAAAATTTACGCAATCAAATCCAAAAACTGTATTATCTCCAATAATCAATTTGTTTTGAATGTGTGTGCTTGTCTCACAAAATTAACTTTGAGATCATCAACTTAAAAACAATCATCAAACAATAATCTATGATTCTCATATAACACTACTTGACTAATGTTTAGTAAAATACTTTCAAACAATAAAATTCCTTACACCGAATTGTCCCAAAATAGAATCAATCAAATAAGTCTTGTTTAATGAACCCAATACAATGGTTTGTACAAATGTAATAAAAAATGAACAAAGTATGCCCTAATCAAGGATTAAACAAGTTTGAAACGCAAATACTTATATACCTTTGACAATGCATTCCAAACTAAAGACTAGAAACCCTTAACTAGGGTTTTAGAATTTTAACAAATAATTTATCTTGACTAAAAACACAAAGGCTCGAGTGAAACTAACTAACAAAGTAAAACTACATCACAATATTGATGACATACCAAGTTTTATAAAACTAATACAACATCAATTTAGGTTAAGAAAGAATAGAGTATTTATACTCACCCAAGGTAGCGTTTACAAAAGATTATACAAAAACCTACAAGAAAACCTTAAACAGTCTAAACCAAATTTCATTAAAAAAATTCAAATTAGGGTTAGGAATGTATGAAATACAACATATATACCTCTTTTAAAATCAAAGAATTTTAAACAAAAACTATAATAGAGATAATTAACAAAAATAAGTTTAAATAAAAAACTCTTAACACAACGAATTTAAAAAAAAATCAACTTTGAAAGACTAAAGCAAACAAGGCAAGGAAACACCTGTAAACAATTAGTTTAGAAACTTTCTTTCAATCTGGTAGTTTTTTACAATTTCAATCATTTTTCATTCTTTCCAAATCCAAAAAGGAATCTCCTCCAATCTATATACAACCAACAACTAATTCTCAATATTCCTATTTCAACTTCCCTCAATAAAAAATAAACATATCTTCTTGTGATTCCCTGGCTCCATGGCCTATGGCCTACCTCGAGACTGGAGTTAGGGTTCAATAAAAAAATGAAATGTGTTTGAGTTACAAAATGTCAAAACTAAAGGAATGTTAATTCATGCTATCAAATCAACTTTAATTTTAACAACACAATATTGGTGCCACTTTGGTATTAATATTGTGTCACACAACATATTTTCTTAATAGCTTGGCAATTTTAACCAAAAGGGTTTCCACAGCCAAAGAAAAATGACCCATTTAATATTTCATATTCTATTACCATCAAGTCACTCATAGTAACTAAGAAATAATCCACTTGTAATTCAACTTGGATAACATAATAATGAATATATAGATCAAACTGAGATTCAATTGTGACATATAGTCTGATTGTGATTTTAAAATGAACTTGTACGTCAAATTAGGAATTGTTTCTTATTAAACCAACTAATATAAAAGACAATTTTGAATAAATATGATTAAGTTCAAATATTTCATCTTAGAAATATCCATATCACCCATGTATCCCTGTAAAAGCTAATTTTCATGTATCAAATTCTAAATAAAAAAACTCATCACTCATAGGTATACATGCATCAAATGCATCTTATGTAGACAACTAAACACTTCCATGTGTATAGGCATCAAATATGTCTTGTGTATCAACCTGGGCACTGTCATGTCTTGAATATGTAATATTCTCAAGTGTCAAGTAACTCATTCTAACTAATGCCATGTGAGCAACTCATATAAATCCCATTGCTTTTAGGCATCAAGGAAAAAAAATAAGGATAGGAGAGATAGTCCCCTTATCATATTTTACAAATAGAAATTCATGGGGTTAATCTAGAGGTAATTTGTTGCAATCTCCACAAGGTTGAGTTCAAGGAACATATACATCTATTTCTTTATTTTGTGTGACCCTTCCATGAGTGGATATCTTCAAACATGATCTATTTATTGTTGTAATTATGGAAAGGTGTGTACTAACAGGGGAGGAGTGAATCAATACCCTTTAAAACTTTTAATTATATCTTTGTAAATATGTACTTCAATAACCAATTGTGTCAATTTCATTCACCATACACTTAATAACATAACTCAAATGGAAATGCATGTAAAATAATAAATAAAGAATACATGAAAATTTAATACGCGTGACATATGTATTTTGGTATCGCAGAAACCCTTCTTAGAAGGTAAAAACTATGGTGGGGATAGAACCCACAAAGCTTCACTACTACAGAAATAAAATTGTCAATTAAGGCCTACAATGATTGATCACTTATGGTGATGTTACCCTATTAGGAGTAACAAAAATATCAGCTAAATCTACATAGTTAGAGGATTTTAGCAGCTATGTAAGAGTGCATTTGGTTAGGAGATTTTATAAAGAATAGTTAGGTCCATTCTATTAGGAGATTTTGAGTCCACTACAATTATTAGAGAGTAATAATGATGTATGATCTATATGAAATACAACTCAACTTGTTGATATCAGATCCATTAAGTACAAGAATGATATCACCTTGTTGTGATGGATATGTCCTTCTGTACTACTCGGTAACCTTATATCTATTTTGATAAACTGTATGATCTTTCAAAATCCTTTAATCAAAACCATATTTGATCTTCAATTGTCCTTGAGTGCAGCTACTTATTGATAATGCATGTCAAAATGACATCTTAACAATACTTATCTCAAACTTATTTGATATAATTAAGGTTTTACATTATCTTAGAAAACCTAGGATCAATTGCTCAAATAATTAACCTAGATCATCATTACATAGGAATCATCATTTATTAAATGACTGCATCTGTAATAAATATTCATCTCAATCTTGGTAAACCATTTTCTTTCTTGAAAAAAAAAATTCAACTTGAACTTGTATCATCTTAAAATGGAAGCACTTCCATTATACGAGCATTTAGCCCTCTAAGTGAGTGGTTTGGGGTCATTTTTGTAATACCCCAAAAATGGGCTATAAGTTCATTAACCTCCTACATCGACAAATTCGAACAAAATCGACATCAAAGTCCTAACCTAAGGCACATCTAAACATCATCGAATCATAATTGATTATCTTAAATTTTGCATCGGGGAATATTCCTAGTAATATTCCTAATTATCTTAATTATCTTTAATTTAATGATTATTTGGCGATAAATCACATTTATCCTAAAAATTTAATTAATTGAATATTTTCATATTTAATTAATTAGATTTAATATTTGCCACTTAATTGTGTAATTAAATTTAATTCTATCTATTATTAATTGTATTATTTAATTTTGACAATACATCAAAATTCCTATCTTTAATTGATTAAATTCTTATTTAATTAATTAAAGCATGTTGTCATTATTTAATAATATAATTTTTAATAAAAGTTTGGTAAAATAGTTAATTAACCCATAAATTAATTATTTATTTTCAAAAATCAGTTGAGTTGAGGATAAATCACTTTATTTATTTATTTAATTCTTAATTATTATGCATATTCAAAAGAAACAGTTAAACTCCAAATCAGAAAATCAATGCAAGTTATTGACTTTTTGGAACTCAACATCCTTTTGGAGTTCAAAAAGCTGATCTAAACTCTAATTTGAGTTAAAAAGCTGTTTTTGCATGATTTTGAGAATTAACTATCTTTTATGATCAGATAACTCAAAAATCAAGATGAGTTAATTTGAGTGATTTATGGCTTTTATTCATGCACCTCCAAAGCCCTGGATTTCTATAAATTAAAGGCTTTAGCTCTTCACAAATCATCTCATATTTTGCACAATCACGCTGGAGAATTGGAGACTGAGGAATCAACTTGCGAATTCAAAGCTTTGTGAGATCAATCTTATTTTTTTGCATTCATATTACATATCATTGTTAGATTCATAGCATATCAATTTTCAATAGCATTCATAGCATATCAATTTCATTTAGCATAGATTTCATATCAGTTTTTACAATTATTATTGCATAGAAAAATCCAAAAAATAGCTTAATTGCATTTATTCCATATCCATCTTTTGCATTCAAATCCTTCATTTAGGTGTCGTCTAGGTCACTGATCTTAATTACAATCTGAGAACATTAATCTCGCACCTATTAGAAGGCAGTAAATCGCTTGGTTAGATAGCTTTCAATTTTGCATGATTTTGATTATAGCTAACCTCTAATGTTTTACTGAGTGTTGTGTCTACAGATCAGGTATAATTTTCACACACACATTTCTGGCGCCCACCGTGGGGCAACCCACCTTTGCATGCTGGTTTTGATTTTTTTGGGAGCTAAAACCCCAAAGTTTCAAAGATTTAATTTTATCTCCCAAACGGCTTGGAATTTTGATCTAAAATTTTTTTTGCAGGTTGGTGACATGTCATGAAAGCTACAGTAAAAAATTTAGAATTTTCTGAGATGTTTTGAATTTTTAATAATTTTTTCTTGAAATTCCGGAAAAAATTAATATCTGACGCAAATCAGCATATTTTTCGAAAATTTTTATATTTTCGGAAAGCTCTTTAAATTCTATAGGGGGTCCATTCTTTGTGTTTTAAATTTGGACATGATATCATAGCTCAAATAGTCAATTTACAAAAACTGGTCTGTTTTGATAAAATGGGTCTCTAGGGCACAAATGAAGAGGTTTTTATAAAATTTTTGCATTTTTGGAAAGCTCTCTGTTTTTTAGCAGGGGTCTCTATTCTGAATTTCTATTTTTGTAGCCAAAATCATATCAAAAAAATTAGATCTTGTTGACTAGGTCAAATGCAAAAAAAAAAAAAAAGTTTTGTGATGGGTATGCACTTATTTTTTTTACATGGTTCAATGAATGATATGAGTTGTCATTTGGGTTGATTGCTGGTTATTATTACTGATAATAATTGATTTTTAGAGCTAACCCTATGGTTTTCATAAGTTGAATATATTTTGCATATCTTGTTTGCTTGTTTGCTTGTTAGAGAGTTCGTCACTTGCTTGCATGGAAAAGCTCAACAAAAATTGCTAAAAATCAAGCAAAATCTACTAAGTGCATTGCAAGGATCCCAGGTATTCTCCTTCATCTAATAATATTTTGATTTGGGACTTAAAATAAATCTCTTATGTGTCAAGCTTGTGTGCATCTTTTCATGCTTTTGATCTATTTCTACACACTTGCATAATTGATACTAGGTTGTGAACCCTTAAGGATTCATTAAGTAGTCTTAGAATACTTGTGATTGATCTTGATTGCTATCTTGGGTTATTGGACTCGCTAATCCGCCGGCCCCTCATTTCCGCCCCGTGGTTGCAATCTCAGCGCCATAAAGGGGAGGGGTCAACAGGACAGAAGCGTTAAATGTTCCACTTGGCAACCCTTTTGTGCTTTTAGGAACTCACTTGTTTTCTAAGTTGGGGACTCATTTTTAGCTTGTGTGAGGTGTTAAGTGTTCCACCTTGTGGACTCATCTCATATTTGCTTTAAGCGTTAAGTGTTCCTCTTTCTACTTTTTGAATGCTTTTGGTAGATTTACTTTCAGAACATATATCTGTGCTCACATAGTAATTAGGCCCTATGAACACTATTCGTGATTCTTGAAAGATTGGATTCCCAGTGAAATCTTTCTTGATGACAGAATCCTTGTAGGTAGGGAGGATACTTAGTGCGTTTCACATTCAACTTGGTTAGTGCATCTTCTCTTATTGATCGACACATTCTCTCTCCGGAGAGGTTGATAGATCACGTAGGGTTGATATCACAAGCTTTGGTGAATCAAAATTGGTTAGTGCATCTTCTCTTATTGATTGATACATTCTCTCCCCGGAGAGGTTGATAGATCACGTGGAGTTGATATCACAGACCTTGGTGGAACAAAACTTTGTCTTAGCGTGTCGGATTAATCTGCTTGCTTTGTTTGGGTTAAAAGTGAAGAGGTGTCAAAACCTTGAATCTGGAGCCAAGTCCCCTTGTGGTATAACTCTGTGAGTCATCTTTAGAGAGGGTTAACCGTAGCGGACAATCCCTTCACAGGGAAAACTGCGTTGACAGAACCTCAAGCGGTCATAGCCATTTTCGCCGTGGTAGTGACAGCCGCTATATAAATGTCCTTGTGGAAGAAATCTCCACGGGTATGGTTCATTGTTGGGTTGTCAGATCTCCCTAGCAGCTCTTGAAGATTAAGTTCTCAGACTGTGTCAAAACCCTGGTGCGCCGGGATTGGAGTTCACCCCTTTGAATCATAAAAGTTGCAGAGTCAAACCATTACTAAAAACCCTAGAGAGGCCAATTTTTCACTTTCAGGTATATGTGCATTATTGCAAAACTTTTCAGAACATACACAATTAGTACTCTCAGGGATTAGCACAATTTGGTCACTTGATTGTTCATGCGCAAGGTTGCTTTTGCCCTTGTTCATTGTTTTCAGACGTGCTTGGAATCACTTGCTTGCTGTTCTGCGTGCTTATTTATCTACTTGGCTATTAAAAATGATCAAATCTGGTATAACCTTCAAAATCTAGATAGTACAATTTGCAAACAATCCAAAACTGAAAACCTTAAATTTTGCAAAAATTGACGTAAAGTTCTTTCTGGAGTCAAAAGTCATTTCAAGAAGTCAAAAGTCATACGAGTTTTGTCAAGTGTCATTTCAGTATTACCCAACTATCGTATGAGTTTAGCAACTATCATTTCATAGACTACCCACTGTCGTATGAGTCTGCAGAGTGTCGTTTGGAAAAATTTGAGAGAGTTGTCAAAAATTGTCAAATTGCAAGATATCCAATGTTTCCAGCCTAGTTCCAGAATCTGTCAAAAATATCATTGTGTCAAGAACAGAGCAGTAGCTATTGAAAATCAGTACACATGTCTCAAAGAATCAGTACACATGAGGAAGAAATTCTGATCGCCGCTATAATGAAACAGATACATGCTATGCAAGTCCAGCTTGACAAACTTGAGAAAGAGAAGGAATCTAAAAAGTTCTCCATAGAATCTTTATACTCTTTTCCATTTGATAAAGACTTGTACATGTCACCATGCCCTCGGAAAAAAATTGAGCAATATGATACCTCTTCCATGGAGAGTGACACATCTAGCTTTGAAGACTATGATGACTATGATGACAGACAATGTAATGATACCTATGACACCTCTGTTCCTAAGAGTCCTCCTCGTCGTTCGTTCCTACTTACTACAAATGGGCCATCACATTGGATAGATCGTGATGGTGATCCATATGATTCTGATTTTGAAAGAGACTTTGATGGCTTTTGTGGACAATACTTTGATGATGATCCATCTACTACTGCTGAGGACTATAAAATACATCGTGCTAGCTTGAAACGTCAATACTATAAGGATCTCTCCTCTAAGAACTCTCAGGCTGAAAATAAAGATTACACTCTCAAGCAAGATCATGTTAATGTTGGACCTTTGTCTTGTGATGGTTCCCTTCCATCCCCTACTTCCTCCAATACCCATACATTTCCTAAAGCTTCCGAGTCTTTCAAATCTTTCACAGAACCTTCATCTGACACAAGCCCTGATACTTTTCATGTGGTTCCCTATAGTTATCCCCCAGGGCTACCTCTTAAAGAAACTCAAGCTAACCTTCACTTGGCTGCAAAGACTTTCAATAATGATAAATCTAAAGAGCCT
>BSBK01011854.1:0-2500 GCA_027943335.1 Chamaecyparis obtusa
TCCATGATCCTATATATTCAGTTGACTATGAATGTGTTTCTGATTTAGTTGTTACAGGTGCATATTTTTTATTTCTAGGTATATTTGTGATATATATATATATATATATATATATATATATATATATATATATTATATATATATATATATATATATATATATATATATATTATATGAACTTGAGGTTTAAATTTAACATTTACTTGTGCACATAAATATAAATTGTCCAGGTGATATTTTTGCTGTGGTTGTGGATCCTAAGAATATAGAAGGTGTAGATTATTATCTACTAAGATGCACCAAGGAAAAACACAAGTTGCTTGAAGAAGTTGTTGATGGTGATGGACAAAAATATCCGACTGGTTCAGTTGTTATTGAAGGCACCTATTATCAACAAGATAAGATCGAAAAAAATGGAATTAAATTTGTTGAATACATGCGCGGAGAGAGAGTTCTACATTATAGTCACTTGGTTATAGTGACAAAATTGTAGTTTGAAACTGTGTCAAGAAAAGGGTCAAGTAAAAACCAAAAGTGGAAGTTGCCTATTGAAGAGCATGAAAAACTTTTGGAGATAATAAAGGATAGAGAGGATCCAGACTACATGTATCAGGAGCTTTAGGTTGAAGGATTTTAATTTTTGCATACTTAATTTAAATCCTATTTGAAACTTATATGTAGACATTAAATTTGATTTGAAATTTATGATTAGATTGAATTTATGGATCAGATTAAACCTGAATTGAATTTTAATTGATGAAAGTTCTCTCTCTCTCTCTCTCCTCTCTCTCTCTCTCTCTCTCTCTCTCTCTCTCTCTCCTCTCTCTCTCTCCTTCCCCTTACCCTTCCCCTTCCCCTCTCTCTCTCTCTCTTAGAACTAGAACTTTCATTTACTTTCTACTTGAATATTAATTTCAATTTATTCATTAGATTGATTAGATAAATATTAGATAGGTCTATATTTCTATTTTTTCTTTAGATTGATTAAATAGAGGTCTATATTTGAATTGAATTAGATTGATTCTTTTTTAATTGATTAGAATAGATTGATTTCCTGAATTGCATACCTTTCTAGTCTAGATAAATTTCTATTTATTGATTAGATTGATTAGATAGGTAAATTGAATTTTAATTGATTAGATAGAACTTTCAATTTACTTTCTACTTGAATTTTAATTTCAATTTATCAGATTAGATTGATTAGATAAATATTAGATAGGTCTATATTTCTATTTTTTGTTTAGATTGATTAGATAGGTCATGGCTTAAGGGCTTAAGGGGTCATGGCTTAAGGGCCAAAGGGGTTAAGGGCTTAAGGGGTCATGGATTAAGGGGTTAGGGCTTTTAAGGGCTTAAGGGGTCATGTTCGGTTCTTAAGGGCTTAAGGGGTCATGTGAGGTCATGTTAGGACATGTTAGGTCATGCTAGGTCATATTAGGTCTTATTAGGTCATATTAGGTCATGTTCAGTCCTTAAGGGGTCATGTGAGGTCAAATTAGGTCTTAAGGGATCATTTAGGTCTTAAGGGGTCATGTTAGGTCTTATTAAGTCATATTAGGTCTTTTAGGTCTTATAAGGTCTTAAGGGGTCATATTAGGTCATGTTAGCTCGTATTAGGTCATATTAGGTCTTTTAAGTCTTATAAGGTCTTAATGGGGTCATGGCTTAAGGGCTTAAGGGGTCATGGCTTAAGGGGTTAAGGGCTTAAGGCCTCATGGCTTAAGGGGTTAGGGCTTAAGGGCTTAAGGGGTCATGGCTTAAGGGGTTAGGGCTTTTAAGGGCTTAAGGGGTCATGTTCGGTCCTTAAGGCTTAAGGGGTCATGTGAGGTCATTTTAGGTCATGCTAGGTCATATTAGGTCTTATTAGGTCATATTAGGTCATGTTTGGTCTTTAACAGGTCATGTGAGGTCAAATTAGGTCTTAAGGGATCATTTTAGGTCTTAATGGGTCATGTTAGGTCTTATTAGGTCATATTAGGTCTTTTTAGGTCTTATAAGGTCTTAAGGGGTCATATTAGGTCATGTTAGCTCATATTAGCTCATATTAGGTCATATTAGGTCTTATAAGGTCTTAAGCGGTCATGGCTTAAGGGGTTAAGGGGTTAAGGGCTCATGGCTTAAGGGGTTAAGGGATTAAGGGTTCATGGCTTAAGGGGTCATGTTAGGTCATGTTAGGTCATGTTAGGTCATGCCTAGGTCATATTAGGTCTTATTAGGTCATATTAGGTCATGTTCGGTCCTTAAGGGGTCATGTGAGGTCAAATTAGGTCTTAAGCAATCATTTTAGGTCTTAAGGGGTCTTTTAGGTCATGTTAGGTCTTAAGGGTTCTTATTAGGTCATGTGAGGTCATATTAGGTCTTAAGGGGGTCTTTTAGGTCATGTTAGGTCATATTAGGTCTTAAGGGGTCTTTTAGGTCATGTTAGGTCATATTAGGTCTTAAGGGATCTTTTAGGTCATGTTAGTTCATGTTAGGTCATATTAGGTCTTATTAGGTCATA
>BSBK01011854.1:7500-75000 GCA_027943335.1 Chamaecyparis obtusa
GCATCTGAGCTCTGACCTCGACTGTTGCCTATGGAGGATCTACGACACTGTCCTCCTCCAATGAATGTAGGCAAATCACATGGCTCAATCCCATGCAACGTAGAAATCCTCTGGTAAGCAGCCAGGAGATCACTCACTAACATACCACTAATCTCATGCACGCGATCCTTGGGTAGTCATCCTATCTCATCTAGAGTAGGAAGATCAAATCTGATGTATGGGTCATAAAATGGACTAGATGGTGATACACCTGCACTCATCTGTGATCAAAGCATGTACCTACCCACATGATCAGATGAAAATTGCTTCACCTGAGTCACAATGGTGGCAATGCTACAATACATATCTAAATGTGTGTCCTCAGCTGCAACCTGCCCAGCTCCAGTGTAGGCCTCCAAACCTTTTGGAAGAACCAAAAGGTTTTGACTCACCAATGCCCTCTTACTAGGGGGCTGTGGTATATCGGGTCATCTACACTTATCCTAATATCTCCCCTGACCTTGACCAGCATGTGGAGGTAGATCTGTGTAGTCAACATCATAGCCCAAATGAAACTATGCAAACAATTGTTTGCAAAAATATAGTGGCACCTCATCCTTTTGGGGCCACATATGATGTGCTGCTAACCATCTAGGATATATAAAAGGGGCCACTATGTCATCTATACAAAAAGTGACTCTATATGCTCGAACCACCCTCTTACTGATGTAATGGGTGCCAAACATGTTCTTCACCTGAGTGACTGAGACATCTGAATCAACTGTCCTCCAATCTACTGTCCCTATAATAGTGCTAGATAGGCTATGATAAAAAACATCAATCGATACATCATCATATGGATTGTATGATTCAGCCTTTTGAATCATACTCATGAGCTCAGTGTGTATAGATGTCAATTTCTCCCTATTAGGGAGAGTAGTACTATTCTACAGTGTTTGCTCTAACGTAGTCAGAGCGGCCTGCATCCTAGAGATAGGCTCATCTCTACGACTATCTCTACTATGTGGGGCCTAGGTACTATCATGGTCTGAGGGAGCTCATGATCCATGACTATCATGGACACTTTGATCTGAACCACTAGAAGCCATGAATGATATGCACACAAAGGTAATATATATATCTAGATCTAGATATAGATAAAAAAATGCTCATTGCAAGTAGGCACATGCACATATACATACATCCATTAGAAAATCAATTGATATATATATATATATATAAATTAATTTAAATAAATTAAAAAGATCTAACTTTCAATTTGTACATGTGTTACAATACTTCAAGTAAACATGAAAACATTTTAAAAACTTCAAACAAACACACATGAACTAATTTTCAAATGCATTTGTACATAATATAAATTAAATTATATTAAATTAAACATTTAAATTCATGCATTTACATATGTACATGTAATATTTTTAAATATTCAAAAACATAATTTAAACTTGAAGGCATTTACACATGTATTCAATCATGGTGTTGGGAATGTTCTTAATTTTCTGAGGTTTTTGTCCAATTGATGGGTTAATCTTCTAGTCTGTAAAGTTTCCTAGGTCTAGGTGTTGGGAGTTCTTCAAAAAATTGACATAACCCTTTTTCAAAAATCCTTACCCTAGGTCTTGTCCTTGAAGAGTTTCGAATTCATGTAAAAAAACCCAAAATGCTTGCCATTTTCAAAATAAATCCTAAGTCAATTTCTTTATTCCTTTTCAAGCGTTACTTTTTAAGTCACTTAGGTCCATTAAAGAGCACATGCATTTATTTTTACGCGGGGGTTATATTTCTTCCTAAGTCTAGAAACCCGGTACAATAAATAACATTTCTTATGTTTCAAGTCCATCCAACCGTGAATCTTCAAAGAAGATCTAACAGCGGTCATGTGTTCGCACGGAATATTTCCAAGCCATGTGAACATGCAAAATGACCATTGATCTTATAACAAAAGCCTGATGTGGAAACAAGGTGGGACCACTGACAAGTATCTTACAAGTGGCGGCCTTCAATTTGTCGAGAACAGAAGGGCTGGTAACAGAAGAATCTCCGAGGTTTTAAAATAGTAAAGGGAAGATCGGACGGCTGTCGTATAATCACATGGGATCTTCCAAGCTATGAAATTATGCGACAAGCCGTTGATCTTACATTGAATCAAGTGCGATTCTCTGGTGAAACCTTTTGATAGATGTGCATAAATGATGTTTTCTCATTGGTTAGTTTCAGCAGACATCGGTGCTCAAAAAGAAAGAAAGTACCTGACATTCTGCCAGGTGTTGCAAATGTGGAATTTCTTTATTGACAAAGGCAAGGTGGGACTGGCGGTTTAAAAGAAGATAGTGACGGTTAGTGGTAACGGGTTTTTGCATGTTCCCATAAGCTTCTTTTAAGCCATGCAATCATGCGAAAAACATTTCATGTTAACGAAGGAAAGTTACAAGAGACCACCAGGGACAGAAAGGTAGTGTGACGGTTAGTCACATGTTTGTGTGAGTGTTTTTTATGCCATGTGATCATGCGATAAGCCGTTGGATCATCTACTAATAAGGATCGACGGTTCTTGTTCAAACTGAAGATAAAATGGTGCAAAGTGAGGCTTCCCATTGAAGAAGTGACAGTTCGCTCTTCCGGAGGAGTAATTGTTTCAATCATGCTGAATTAATTATTGACAGGACTACTTTAAGTGGCTCATATATCAGAATTTCATGCACTTTCAGAAGTACAAAGAGATCAAAATTTGCAGAGATTCAGGCGTGAAGATTTCTGAGGTTTGGCTGCTATTCCCAGGTGGTTTCTGAGAAAAAAGGTTGGTAAAATTCTTATGCGATTTGCTTCATTATTAAAAGAATCATAGCTCTGTGTTTAGTCTATCTTGCAAGGATTTCTTTTAAAGATAAACCTTAAAATGGCCCCAAGGAAAGAATTGTCGGGTAAAATAGAGTATAGTGAAAGAGGTTTGCACGAAGATTTATTACAGTTACTTCCTGGCTCTTCCACTACCCCGGTGAAGAATAAGAGTTTGATTCCCAAAGACCCTAGGGTAAAAATAGTAGAAGGTTTATATGACACGGCAAGTTTTATTAGAGAGGCCAAGATTGGTACTATCAATGCAAGAGGTGACTCTGATACCATAGGACTGGAATTGTTCAAAGTAGGTTTTAGTCCGAGAAATGCCCCTCACCCTGCAAGCAATATATGGTAGTCTGACTTAGGAAAACTTTTCATGCCTGGTGTCTTTTTAGATGTAGATTTGATGACCCAGGTTGCAAAAAATTATGATCCAATCACTAAAGAAATTAGGGATGCAAAGGGGGTGTTATTGTTTAAAGTTTCAGCTGAAGAAATCAGGAAGGTGTTCGGGTTGAGTGAACCTTCAGAAAGTTTGGAGAGCATTAACTTTGAAGAACTGAGGCAAGTATACAATGCACAAAGGAGTTATTATAGAGGCCAGTTGTTGAAGGATTTCTGCACCAAAATTGGAAAAATGGTTGTTGTGGGGAAGAACACTCCGGAGCCTTTAAAAATAGAATATTTTGATCTCAGAGCTAGGGGTGCATATTGGTCATTGTGTCAGGTTTTTGGAGAAGATGTTAGTGAAAGGATGCCAATACACTTGATGTGCATGATGATCCAAATTTTACATGCACACGTGTCTATCACTTTTGATTTTGCTCCTTTCGTTGCTGAATTAATCCATAATGGATTAGTAAAGATTCAAAAGAATGAAAGTGATAGACCCTTTTTCTGGTACTCTTTCATAATGTACATGTTTCTGTTCAAAGGAGCAAGCTATTTTGAACAAGAAATGGAATTGGTGAGAAAGAAGGATGGTGAAGACATGCCAGTCCAACTATGGAGCCTCACAATGACCTGGGATAAGAAGGATCATAGCTTCATCAATTTTGATAAACGTTTTGCAGCTAGACTCAGGAAGCTGTATGTTTTAGATAACCCAAGAATCCCAACAATGTTAGCACAGCTTGTTAGGCCAAACCAGTTTGCTAAGAACCTGAACATCGTACACAATTGGGGAGATGTTATTTTCTACAATGTATCAACTATTATCAGGTTGTATGGTTTCAGGGGGACCCCTTTTATACTGCCCTATCAAGTACCCCTTAGGATTGGAATTGCAGAGTTTTTGAGGCAATTGGGAGATATTAAGGAGTGTGCCCTCACTGGGAAAGGCAAGGGAACTTTATTCCCAAATGTTACCATTGCCCATCAATTCATAATTACCAAGGGTGGATGGGTCTACATGGATAAAATTCTAGCTCCATACCATATGGCTACTGCAATTGCTAGAACAGTAGATCCATAAGGTTTCTATAATGAAATGTTTAAAAAGAGAGCCAAGTGTGCCATGATCAACCATATTTTTAATTTCCCTGAAGATATCATCAGGAATGTAGCTAAAATACAGGAACAAGAGGTCATGAAAGAAAAATGGTTGGTATACAAGAAGACACTAGATTTTATCCGGCAATTTGATTCAGGATGGGATCCCCTGAAAAGCATAACTCTAATGGGGAAGAAAATAGACACTCTCATGAATTGTTTTCAGGATGTTTTTCAGACTTTAAATGAGAAGGAAAAAGTGATGAAGGATGATCCAGAAAAGGCTAGACAATTGTTGAGCAAGCCTGTGTTTGAAAAGGGTTACCCCCGGGGAGATATATGGTACAAAAGAAGACTAGTTACAATGTGGTGATACCAGAACAGAGCCAGCAAAAGTAGATGGATAAAAGGGATATCCCATCAACCTCAAAACATATTGGAAAACAAAAGGAAATTGTGGAGATCCCCAATTCTCCTCAAATTTCTGAAGATATTGTTGATTCTCGACCCCCATCAAAAAGGCAAAGGTTGGAAGAGAGACCTATTCATGTGGAAAAGGTGTACTCCCCATCACAGTCTCCTATAAGAATTTTTGATGAACAAGAGATTGTAGAACAAGTACAGCAAGTAGATGCTCTAGGTCAGATCTTCATGACTTATGAAGAAGTAAATGAGGGAGTGCCAGAGCTACCAGAAGAACCTAAGTTGGATCTAACAGTAGGGGAGTTAGCAGGTACTGAATTGGACCCTGTAATCAAGCAAGCTTGTGAAGAATTTTTGGTTGATGACACTTTTGTTAAAACTAGGGCCTTTATGCAGTTTCTTTGGAAATTAAACATCAAATAATTTCAAGAAATCTGTGAGAAGAGACATGAAGTGAATCCGGATAAGGATTTATAAGTTATAGAGGAAGAAGTGAAAATAGAGATGACTACAAAGTTCAAACAAATCACTCCAGAATAGGGAAGAGATATGGTAAAGATGTCAGGAGTACTGATCCTCCCAGAATGGGATATAGCTAATGCAGTAGTGTTTGATGCAGTCAGAAAACAAACCACTCCTCTCCATAGGTCTCTAGAAGAAGCAGAACAAGCTGTTAAAGGAGTCACTTTCAGTGATAATCATCAAGCATTGGTAATGTGGTCTTTGAGGAAGAATGAAAGTGATAAAGGAAAGCAAATTGTCAAAGATGACCTCTCAAGGAGTTTAATTGTGAGAAGAGTTACTGATACATCTTTGGCAGAGGCATCAGGTATGGTAATGGCCATGACACAATTAATAGCAAAGGTGGCAGAGAAGGATGAACTCACTGCAAAACTGGAAACAGTCTTGAAGGTTTATGGTGAGATGAAACAGGGGATTCTTGAGAGAGATATTCTGATTGCAGATTTAAGAAAGAAATTGGGAGAACAGGGCCCAATACAATTATCAGAACAAATTCAGATAGCTTCCTCCTCTGCAGGGCCTTCCTCATCAAGCCCCATTATTGAACTTCCCCCTTCCCCTTCTCCTCCTTCCATGGATGAAGAATATATTGATCAAAAGGTAAAGAATAAGTTAGTTGATAAGATAAAAGGTGTTGTGTCACATTTTGTTGTAAAGGTGAGACCTAAAGAAATATACAAATCTACAAAACAATTGGTAGATGTCTTAGTGACTTTTCAGAAAGAGGTGGCAACTGTGGACAAAATTTTGGAAAGATGGACTGCAAGGAAAGATACTCTGAGGTCATGGTTTGATCAAAATAAGGATCAGTGTGTTGTAAATATTGAGCTTGCAAGTACTTACAGGGTTATCAAGGATCTTTTTGATTTTGAGGTAAACAGGGAGAGTATAAGAAGAAGGTCAGAAATCTTAAGGACAAGATATTTCCAGGATGATTTCCAAATTTTCCCTGGTCTTATCAAGGAAGATGGGGTAATCAAGGATAAAGGTCAATGGATGGAGCAAATAGATAGATGAGTACTGACTAAAATAAATGACATTCTAGGTACAAATGATAATACTCCATTTGTACACTTTATTGAACTCCTTCAGGATGCTAGGTTACACTTTGCTAATGTGAGAATAGAGGTTCATCAGTTGGTTGCTAAGTGGGAAAAGTTGTCCCCAAAGAAAGATGAGGTCCTTGCCTTTCATTGGCCAAGTGAAGAAACCTACATGACTTGGGAATCCACATATCTATCAGGAGATTCAGAAGAAAGGGCAATCAGGTGAAGAAGTGGCAGGTGTTAGTATTCCAAACTCTTGAATGTCAAGGTAAAAAGGGACAAAATGTCAAACAAGTTATCATAGACACAAATGTGACACCTGGCCAAATAGAGTTGCAGATGGCATCTGATCCAGAAAATGAGGGAGAGAAAGTTTCAAACAAAGAATGATGTAAATTAGCCAGATGGTGGTCATCATTCATGCAACAAATTTAGCAACTGTTCTGAAATATCTTTAGACAAAGATGCCACCTGCGGGATTGTTGGAAATAGATATTTGTAATCTGTTGTTGCAAACAACTTTCTCAATTTGTTATCTTGTTTTTAGCGCAAGATCTTTTAATAGCCATCTGAAGCTTATTGCATCCTTTTGAGGATTCCAAGATGGTTGATTGGTATAAGTAATAAGTCCTTGTTCATTTCAAAGGAGGTTGAAAAATATACTGTAGAGGCTTGACGCCATTGTTGAAATCTTAGAATATTTTATCAGATTTTGAAATGTATTGATACAGTGAGATTTTATTGGAATATAAAAGAATTCCCTTGCATGATTTCAATTGTCTTCTTGTTTGAATTATATGGCTTTTGTGTATTGAATCTATAAGGTAGTTTTGATATACCATTTACAAGTTATCTGTGATTTTAATCTCTAGCTCCTTTCAAGGAAAGGGTAATGTCTTTAGGTTAATTTCTGAGAGCTTAGGAATTTGGCAAGAATTTGATGATCAAAAGTGTTTAAGAGAGGATGAATTGTAAGGCATTTCATCTGGGATTTGCTTGTGTTTCATTTAGAAGATTTCTGTAAGTATATGTTTCACTGTTTGACTCTATACCCGAAGATAAGGCACTCGTCTATCCTCAATTTGCAGAAAACTCACCCTCAACAAAATTCAAATAATAATTTACTTTCGCATATATTTTGAACGACTGAGAAGATAAAGTTTGTATCAAGGATATAAACTATTGTTGTGATCCTTCCAAGAAGTATATCTAAAAGGGGTTAACCTGCCCGAGTTCAAAGCTCAAAAAGAAGAAGGAGTTTATCCTTGTCACACTTCCATTTTTCTGCAAATGAATGTTTGCTTTCGTTAATATCATTGTGGAGCATTAAGTCTGAATATAGGTACACCCACCTGGGTTTGTGGAGCCTGAAGTAGAAGAAGGACATGGTCCTTATCAATTAGCCTTTTCCCTGTGAGAATCCAGAGTTGAGAACCCGAGAGTCAAGTTTGAAAACTATATTGGCGATTCTACATGAAAAAGAGCTAACACATGGTAGTAGAACTAATTCATGTGCATGCATATTTACTAATTTGAATGCATATTTACATGTACATATTTACTTTACACACATGAGAAAAATTAATTTGTACAAATTTCCATAACTAGGGAGGGAAAAACATTATATTTAAATTAAATACTAAAAGAAATGGTGAAAATGTATGATAATTTGGAAAGGGGTTCATGGGTCTTAAGAGTCTTAAGAGTCTTAATTAGGTTGAAAGTAACCTGGTCTTATGGGTCTTAAGGGTCTTATGAGCTCATCTTAAGGGTCTTATGGGATCATCTTATGGGTCTTAAGGGTCTTATGAGCTCATCTTAAGGGTCTTATGAGCTCGTCTTAAGGGTCCTATTGGGTATTAACCTTCTCTTAGAGGGAATTTGTAATGTTTGACTGTGTGATGATTACCACAATGTGTTATGGAACTTTCATAGGAAAATACTTTATCCTAAGTTTTAGATAGTATCGAAACCTCAATTTGGTAGTTAGGCAACTAAAAATAAAGATGACCTTATAATTAAGGTATCCTATATAATAAGAGTTAGGGCTTTATTCATTTTGATAAATAGGAATTTTCTTAGCAAAGGATGAAAATAATAGTTTTGATAATATCTAGCACAATACTTATTTAGACTAAAAAAAATGCATAGGGGAGTTTGATCATCCACGGGCCATGACAAATAGAATAAGGAAATATGACAATCTAGACCATGACTAAGATTAAAGAGAACTAATTGAATTGATTAAATAATATTGGCACTAGACAAAAATGTTTAATTACTCAAGACTAACAATAATAAATCAATACAAAAGAAAAGTGTTAAGAGTTCAATGATAGCAAAGTGAAAACAAACAATACTATTGAATCAATTTAGTTGGCTACCTTGGCTTTATAGAAAGTTATATGATATTGATGGTATAGTTTTCTTGTGGCTTGATAATAATTAAATGATTAATTTTGTATCACAAAGTGTGATAAGTTAAAACACATTAGTATGCAAATGTTATCTAATAATTGTTATCAGATAACTATAATTCTTAGGATTTACTATGACATCTTTCTTCATATTGCCTTTCCTGTCTCACAACTATAGGTCTTATAAAGATGAATGCCAATAACATGGTCCAACTCCAAAATATCAAAAAGAAAGTAATGCAATTTCAAAGATATAATAAATATTTGGGCTAAATCAAAGAGTGTTACAATGGATAATGATACTTTATTTCAACCTTTTTGTGATTATTATGTGTTTTGGTTATGCTAGTCTATTTTCTTTCTTTCCATTTATTGATATAGCATCTAGTCATTATTAAACTACTTTGTTCAATATTAAAAAACATGACAACCTAAAAACTTAAGGAATTAATTTATCAGGACTCAACAATGAAATAAAATAAAAGTGCATGCTATAAAGAAAAGTTGTTTTAATTATATAACTTGATCTAATGGCATGAAAACAATATAAATCGAACAATGATGATTATTGAATGCATAAGGTAAGTTGCTCACTACATTGTTTAGTCATTTAACCTAGGTAGCGGTTGCACTTGTCCTTGTCACTTGGGTCCTATTGGGTCTTAAGGGTCACATTAGGTCTTAAGGGTTTTAATTAGGTCTTATTGAGCCAAGTAAGGGTGAACTATTTTGACCTATTAAGTTCTATTAGGTCTTAAGTGGTCCTATTAGGTCTTAAGGGTCCTAATAGGTCATATTCAGTGGATGTTAAGTCTTAAGTGGTCCTATTAGGTCAGTAAGAGTAGATAGTCCATTATGTTTTAATTTTGATATTATTAAGTTAAGTATTGGGTCTTATAATTAAGTCCATCCTATTAGGTTTTAATGGTCTTATTAAATGTCTCAAGGGTAGGTCCTATTACATGTTTTTAAAAGTTTCAGTTTATGTTTTACTTAAATTATATATGTTTTCTATGGTTTCTACGTTTAAGTTTTATATGTTAATTTTGTACATTTTTAAAAGTAAATACAATACATATTAAAAAAAGACTTTTTTTTACATATGAACATTAAAAAAATAATTAAAAAATATTTAAACAACATATACAAAAAAAATAATTAAATAACACAAACAAAAAAATAAAAAATAAAAAATAAAAACCTACCTCTAACTCGGCCGAGTTGCACTATCGCCCCCTCTGGTCGCTTTCCTTAGCCCCTCACTATTCAAATGAGGGGCTAAGGCCATTCACCAGGCTATTAGTAGGGCCGGGTAGACTTGACCGAGTAGGACTCGGCCGAGTATACCCCGCCACGTAGGTGCCACTCAGTGCCGCGTGGCACCTCCCTTTCTTTAGCTGAATACGACTCGGCCGAGTCCTACTCAGCCGAGGAGGACTCGGCCGAGTTTGTCAAGTTAGCCAAAAGGGTGACACCCGATTGTGCTTTTACCCTATTACAATTCTTGCACATTTGGAAGTTGAACGGTAATTAGTTTAAAAGGTTGTTATAGACAATTGTTTTTTGGTTGGATCATGTTCTTAAGTTGTCTAAAATCTCTAGGAAAGGGTGTATTGATTTTGTTTGGAGAAGAATCTATAAGAAAAATTAGTTTCTCTACTTATTTTCTACATTTTTTATAGTTGTAGAGCTTTGTATGGTTTTGTATAGAGGATCCATGAATTGAAACTCATGTAGAATAAGTCTAATTTGATTTTATTCTATTGTGAGTGAATTTCATCAAGAAACAAGGGATTTTTGATTGATTTTAATCAACACTATTGATAAACCCTAAGTGTAAGGGTTTTCAAGGAACAAATGTAAGTTTTTGAACATTCCATTGTTAAAATTTGTCAAAACTTAGGGAAATAAAAGATCTATGTGTCTTTTTTGTGACCCTAAAACCATTAGATGAGGGGATGGAATTTCAAGAAAAAATTTCAGAATCCCTAGTCAAAACTACTATGAAATTAAGCCTGGAAAACATGGATAGTCATAAGAATTTATGGGAAAAACAATATCCAATATTTTGGGATACCAAAAACTTATGAAGTTTTGAATTTTACAATATATTCCAACTACTAGAGTGGTTATATGATGTATGGAGTGATTCTTTGAAGTGGTTTCTTTGGACACTAGGGCCAATTGAGCTTAGAAAATTGTTACCACTCAAAATTAGAGGAAGGTGTTCTAAAACATGATATGGTACAATTAAGATATTTTTTGTATCATCCAATCAGATATTCCAAAATGTATCTCCTTTTATTCAAAGCCCATTATGAAAAGATATAGGTTCCAAAAACCCTACTTTTTGGGCTACTAGGACTTAGCCGAAATTGTGAAGGGAACCCGATTGAACAATAACAAGGGAAAGGAGTTAGAGTTTTATTTAGTTAATTTTTATATCTTATAATAACCCTCTAACTCTAACCTACCTTTGATATTTAATGTTATGGAATGATGTAGGATCCTCTTTGTTTCTCTAGTTTTTTATGTAGGTATGATTCTGCATTAGGAACATATGCGAGATACTTATCTAATCTATTTTATTAGCGAAATAAATTAATAATATAATAATAGATGATAATAAACATATCTATTCAATCAGGTATATTGATTCTAATTTCTTCCTTTGTATCTATCCATCACTACTTACTAATTATATTTTAGGATCTTCGTATATGTGGTTAATGTTATGTGGTTACATGAGAGACCTATGCATTTACTAGTTATGTTATCTTCTCTATAACTATGATTACTTTTTGATAAACTAGTTATAATTACTAATGAACTTATGGTTGATTATGATTCTTTTATATACATGTTCTTGTTACTTGTTCAGAAATATGATTGTAACGTATAAAATGGTGATCCAATGTGATTAAACCACCAAGTTATGCGTACATTGAGGAAGAAGGAGAAAAAGAAGGGGGGGTGGGGGGGGGGGGGGGGGTGCTTCAAATGTGACCCTTGTGAGGACTCAAATTAGATTAGAACAACCCAAATATATGTAGGGGTGCTAATGAAAAATCTAGAAATCTTTTTTGGGGGTATCTATTCAAAGATATTTTTCTCTTTCTTGTTCTTCCCTATTTTATTTGTTAATTATTTGATTAAATGTGATGTGAAGAATTAAATGCAAGTAAAGTAAATACATAGGAAATAAATATCATCAAAGTAAGTTCTAAAATGAAAAATAATTAAATTTAGTCACCTTGAGGGGGAATGGGGAACCCAAGTTCAAATATGAAAAATGGAAAGTCAAATTGTAGCAAAAATTGGACCAAGATATATCTTGAGCTAGGAGGATGAAAGTTGAAAACTATGAAAATATGAAGGTCCCAAAAATAGGTCAAATTCTCTAGTATAGGTTGACTTGTAGTATAGATTTAGGTTGACCTATACCTGACATGTTGCACCCTAAAGTTTTTGATGTGTGACAAAAATTAAAACTATAGATCTGCCAGTTCCAAGACTGTAAATCTGAAATTTCATGAACCTGATCCTATACACAAGAAAATGGAATTTTTTGGGGGGAAGGGGATTTCCTTGTTCAAGCGCCCTTTTAGGAATTAACCTTGAAATGAAAAATGAAAAGCATGTAAAAGAAAGAAAAATGTTAGTATTCACCTTGCTTGGCAAATATTCATGAATGGATATGGATCCACTATCTACAAAGATGATTTAATTCTTATATGCACATGTATGTAGAATGTAGAATGTAGGATTCCTTTACAAATTTAATATATCTACAATCACCAAATCATAGATCATGGATGCCATGATATACTTGATATTTTGATCTTGAACTCCTTCAATGCACGTTTAACTTAATAGTTTTCTTGCAAAAGATATAAATGGATTGCACAATTTTGGATTTGTATAGAGATGATAAAATGAATGGAAAAGGCCCCCTTTTACTATGATTTTATCCTTTAAAGTCAATAGGGATAATGACATTGGGTGGGAAAAAATGAAAAACCTTGAAATGGGCTTCGAGATCCTACAAGTTAACACCTCGAGTATAGGTCAACCTTGAGCTATACTAGGTATAGGTATACTTGTGGGACCTATACCTAAGAAGGCCTACTTAATGGGAAAGTAACAAGGATCTCGGGTGTACAAATGGTTCATGGAAAAAGTTAGGGGAAAAGTGGGGAATCAAGCATAAATGCATCCATATTCTAATACATCACTAGAATAGTACCTAATAGGTCCTTGAGATTCCAAATTAATGGGTGAAAACTTTTAGGATGATAAAATTATCCCGCACTTTAGAGGGAGTATGAGAAAAAATCATACTCATGGTAAAGTAGATCAAATGCATAACATGGTCATACCGAAGCTCAGGAGACAAGGAAACATCAAACTACCAAGTGGCTTAAATCCTCATTAGATCCAAAACTATGACAAGAAAGGCATCACTTAAAATGAGAGAGAAGGAAAACAGGTGTGATTACCTTATCCTAGTAAGAATGCTTCTCTTACTTTCAATCAAACAAAAAGGAAAGCTACAAAATATGACATTCAATGTCTAGTAAGGTTTATGTGTCATGCTAGTCAGCCCAACGAGGATCCATCCTTAAGGATTGTGTCTCCAAAAAGGGAATATGAAAAGGACTGATCTAGCATTATATATTTGTGTATCCATAAGGGATCAAAATTTAAAACATGGGGATTAGTCCATAAGGATTGTGTTCCATAAGGGATCCAAATATATAGGAGCATCAAAAAAAGTGTGTGTGTGCAAAATGTGAGTGGAGTGTATGCCCCCATGCAAAAATGATTGCAAGTTCCTTAAAAAGAGAAATGGATTTAACATAGTGTACATGCATTTTCTAGAGATATTTACACTATTAAATACATCCAAGAAAGAACATATCAAGGGAAATCAACACATGACAAAAAGAGAGCACAAAAGTGATCTACCAATTCTGGGATCAATATGATCATATTATAATATGTAAAATATTATGTCCAAAAGAAATATCATCATTCCCTAAAGTAAGTATAACTACAACACAATGGAAGAAAGAGACATAAGTATCATAAAGAAGAGTATTTTTGGGTCGGCATCATAGAGACCAAAAATAATATGTACTACAATTTTGCATCATCCCCAAGTAGACAATCACAAAAGAAAATTTATATATAAGAATGTATAGGGGAAAAGAGATACAAATAGATGAATTATTATGACATTTTGATTCCTTTATCACCTTGTGCCAATAGAGAAAAAAGGGTTGTTTAGAGGAATCTAAATAAAACATATAACAAGTATCACATCATGGGGATGCACATTAGGATAAGAAAACATACAAAGTCCACTGTACAAGAGGAGCTAATCAAGCATATTTCCTTTCCCCTATGTTGGTACATGGTTTTTAGGGGAGGTAGGAAAATTACAAGAGGAGAAACATCAAGCATGATAGAAGGAAAAATAGCTAGTTCCAAACAGGGACCGTGTTGTGAAGATAGGTCATTGTGTTCATTTCTAGGAGTAATAGATAACTATTGTGAAAGTATAGCTGGTAAATCATTATTAATAACAATAGTCTCATACATATCATCAGAATATCTAGTATGCATATCATTTTCAGTACCATTAACATCATCATCAATAGTATCTTATTAATCAAGATTAATTTTAAAAGAACCCAAGATACAAATAGGATTATCATATTTATTCTTTTTAACATTCTTCAAATTAATTTCCTCCTTAGGATCAAGCATGGGATGGTAAATGGAAACTGAAGGTGTATGAGGTGAGGAAATATTTTGAGAAGCATGGGAACATGCTCTAGCATGACACTTGTGATGAAAATCACAAGCATGGTAGTTACATTTTGTCTTACTAGATAGATGAGGTGGGGTAGGATCAATCAACATCGGATCCTTTTCTTCTTTAGTAGGAATAATTTAAGGAACCACACTAGGCCAAGAGATAACGGTAGGAGGATTCATTTAAGAAATAGGAGGTGGTATAGGAGGTGTAGGAAGAAGGTCATGAGTAGCATCATCCTTAGGTTTTCTTAATTCACTAATCCTTTAATATTGAAGGCTTGGGGGAATTGGAAATGATAATCAATACAAACTCTAGTTAGTTGAGACATAGATGACAAAAATACATCAAGATTAACAGAGTCTTGAGGAACAAAAGGTTGATAAATACTATGGCTAATAGTAATGATCTCTCCATTATGAGTAAATTCAAGGCATTTATGAAAAGAGAAGCCATGAATTTAATGGAGGTAAGAAAAGGAAGACCAATTTTAACTTGAAATTGATCAAAGGTAGGAATGAAAATGAAATTAGTACACAAAGTTTTACCACCAACTTCCACAGGGAAAGAAATTGAACCATCAGAAGGATAGTGAAAAACATTGTAATTTTGAATAAAAAAATTATATTTATTATAAGAACCCTTATGAAATTCTCTACTAATAAGATGCTCTTTAGCTATCACATTGACCATACAGGTAGGATCAAGAAAGGTACCATGGGAAGGGATACCATAAACCCTAGTGACAATATAAAGAGAGCCGTCAGGTGTTGTAATTATTTCAGTAGGATCAAAGGTAATGCAATATTGAGGTTAAGGTTTAGGATTTGGTTTAGGTTTAGGTTGGATAGGCTCATCTTGATTAAAAACATGGTTGGCTTCATCAAGTTTATCATCATAAATAATGTTTGTAGGTGCAAAAGGTTGTGCATTAGTGTTGGTTGAATGAGATGGAAAAGAATTAGTGTATATTTGCAAATTGTTATTAGGAGGTTCAATTGATTTGTTTACATGGGTAATATCTATTGGCAAGTGATGTTTTTAGAGTGATATGGAGCACTTGATGGTTTTCATTTATGGAAAAACATCTAATATGATGATATCTTGGAATTAAGTATAGTTTTGGAGATGAAGTCTTAAAAATGACTAAGTATATAAATAGAAGTAGATAGTACAATAGTAGTGTTTTGGACATCAAAGATAGTATATGATAGATGATGAATTGTGATCTTAGAGGAAGAAATTTTGGGATATGTATGACCTTGAGTTAAGGTTACTTGTGTTTTGGTATTATTATCTGTGAATTATAGTGATTTCAAGACGTGGAGATAGAGGAATAGTGAAACAGAGCATATGAATAGTCACGATGATTAAGGGAGTATAAGATGGAATCCAAATGTGCTAGGATAGATTAGTATTGTGGATACTTTGGTAGTACAAGATCGCTGAATTAATATTTACTCTTTTCATTATTATTTATTCAATTTTGTATTGTATTTGAGAGCCGATTGAATGATAGAATACACATATATATGAAGAAATTTTTGTAAAGAAAATATGTGATAGTGAGATAGAGATATTAGAGATAATTGATGGTAGATGCGAGATCAGAGGATGATATATGTTATTGAGAACTAAAAATAGAACTATCAAAGCATAGGAGATGCTTGTTTATGTTCATCATTGAGAATACTTTGTAACAAAAGTATTGGTTGTAAGAGTTGTAAGCTGAGTACACCCCTAACGGGGTTTTGTATACCTTTAACATGGTTGATATTCCTTTGATAAGGAAATTTACTATGTAATACTCAGCTCTTAACTGGGCTAGGTCTTCTAATAGGGATATTATACTTTAGTACATGCTTGTGGGTACCATCCCCACTGGGGTTTTTTGTTGGCCAAGGTTTCCTTGATAAAAAATAATAGTGTTATGAGTTATGTGTTATTTTCTTATGTAATTTTCATTTATGTAATCTTATGGTTTATTTGGAATTGGTTTAAGTTCAATTTAAAGTTTTGTAATATTGATTCACCCCCCCTCTCAGTATTACTCAATCTTAACAATTAGTATCAGCGCTACTAGCCCTTGGAGAAAAAGTCTAACAACTTAAGGGAGATCAGAATGGATTCTGAAAGTTTGCAATAAAACTTTGAAGCAACACTTGATGACCTAGAAAAAGAAAAGGTTGAGAATGGTGAATTGAAATTCAAATTAAGAAGAGCTGAAGGTTTTATCAAGAAATTAAAGGAACAACTTGAAATTTCAATAAATCAAAGACAAGAAATTATGGAAAAGATCAAGGAGGACTTAGACAATGACACATCAGATCAGTTAAAGAAGCTTGTGCAAGAAAAAGAGGAAATTAATCTTTTGATGACTAAAGAGGTCTAACATGAAATGAATTCAAGATACAAAGTTCAAGAGAACTTAAAAGGAGATAACACACATATAGGATAAATGAAGACTAGAATTGATCACTACAAGGACAACTACCTAGAATTAGGGAAATGTAATCAAATCATTAAAGGATAACTCATTCAAGACAAGCTACACATTGAGAAATTACATATGAGCAGTGATAAGATTGATGAACAAAGAGAGAGACAAAAACCGAAAGGAGATATGACTGGAGATGGATACAATGAAGGAGAATGTTCTAAGACTCATGAAGAGTCACATGAAGTGAATATTGAAGAAAGACCTACTTTTTAAGGACCTAGAGATTAGATCAAGCCTTTTAGAGGTAGATGCCATGGATGAAATACGCCTGGACACATGAAGAGAGATTGTAGATGTAAAGGCCCTTTCAAACCCTTTACTAGTTACTGTTATAACTGTTATGCATATGGACACAAGAAAGAAGAATGTAGGAAACCTTATCAGTCTAGAAGTAGGCAAGATTACTGATGCAGGAGCATCCTGGGTGTAAGAGCAATCTTGCATCACCCAAAACTATTTCTATTTTTGTATTCAATAAGGGCTATCTTGTGCAGAGTTGCTATTTATGGAAACTTGCTATTTTTGGTAAGTTGGTCTTATGATCTCAGAATGTTCTAATTTTACATATGGAGGTTCATCTCAGTCATATCAGCCTGCCAGCAAAGTTTCATGGCTAGATCAGGTCTAGTTTTGAAGATATTGAAGATTTTCAGTATTGGCAGCAGGGTACAGAAACTTCAAACTCAGTTTTGAAGGCTTTAGAGACCCCAGATGAGGTTGAAAATTTGGGTGATGGGCGCTTTGCGCAGGTCAAGCCTGTAGAGCACTTCATGGTATTTCCAGAATGGGGCTATAATAGCCAATCAGGTCAACGGGTGATGACTTATGGTCTTCAGAAGTTGGGTCACCTGAAATGGTAGAAAATAATTTTTCTTCAAAATTTCTGTTTGGGTTTCAAAACTCATTTTGAGCTGACTTTGATGTAATAAATTGTAAAATAAAATAATTCTAAGTTTGGTCGGCCCTAAGGGCTAAATTTCTAGAACCTTCTCGGGCGGTGGAAATTGCCTATATAAACAAGGCCCGTAGTGTTGTCTAGGGCAGTTCTGGGTAGTAGATCTGGGTATTGATTCAAGGCTTTGTCCTACAAAATATTGTAAGGGAATGCCCATGTGGCTTTGCATATTGTAATTCTGAAAGTTTGTAATTCTACATTTGTGGAGATAATAAGAAGCCAATTTTCTGTTCTTGCATATTATTGTTGTTGTTTCTCTATTTCTGTCATGTGTTTGTGTTAGTTCTGATACCACTTGATGAAGGGTGCTCCCCTTAATACCACAAACACATAGCAGAAATAGAGAAACAACAACAATAATATGCAAGAACAGAAAATTGGCTTCTTATTATCTCCACAAATGTGGAATTACAAACTTTCAAAATTACAATATGCAAAGCCACATGGGCATTCCCTTACAATATTCTGTAGGACAAAGCCTCGAATCAATACCTAGATCTACTACCCAGAACTGCCCTAGACAACACGACGGGCCTTGTTTATATAGGCAATTTCGATCGCCCGAGAAGGTTCTAGAAATTTAGCCCTTAGGGCTGACCAAACTTAGAATTATTTTATTTTACAATTTATTATATCAAAGTCGGCTCAAAATGAGTTTTGAAACCCAAACAGAAATTTTGAAGAAAAATTATTTTCCGCCATTTCAAGTGACCCAACTTCTGAAGACCGTAAGTCATCACCCGTTGACCCGATTGGCTATTATAACCCCATTCTGGAAATGCCACGAAGCACTCTACAAGCTTGACCAACACAAAGCACCCATCACCCAAATTTTCAACCTCATCTGGGGTCTCTAAAGCCTTCAAAATTGAGTTTGAAGTTTCTGTACCCTGCTGCCAATACCGAAAATCTTCAATATCTTCAAAACTAGACCTGATGTAGCCATGAAACTTTGCTGGCAGGCTGATATGATTGAGATGAACCTCCATATGTAAAATTAGAACGTTATGAGATCATAAGACCAACTTACTAAAAATAGCAAGTTTCCATAAATAGCAACTCTGCACAAGATAGCCCTTATTAAATACAAAAATAGAAATATTTTTGGGTGATGCAAGATTTCTCTTACACCTAGGATGCTCCTACATCAATTACATCAGAGAAGAATCAACAACTTAGATCACATGCTACAATGTAATAACCTTGGACACATTTCAAGGTTTTGTAAACTACAAGTTAATCAGAAGAGAGGAAAACCTACATGTTACAAATGCAACAACCTAGGACATATAGAAATTTTTTGAACGTATAATGGAATGGATAACAGAAGAGGACCACCTCCTTTGGTTATAAATAATAATATTGGTGAAAATGGTAAAAGTCTTGGTGAGTACATGGATGAATTCAAGATTCATTTCAGGAAATCAGTAAATAAGAAAAATGGTAAGATATGGAAAGTCAAAGAATCTAATGAGGTATTCATTCAAGGAGAGAAAGTAGATTCTACTGTACCTTCTCCTGATGTTAACATTGCTACATTGACCTAAAAGGCCGAGCATGGCCTTAGGGGGATCATTGGATGAATAAAATAGATTATATCCAACCCCTTATTCTGAGGAGTGAGCTCATGCAAGCTTAGTTATAGTGTATGTTGGACTACAACTAATTTGGAATATGATTGAAGGATCTATGATTGCAAGATCACTGAGAATTTGTTGATTAGATATGTAATATGATTAAATTAGTACTATTTTTTCATTGATGTCAACTAGTTTGATAGCACTTATCTTGTAAGTTACTATACCGAGACATCTGAAGAAAAGTGGAAAAGAGATGAAGAATAGAGAAATCTACATGAGGAAAGATGTACATGACATATGAGGATAAGGAACACATTGAGTAACTTGTTGATGAGTCTATGACTTGATGATATTGACTTCATTATGTTGCATTCATTTATAATGAAGTATAGAGATGAAAGACACAAAGAAGTGTTGTCGGTAAATGAAGCATTTCTAGTATACATCGACGAAGTGTAGTGTATACCGACCGTAGTATTAACCGAGTAGTGTTCATTGATGCATTCTTTGTTAACCGAGTGGAACATAATGAATTAAATAATTAGTTTAGCCGATAAGATTGATGAACTGGCAAGAATATAACATCGAGGTAATAGATAAAGTTTGTTACGTAGATCAATGATTGACAAAATTCAAAGAAGATCTAGCGGAGAAGATTGAAATGTGTTATTGACACAAGTACCGAGAAATTTTTAAGTGGAAAAATCTATGAATGTGATTAAGCGGAAAAATCTGATGGTGGAGAAGAAAATGATTTACTTGTCTATATAAGAGAACATAATTTCTTTAGTGAGAAGCCAGGGGAAGAAGGAGAAGCTATAGGAGTATCGTGTGAACAAGGTTTTCATGCATTCTGATCATACTGGTTAGTGAGAACTGAGTTGCAGAACAATTACCGAGCTACAGAGAGCTATTAACGACGGACAGTAAGTTGATATAGTATTGAATCTAAAGTGAAATATTGATCAAAAGGATTTGTATGAACTGAATATTGATCTGTAATCTGCAATTGAAGTTGTATTAAGGTAGGTCATTTCACTGTTACATATTTAACCATTGTATACAATTTAAATCTCTTAACCGAGTGGACTCTGAAAGTATTATGATGTATCATTCATAGAATGAACATTGTTATCCTATCAACCCCATAGTGAATGCTGGTTGGATGATAACTTCTAGTCTAAAATCCTCTAACAGTGTGTTTGTAACCTTTAATAGGGTTGGGTCTTAACCGACCTCACTTTAGAAGAGTGAACAATTTTGGGTTGCTGGTCCCAGGTGGTTTTTCCCTTTACAGGGTTTCCATGTTAAATCTCTTGTGTTATGTGTTGATTGTGATATTTGTTTGTTTTCACACTTTGCATGTTACATGTTAGATTTGATCAGTAAACTGTTATAAGTATTAGACTAGTAATTAGTAAAAGCACAGATAGTGAGAGTTATTATTGCTTACTGATGAGCAGAAATTGATGAAATTGTTTTGAATTATACATTTTAGTTTGGGACACTGGATAACTGATTCACCCCCTCTCAATTATTCTAACAGTGTATACAGACACTATGGAACCTATATCTATGATCACAACATCTCAAGATTCATATCCTATGAGCACGAGATTTGTGATTGATTGGACAGTATGCGAAGTTGAGTTAATTGAGTAAAGTACATTTTCTCACTTAGTGATGAATAAAAGACCTCAAATCTACTTATTTCTTCACCATTTGATGAGAAACAACTAGGGAGAGAATATTTTAGAGTGTATCAAACTACCACGCAACTACATTGCATGATTGATCGAAGCAGAAGTTTTGAATTCAATGTGTTTTAGGTATTTAGATCATTTACTCAAGAAGAATCTATGGATACACCAATGATTTATGATGTTTCAGATAGACATAGATATAAAATTTAAGAAATATCCCTTAAAATATGGTGAGGATGAACCTGAAGGATCCTTTTCCCGAACACCATATAACATCCTACACATCAAGGATATTAGGGCATACATACATTGCAAATATGAGAAATTAGGTGACGTAGAGATATTCAGAGAAATGGAGGACATGATTGGACAAGATGGTAAAATGAAGGATGATTTCAAACACCTAGATGACCTAAGCATTATGAAAGTGACCGACATGTATAAATAAAGTGAAGAAGCATGGTTCAAAATTATACTTAGCAGAGTTCATGACCAATTTATTTGGATAGGAGAGAAACATGTAAATATTTTTAGTCAATTGATTCATGACATTACTGGGTTGGAAAACACTAGAGTTATTCCTATAGCAAAAAATAATATAAAGAAACAAGTTGAAACCCTAACACACTCTAAATGGGACAAGTGAGCTATGACAATAAATGATATTCTCCAACATGATGTAAGACTAGTTGCAATGCTACTTGGATATAAACTTTATTACATCAGTCTAGACCTAATTCAATCTCAGAAGGAGTTATTATGATGGTCTATAAGATGGTAAAAGAAAACACTTGAAATTCAGCCTATGTGAGGTTCTGGTACAACAATGTTTAGAGAATGTGAACATAATCAAGAAGGATAAATCTAAGGCTTTTAGATTTGGCTCACTTCTAGTTCACATGTATATACATATTGAGCATAAGTCCCCTGGAATGCACCCTAGATCATGGAAGGACAACATACCCATTGGTATTCAGATATCAGAAAGTTACAAAAGAAAAAACATCACATGGGTAGATGGTGAGCTATTTGGCATGATCAAGATTCTATAGAGATAAATGAAAGAAAAAGTCATAATTCTTGAAGAGTTGGTTGAGAGATACAAGGATACAATCTATTTCATGGTTGAAGATGATTGTGTGTGTTTTGAAGTAGTTGAACCAAGGAAGAAATAGTATTACCCCATGGGCTATGAAGTCATTTCAGAAGTTCTTATTATCCAAGTAGAACATGTTTTGGCATCAAAATTTGACACATCTGAAGAAATATGGGGCACATATGAAGAAAAATCAGCTAAATTTAGAGGATAACAATTTAAAGGTATAAGGAAAAGAAAGATAGAGAAAATGGTTGGTTATATGGTAGCTAAGGCTGTTGGAAATATTTAGGAATTAACCGAGTTACTGAGAGGGGAGGGGTGAATCAGTAACTCCAAATTTTCTTTCAATTACAGATGTATTAACATATAATTCACTTTAACCTTTTTCATATAGAAAGCATGAAACTTAAAAGCATTCACAACAATGACACATAGATTTGGTTACCCAGAAACCTTCCAAAAAGAAAGTAAAACTGGGGTGGGGATGAAACCCACAAAGCTTTAGTACTGTAGTATAAAGTTGGCCGGTTAAGGCTTACAATTTGATCACTTCTGATGATCTGCCCTACTAGGAGCAATAAGGATTGCTAAATCCACCCTGTTAAAGGATTTACAAACATACAATGAAGTATGCACTCGGTAAAGAGATTTTACAAAAGACTGTTAAGTCTACCCGGTTAAAGGATTTTAGTACTGATTCACCTGTTAGGATGAAACAGTAGATCTCTTGCTTTGTAACTGGATTGCTGATTGAGATTCGCTGATGTACTGATCACCTTCTGTGATGAATTTGTCTTTGTTGTTCCTTATACTGCTGTAGCCCTTTGTAATTCGCTTATCTCTGCCTTTCTTTCTTTTTCACATTCATACTCATTTCATACATCTTGACATTTTTACAACATTGTTTATATACAAGTCTAAACAATTAATTACAATTACAATTACAAAGTCAGCTTGACAAATAAACATAAGTGCCACTAAGTCGGCCCAAGTATGGTTACACGGTTCCTACAAACTAACTCGGTGACTTTCTGATACTCGGCGTCCATTGCATTACTCGGCATCGTCATGCACTCGGTAGAAGTGAAGGCACGGTTCATACTAACCACTCGGTAGGTTTTGAACTCGGTAACTATTGGTGACTCGGTAGACATAATGTTACTCGGTTTACACTGTCCTGCTTGGTTTGCACTATCTTGTTCAGTTTGCACTGTCTTGCTCAGTTTGCACTGTTCTGCTCGGTTTGCACTGTCTTGCTTGGTTTGCACTGTCTTGCTCGGTTTGCACTGTCTTGCTCAGTTTGCACTGTCTTGCTCGGTTTGCACTGTTCTACTCGGTTTGCACTCAGAATGCAAATAAGTGTTGTCACTAGTGGCAATTCTGCTTAATGCCAACAATCTCTCCCTTTGGCATTAGTGACAAAAACACTTATTGCCCAAAACTTATATACATGAATCATGCTGAGTCAAAATTTGATTTTTCAAAATTTTTCTTTGTTATAGGGCTTTATACATTATCTCCCCCTTTCAATGTGCTAACTTTTTCTTTATACATATCTTCTTCTATACATATCTCCTTCTATACATACATCTCCTTCTATACATATATCTCCCCCTTTTTGATGATAATGCCAAAGGTGTATATACAAGTGATTTACAGAGAGAATCCAAAATTTGATAGAAAAATAGAATGTACCTTCATTATCAGTGCCAGGGTTCTGTCCCAATTTTCTTGCAGAATCTTGCATGTGTGGATTGCAATTTGGACTTCTACAAAGAGTTCAATCATGTGATCTGCTATTGAGAACTGATTGTCATGAATCAATGTTTTGGAATGTTCAATGTGCTTGTACATTGTATTCATGATGGGAAGGATCATGTTCTGAATGTCTAGTAGTGTGGACTGGATCCTTGTGTCTTCTTTCAGTAGTTCAGACTGCATATTTGATAGGTATGAGATTTTCATGTGATGAGTAGAGCTTGAACTTGGTTCAAGTTGCAGCTTCTGTATGCTAATCTTCAAATCCTCATCAATTTTATTCATTTTATCCTTGACATCCTTTGTGAACTCGGCAGTATTGCACAGTCTGGCCAAAAGAGAGGTAACATTTGAATAGGTAGATTCAATGTTTGACAAAACTGAAGACAATTCCACTTGATTAATAGCTATGTGCTGAGCAATGTGCTCAAGCACTTTATTGTTGAATCTCTTCTCGGCTCTTTCAACTAACTTTTATGTCCTAGATGAGTCCTCATTGTATTTATTTACTGCTTCTGCTAATTGTAACAAAACATGTTGAGAGGAGTCTACTTTAATACCTAATGCATCAGACAAAATGTCCTTAGCATCCTTAATGATTTGATATTCCTTGTCTCTCTCCTCTTTAAGCTTCTTTTTCTTTTCTTTCCTTTGGAGGATTTCACCTATATTTTGCATTTGGTCTGCTGATAGATTTACAAAATCCAATGTTGGAATCTCTATTTCTTCATCTAGGTCTATATCCTCTACTATATTCTTACCCAAAAATTTTATACTCGGTTGAGCCTTAGGCTTATCTGTACTTAATGCCTTAGTAGTAGTGACAGTAGACATAGTAGGACTGGATATAGAGACTGGTATACTGTCTACTGGAGAACTTAAAGTATTTACACTTGTAGAATAAAAAACTGGAATACTTACTGCTGGAAAACTTGATGAAGTAGGAGACTGAAACTCGGTAGAAGAAATGGTAGTTGCTTCTGTTGTTGTATAGGTGATTGGACAAATGTTGAAGTTGTCACAACCATGATTGAAGGTGTCTCCAGGCTAGATGTAGAAACTTTTACTAGAGAGGTAGGAAGTGATGCAATGACTTCTGCTGCTATCCTCATAGTATCATCTACCTCAGTGGCTTCTTCCTGTTCATCACTATCATCTTCAATATCTTTTATTATAACTATTTCAATACTCGGTTGGTGAAGATGGTATATGCTCTTCCATGTGGCATTTACAGCCTTCACAACCGATTCAATATTGTTGATCAGAATCAAACAAGTATTGAACTTTAGTGTCATCTTATTTTCATTTTCCTTCAATGCCTTCTTTATTTCATCATTTTTCAAGCTCGGCATTAACTATCTCAGGGTTTGATCAAATATGTCTTTTACAGTTTGCTTGGCATTGCTCCATCTCATTTTTATTGGATCTAATAAAGCTGCTGGAACCTGTGGGGCTATTTCATCAGGAGAGTATTTCCACTGTCCCATCTTTTCAATAATAGCATCTTCTATTTTCTTCTGTTCTATTTCCGTTCTTGTTTCATATTTAAAAGATTTTATATTACTTACTCCAGATCCCGATCCTTCTCTAAAAAGTTTGATCCTCTCTTGAAAGTTTAGAGGAGGCCTTTTGAATACTATATCTTTCTCTGCCTTGTCTGCCTTACCTCTTGCACTTCTCCTTGTAAATACAATAGTGGGAGGCTTAGGTGCCTTAGTGATGAATACCTTTCCTTTCTTCTTTGCAAGTTCTGGTCCCTCTGTTTTCTCATCCTTTTCCTTTTCTTCTTCAGTGTCTTCTCCTTTGTCCTCGGTTAGCATTTGCATTTTGGCTATCCTCTTCTTTCCTTTATTTACCGCCTGTGGAAGCTTTATGCTTAATTCAATTCTCACCTTTGCTTCATCATATGTTCCAAAATATGGAGCTTTGGGATTAACAGGCTGATTAAGAAGGGCTTCAATGATATTCTTTGTCTCATCAATGTTTACCTCATAAGGAAGAGGTTTTACATATACAATCCTCAGTTTAGCTACTTGAATATATACATTGTCACAGTCCACCATGAAACAAATTTCATCCTTATAATCTTCCACCAACTTCTGTGGAATCCGGAATCTGTCATTCATTTTCTCTTTGAAAGACTTAAAATAACTATCCATGACGCTCTCAAAATTTTCACCCATTTCTGAAATGTATTCATTTATCTCATAAAGGACTGGCACATATTTTCTCCATACAACTTTTCCTTTGGAAGGGAAGAATTTCTGAACATAGAAGAATAAACAGACCAGTAAAGATCCAAACTTACATGGATTGTTTTTGGAAGTTTGAATGCTTTCCATATTTTTGTTAAACTGTTTTAACAATAAGTCTGCAAGGTCAAATGATAAGTTATTCTTGACCACTTTGTATGCTAGGTCAATGGCTTCACAGGAGACACTATTCTGTCAACTTGAACTGTATATCTTATGGGAAATTATGTGTGTACCAAACTTCAGTTCAGCATCGGTAATGCTGCTTACTTTCATGCCTCTACCATCCCACTCGGCTAGGGTTTTCTTCTCTAGTTCTGACCGACCTAGGGTTTTGGTAGTTTTAGCTTTGTTTAACATGGGAAGACTGGTGATTTGATGAATCATCTTCTTGGTGATCTCTATGGGTTGCTCAAGCCAAATCTTGCCATCATGTACACGGCTGAGAATGTATCTAACCCATTTCTCCTGAAAGTTTCAAGGTAAATGTGCAATGTGAACTAATCCTTTATCTTCCAGATGTTTGTGCTCGGGTTTTAGAATACCATCCACACATAGTTCCTCACGCACAATATCTAGCTCTAGGTTTCCCATTTCTTGAATTGCACAGTTGAAATGATTGCGAATATCGTTAATAAGTAGTACCTTAGGAGGAATCTGAGATTGAGCTCCGTTCGGGTCTAGGGCTGCTGCAATTGTGGGCACGATCTTGAAATCTGGTGCTCTCCATTCCCCTTGGACTAACATTTTTGATCCTTTCTTTGCTGAAGTGCTGGATGATGCCATGGTAGCTCACAGAAAATTCTTTTCACAAAAGTGTTTGAATCACTGGATTGCTCTTGAAATTTTCTGCTCTCAAAGTGCTAAAGTTCACGGTGAAGAATGAGTTCAATTTCTTGCCTTTTGTTTACAAATCTATCATTAATGCTTAGTAAAAATTAGGGTATGAATTTTGACAGACTGTCACCCACTAAGAATTAATTGCTCGGTAAAGACTTTGCAACTCGGTGAACTCGAGAATTCATATTGCTCCGACCTCGCTCGGTAAAGACTGGTACCGACCTTGCTCAGTGAAAACTGATACCGACCTTCCTATGATCTTATTGCATCTTGTATGCCAATTTAGATCTTTCTTTTAATTCGGTTCTGGAACTGCTTGGAATTGGTCTATGAGAATACAGTTCCAGTGCTTTCTTGGAAATTTAGTTTGAGTCGGTAGAGCCACCCATTCCATTACTTGGACTAGTTTTCTCGGTAGATTTAGGAATCCACTTTTGTCTCACCTGTTTCCTGACCTTAGTTGCTTCATTCTTCTTTCCATCTTCAACTTCACTAGCATTCATGCAGTTTCTGGCTATGTGACCGAGTTTAGTGCATTTGAAGCATCTTACGGTAGTATCTCTTTTCCTTAGATGATGTTTTATGCAGTTCATGCCAATGTGTCCATATTCTCCACAGTAATGACATCTACACCAGGTGTTGTAGTCCCATCCAAACATTGCTTTCATAATTTGTTCTGCTGGATTGAATGTTTTGGATCTGCACTCGGATGCCTTGTGACCTTGTTTGTTGCATTTGTGACAATTACCTCTGAATCTTGGTTTTTCCCTGCATTCATTTGCTTTGTGACCATGTTGATTGCAGTTGTAGCATTTTCCATTGAATTCTACTTTTTCATTGCTCCAACATTTATTTGAAGTATGTCCTATTTTACCACAATGATTACAAGTAGGTTTTTGATTTCTTTGAGTACCTTGCTTAGAAGATTCACCTTCTCCTTTGTATCCAAGTCCTGCTTTTCCTTTCTGCCTATGAAGATTTCGCTCATACAGCTGATTTAAGTCTTCTTGGCTTTTCAGCATTCCTTCATTGATTTGTTTTTATGCGTTTAGGTCATCCACCAATCTTAGATTGATTTCCTTTTCAGATCTTAGTTCTTCTCTTGTGCTTTCTATTTCTGATCTTAGATTCAGAATTTCCTCATTTGTATGGGAGATCTGATCAATTAGGTTTTCTAGTTGAAGGGTTTTATTTTGGACTTCATTGTTCCTTTCATCTAATTCATCTTTCAACTTGTTTCTTTGTTCTAAGATCTCACAAAATCTTGTTGAGTGTAGCTCTTGTTCTCTTTTTAATTTTCTCACTTCTTCCTGCAGAGACCCATTCTTTTCTAGGAGTTCTTTGACAACATTGTTTGCTTCATCTGAGCTATTTGAGGGAAAAAGATCTTCAATCTTTTCTTCAATGTAATTCTGATCATTCATCTGATTTGCAAGTTCCTTCCTTCTTCTTAGGGATTGGGAAAGATGTTCTTTTGCTTCTTTAAGTTTAGCTATGGCCACTTCCAGATCTAGCTTTTCATTTTCAATCACCTTGTTTAGTTTGAATACCTCCATTGTCCTGGATCTTTGCTCAAGCTAGTTAAGCTTAATCTTGAGAACCAATGCTGCTCTGATACCAATTGTTGGAAATATTCAGGAATTAACCGAGTTACTGAGAGGGGAGGGGTGAATCAGTAACTCCAAATTTTCTTTCAATTACAGATGTATTAACATATAATTCACTTTAACCTTTTGCATATAGAAAGCATGAAACTTAAAAGCATTCACAACAATGACACATAGATTTGGTTACCCAAAAACCTTCCAAAAAGAAAGTAAAACTGGGGTGGGGATGAAACCCACAAAGCTTTAGTACTGCAGTATAAAGTTGGCCGGTTAAGGCTTACAATTTGATCACTTCTGATGATCTGCCCTGCTAGGAGCAATAAGGATTGCTAAATCCACCTTGTTAAAGGATTTACAAACATACAATGAAGTATGCACTCGATAAAGAGATTTTACAAAAGACTGTTAAGTCTACCCGGTTAAAGGATTTTAGTACTGATTCACCTGTTAGGATGAAACAGTAGATCTCTTGCTTTGCAACTGGATTGCTGATTGAGATTCGCTGATGTACTGATCACCTTCTGTGATGAATTTGTCTTTTCTGTTCCTTATACTATTGTAGCCCTTTGTAATTCTCTTATCTCTACCTTTCTTTCTTTTTCACATTCATACTCATTTCATACATCTTGACATTTTTACAACATTGTTTATATACAAGTCTAAACAATTAATTACAATTACAATTACAAAGTCAGCTTGACAAATAAACATAAGTGCCACTAAGTCAGCCCAAGTATGGTTACACGGTTCCTGCAAACTAACTCGGTGACTTTCTGATACTCGGCGTCCACTGCATTACTCAGCATCATCATGCACTCAGTAGAAGTGAAGGCACGGTTCATACTAACCACTCGGTAGGTTTTGAACTCGGTAAATACTGGTGACTCGGTAGACATAATGTTACTCAGTTTACACTATCCTACTCGGTTTGCACTATCTTGTTCGGTTTGCACTGTCTTGCTTGGTTTGCACTGTTCTGCTCGGTTTGCACTATCTTGCTCGATTTGCACTATCTTGCTCAGTTTGCACTGTCTTGCTCGGTTTGCACTGTCTTGCTCGGTTTGCACTGTTCTGCTCGGTTTGCACTCAGAATGCAAATAAGTGTTGTCACTAGTGGCTTAATGCCAACAAAGGCTAGGATGACAAAGGAAGATCTAAAAGAGGTAAGGACTAAGATGACTGAGGGATATTTTGAATTAGAAAGCATGAGAATTGAAGCCTCTCCATCTTTTGAAGCAAAAAACATAGAAAGTCCCACTTCTACTATAATTGACCTATCTATCACTCCAAATAAGACAACACAAGAAGATACACCTATGAAGATACCTAGAAGATCCACCAGATCAACCAAATGAAGTAGCCCTAAGAAACAAAAGGTTCAAGTGGAAGCTAGGAAGAAAAATGATGAGGAACCTAAGAAGAAGGAGGATAAGGTAACTGAGAAGAAAGGAGAGAGGATAGAACAAAAGAAAATAGAGGACACATACCACTAGAAACTAGACATAAAGATATTGTACAAAAGGATTATAAGAGATCGTAACCTAAAGAAGCTAAATAGATAATATGAGAGGTGTGACTCTGACAATCAATTATTGATAGAAGATATGGTAATTGAATATCTACTTGTTTACAACAAGAACCTATTAGAGATTGAGAGCAGTATACCTAAGGATTTGTATGATAAAATAGAGATTAGAAAATATACTGCGCAAATAGAAGATGAAGGAATTAGGAATCAAGCCATTGAGTATATTATGCCTGTGGTTTCTCTATAGGAGAGAGAAAAACTTAAGGAACTCAAAATTTTACAAAGAACAAAAGCTAGACTTGTAAAATTTATGGGTAGAAAATATGATGAAGTTATTGAAGATGCTCAGAGGGAATTAGATTAGATACTTATGATAAATATTCCAGAGAAAAATTCACCTCCTAAGAATACCAAGCCCATGCCTATAGGAATTGGAGAGAGCTCTAAGGCAACTAAGGCTAATGTGGAGAAAAGCAAAGTAAGTACTAACAAGAAACCATATTTCTTTGTTGCTGGTGTGTCTATGACCATTGAAACTTCACTTGATGAGAATGATCCATTTGAAGGAAACTTGGATAATACAGTGGAAAAATAAGAAGAAAGACAGGAAGAGGAAGGACAAAAAGAGGAAGATTAGAAAGAAGAAACAAAATAGAGAGTAGAGATAGACACATACAAAGGAGAAGAGGCAAGAGATAAAGTTAAACAAGAAACTGATACTTCCATCACTCTATTGTTGGCAAGTATGGATAAGCCTATAAGCACAAATGTAGACAACATTAATGAGGATGAACTAATGAGACTATCATTCATGGAATTCACAAAGGAAAAAGAAAGAACTAAACAGAAAGGAGACAAAAAGGCTAAGGTAATTACTAGGGCAGTTGATATAGTGAATAAAATACTCCCAGTAACTATTTCTTTTCAAGGAAAATATGATGTAGAGAACTAGAATATGGCATGATAAATTTGATAGTCACTATCAGTGCCTAGTGAAGATTGTAGAAGAAAAGGCAAAGAAAATATATCTAGAAAAGAAGTTGAAGGAAGTATGCCAATCTATTTCATGGGACTTGGGTATTCTAAGATCAACTACATCAAAGGCAAAAAGTTTTGTCACACATGGAAGGAAGCTATACAATTATTGTATTGACCCTATCAAACACATTCAAAAAATTTAAGATAGTGTGGCTAAGGATAGGGCTACTCTAGATATCATGATGGACAATTGTGAGACCTCCTCACAAACTGTACTAGAGATGGACAAAAAGGCATCAAAGATATTTGATAAGATGAATGTATTGGATATAGAGAGAGGGAGAGTAATGAAAAAATTTGGTTTTGTGAATAGTCTAATCACTCCTAAGCTATCAATTTTGGAGGTACATCTTTCTGAAATGGAGAAGATAGGGGAATCAATAACCAATTCTATGCCCACAGAGTTGAAAGAAGAAAAGACTTCATCTTATGCTTTGAATTGACTGATAAATGTTAGTGAATTGTTGATAAAATCATGGAATTATGAAGTGAAGACCTTGGAAGATTCCTTCCAAGATGTTCTAAACCTAGTGAGAAAGCACTGAGTTCTACACTTTTTGTAAATTTTGTAATTTTGGGTACACCTTTGCCATTGATGTCAAAGGGGAAGAAGAGAAGAAGAAAAATGAAAGATGAAAATTGTAAAAAAAAATATGTATATATAGAAAAGAAAAAGAAAAATATAATAGGGGTGAAGAGAAGAGAAAAGAAGAAGAGTACAATTAGTGTTTGTTGGGACACTTAGTCATTTTCCACTAAGTGTTGCCATCAATGACAAAGGGAGAAATTGTTGGAAAGTGATATTTTTAGAGTTCTATGGAGCACTTGAGGGTTTTCATTTATGGAAACACATATGATATGGTGATCACTCAGAGTTAAGTATAGTTTTGGAGATGTAGTCTTCAAAATAACTAAGTATAGAAACAAAAGTATAGAGTACGAGAGTATTGCTTTGGACATCAAAGATAGTATATGATAGATGATGACTTGTGAGCTTAGGGGAAGACATTTTGGGATATGTATGACCTTTAGTTAAGGTCTCTTGCATTTTGGTATTGTTATCACTGAGTTATATTGATTATAAGACATGGGAAGATAAAGGAACAATGAAACAGAGCATATGAATAGTCATGATTATTAAGGGAGTATAAGATGGAATCTAAATGTGCTAAGATAGATTAAGATTGTGGATTACCTACACTTTGGTAATACAAGATCACCAACTTAGTATTTACTCTTTGCATTATTATTTATTCTATTTTGTATGTATTTGAGAGTTGATTGAATGATAGAATATATATATATATATATATATATATATATATATATATATATATATATATATATATATATATATATATATATATATATATATATATATATATATATATATATGAAGAACATTTTGTAATGAGAAGATGTGATACTGAGACAGAGATATTAGAGATAATTGATGGAAGATGTGAGATGAGAGGTTGACAGATGTTATTGAGAACTAAAACTAAAACTATAAAATCATATAAAATTCTTTCTTATGTTCATCATTGAGAACACTTTGTAACAGAAGTATTGGTTGTAAGAGTTGTGAGCTCAGTACACCCCTAATAGGGTTTTGTTTACCTTTAAGAGGGTTGATATTCCTTTTATAAGGAAATGTACTATGTAATACTCATCTCCTAACAGGTCTAGGTCTTCTAACAGGGACATTATACTTTAGTACATGCTTGTGGGTACCATCGCCACCGGGGTTTTCCCTTGGTCAAGGTTTCCTCGATAATAAATAATGGTGTTATGAGTTATGTGTTATTTTCTTATGTACTTTTTATTTCTGCAATCTTATGGTTGATTTGGAATTGGTTTAAATTCAATTTTAAGTGTTGTAATACTGATTTTCCCTCCCTCTCAGTATTACTCAATCCTAACAATATCAAGATCAACAAATATAGCACTGGAATCAATGAGGTCTTGGATCGTCTTCTTCGAACAAAACCATGTTTTAGTATCATGACCATTTTGACGATGGTATTGACAAACAACTTTAGGATCAAAGGACCAATGAAGGGGTTTCTTTGGATTTAAATTGGTTTGATAAGAGTAAAATTTAATCATGTTTTCATTAATTAACTTCATCATCACATTATGAAGAGATTTATAAAATGGAGTAAAAGTACAAGAAGGTATACAAACGGAGGACAAAGGAGCCACACCTTTATTTGTTGTTGCCACTTGTTCATCTTCAATATTAGATGATTTTTTGATCTTGATGTATATTTTAGGCTTATGAAACTTGTTGGAATTGGTGTAGCATGAATCTTATCAATGACAATATGAGCCATTTGAGTGGTTCTCTCAAATTGAGTCACTTTTAGTTGATACTGATGATGCACTAAACATAATTGTTAAAATGAAGAAAACTCAGTAAGGAGAATCTTATCTCTAATATCCTTTTGTAAATTAGAAATAAATATACATTTTATATCAACATTAGGAACAAGATAAGAAATTTGAGGATGAAAATTCTTAAATCTACCATTAAAGTCACTAATGTTTTGTTTAACACCTTTTTTACAATGCATTAAATCAATCAAATAAATTTGAGGACCAATATTGTTTTGGAATTGTTGGATAAAATAATTATCAAGTTTTTGGAAGGATTCAATGGAATAAGGAGAAAAATAACAATACCATTACAAATATTTATCTCCAAAGGTCTTACTGAACAACATAGTCATGAACCTATAGTCGTAAGTAAATTCACTACATAGGGTTTGAAGGCTTTAACATGATTCACATGATCACCTTTACAACTAGATAAGTCGCAAGATGAGGAATCTTAATATTTTATGGGATACAAAATTGGATAATGTCTAAGGATAAAGGATTAGAAATATCACATGTATGAATATTGAATTTGGATTGAGTCAAGGAAAAATTTGTTGCAAGGAGGAGATAGTTTGAGAAAGACTATTAATTGTGAAATTAGTGAAAGAAATAATAGGAGAATAAATGTTGGAAATGTTAGGAAATTATTTGTTTAAAGTAGAAGGAATGCTTAAAGGATCATGAATCAAATTAGGAGTATTATTGGAAAGAAGGTTTGAATATGAAAATGACACATTATGATAAAAAGGTATTGATGAAGGTAATAAAACACATGGAACACTTGTAGGAAGTGAAAGAATAATGGGAATAGGAAGAATCACATGTGTAGGATCAGAATATTTAATTGAAGTTGTTCTAAGAGATGCTAGGAATAGAAGTAGAAATAGGCAAAGATGTTTTAACATGTTTGGTGGATGGGACATAGCCTAATTCTTGCGATGGATGAGGAAGCATATTGGTGTTGGAAAGTTGACTATACTAGTGTATATGACTAAGTTTAGTGTTGTCATTATGGAAATGAGACATACAAAGTTTTGAGGTCAACGCAATAACTTAGAAGATCAGAATTTTCCTAAGTATAGAAGTTAGAGCAGTCAGTGAAGCACCCAATGAATAGAGCTTCAATGCATGTGTGTATGATCGATTTTTAGTATGTGCCCTTGAAGATAAGATTTTGAGTATATTATAATGCTATGTCTAAGAATGCATAGTCAAATGTAATAGCATGAAGAAGTTACATCAAGTTGAAGTGACACAAAGAGTGAGTGGCAGAACAGAATAGAGCATGCAACTGACATGAAATATTTTGATGAGCGAGTATTATTTTGTTTTCTAAAGGCTATGCGCCTATTGTAAATGTGTTGCAAACATGTTAATATCAATGTATGTAAACATGATTGAGCCAATTTATTTGGAAGTGTTGTATGTAATAGGTTATACACGAACTTAGTAAATAGTTTTGGTTGTGCCTATATATAAGACACGCGCTTTTGTATTTGAGGATGGAAGAGTTGATAGAAGATGTAATATAAGAGAAGAAGTATGTGAAGTATGTGTTAAGAGTAGTAAGAATTATATAGAGCTTTACAAGAGGTTAAAGCATTGGTGCACAAAAGGAATTGATCAGATAAGTAGTGTCATAGCAGTAGTTCACCTTGCAGATATAGTGTGTATCTGATATCGAGGAGGTTGTAGCCTTCCTCATTGAGTAGTGAGCTCTAGTAGTGAGCCTTCCACCCCTAATAGGGTTTTTTACTTCAAGACTCCTAACAGGGTATGACATTTGACCAAGTCATTATACTAAAGCATTGTAATGATTGCTCCTAATAGGGAAAATGAACATTAACAGGTTTATAATACAAAGTAAAATTATTAGTGGGTATTAATTCCCACTGGGGTTTTTCCTTTGGCCAAGGTTTCCTTGTAATCATATCTGGTGTTATGTGTTATGGTTTTTTACTTTATTTTCTTTAATATTATGTTTAGTAATTAATTAATTGGGCTAAGTTTCAAGAAGCAGAAAAACATTAATAATATAGAACATTGATTCACCCCCCCTTTCAGTGTTCCCATTCTTAACAACTGGTATTAGAGCTTGGGTCCTTTGAAGATAAGTTTAACCACTTGAGGAGATCATGGTTTTAGAAGAAGTAAAACATTTGAAGAAGAATCTTGAAGCAGCTCTTGAAGATCTTAATAGATCTGAAAAAGAAATTGAAGAACTAAAATTGAAGGTCAGTGGTGCACAAGTATTCATCAAGAAACTGAGAAAAGATTTGAAAGATTGTTCAAATAATGATTTGGGAAAAATGGTCAAAAAGATGAATGAAGAAAACACATCTCTGAAAGATCAAATTGAAGAATTGGATGAAAAGCTAACAAACAATCAAGAAGCCTTTGAAGAACAGATCAAAGAAAACAAACAGTTGGATGAAGAACTAAGGCAAGAAAACATGAAAATCTTGGAGTTAGAAAACATCAAGAAAAAGGTGGAATCTGAATTGACTGAAGCAAAGAATCATATTGACAAATTTCACACAAGTAAGGATCTAATAGAGTCACAGTTGTATGCATAGAAGATTAAAGGAGATGTCACTAGTATTGGATTCAATGAAGCACAAAATCAAATCAATGCAATGCAAGAAAAGATGAAAGCACCATAAGAATATACACAAGCTAAGAAGACTGAAAATCATACTAAAGCTAAAGATGAATGCAAGCCAATAAACTAAACTTTTTATGCCTGTAATAAGCATGGACATATAGCAATAGATTGTAAAGAGGTAAGACCTTTCAATGGTTATTGTTATTCATGCAATAAATTTGGTCATAAAGCTATGAATTGTAGATCAAATCAAAGAAATCAGACTCAGTAAAATCAAAGAAATCATCCATAGAAAAATGTTAGAAGTCCTCAGAACATTACATGTTAGATCTGCAATTACAATGGTCACACAACTAGATAATGCAGTATGGTAACCCACATCAATGCACCGAGGAATATAAGGCCTCCATTCATTTGTCACTCTTGTAACAAGGTTGGAAACATCTCAAAGTTTTGAAGATCACAAGTGCAAAGATAAGAAAGACTTGATAAGTCTCGAGGATCAATATTGGATGAATCTAGAGAAGTCAAGTTTGTGAAAGCTACAGAAGATGCGAGCAAGATTTAGATGGAAGTAAAGAAAGATAATGTCAGTGGTACAGTAGTAGATGCATCCTTAGTGGACGCACCTTCTACTTCTAGGTAAATGATCCTCATGGTCATAGGGGGAGCTAGATTAACTCTAGATCCCTACACGGTTGGTATACTCACCCTCAGAGTATGCGCCTTTGGTTATATTTGTTTGGATACTAGTTGATGTTGTATGCAAGATCACATAGCCTAATCGATAGGAGAAAAAAAGATTGGAATTCTTTGTTACATTCCATACTATGGTGGCAAGCATTAATTGCATAAAGCTATTTTTATAGTCACCAAAGATCCATTATCCTCACTTTTACATTCAAGTTCAAGCCTTTGGAGAGCACAGGAGCTCAAGAAGTTAGTATTGAAAGATTGCAGTTGTTTTCATCAATGAAAATAAGTTTAAGTTGGTTATGAAACCCTTGTTCAGATGCGATGGTTCATAAATTCTTTGCAAACCTAATTAAGCATTGATCAAGTAAGTAATGGTGTCCAGTTGTATTTGATGTTGCAGAGAGGAAGAAATATATATTCAAGAAGAATCCTTTTAATTTAATGTTAGATGACCTAGAAGGGGCATTTTCTAGAACTCCAATGGGAGTGATGCACATAGAAGATATTTGTGCATATATATATTGTAAGAAGGAACCTATAGGGTTGGACAGAATTAGGTTGCACATTGAAACAATGATGAATCTAGACATGTCATTCAAAGATGAGTTTGTGCACTTCACAAATCACCCAATAATTGAGTATGCAACTGCATATGAATTTTATGAGTCAGAATGGATCAAGATCCTACTAAGTAGAATAAATGATGAACTATTTTGGATTGGAGAAGTTCCAAGTCGCATTACATTAGATCTAATTTATGAGGTGACTAGACTTTCCAAGACTAGTGTCATTCTTCCTACTAGTAAGGATGCCAAGAAACAAGTAGAGAAAGCTTGTAAGTCCTAGAGTGATAAGAACGGGATGAAAATTGAGCCCATTGAGGAGAAGGACATAAAAATAATGGCTTTGATACTTGGTTACAAGTTCCAACACACAAACATAGTGAATAGTGTATCCGTAGCCACTATTCTGGTAGCTATAAGAATAGTGAAGGAAAATGGAGAGTTTAACCTCTGTGAGATCTTGTGCACATAGTTGTTCAACAACATAAGGGCTATAAAGCATGATAAGAGAAAGATATTCAGGTTTGGTTCATTGATCATCTACATGTACTTTCACATTATTGGTAAAGTGTCAGATCTTTATCTTGATAAGAGCCTGCCTGCATTGCCACAAATCTCATTCAAGGAAAAATTAGAGAGCACCTTGAAGGAGTTCATGGATTTGGAAATCAAAACATTCAAAATTAAGATACAAAGAAGGTATAGGATGCTTGAGAGTATAGTGGAGAAGTATAAGGATAGTATATGTTTCATGGTGGAAACTCATATCACATACATGGAAGTAGTGGAGCCTAGGACTAAGTGGATTCATCCACTTGGTTATGAAGTGGAGGAACACATTTTGGAAGCTCATGCACAAGTCCTCCTATCAGAGCCTAAGGATCCCAATGAACCAAGATGGCGTAAGTTTATGAAGAGAAGACAAGACAAGTAGACTCTATCTTATACAATGCAACAACAAAGAGAAAAGCATCCAAGATAACTTTAGACATACTAAAAATTCATGGTGTTACACAAGAAGACTTGGATAAAGCTAAGGAATCCAAGATTACAATGCAACTTGAGAGAACACCCGCTTATGATGTCAAAATAGAGAAATCTAACACTCCTAAGGAAAAAAAGAAAAAGATAGAGGAAAACATCTCTGCACCCACACCTACTATTGATCTGGAGTCCACTCCACCTCCTGAGCCTAGTAAGATGCCTAAAAGGAAGAAGCAAACTGACACAAGTCACCCATCATCAAGAAAAACAAGAAGCAAAGGCAGAAACACTCAAGCACCTCCTGAGGTAGGATTCAGACTGAATCTAGAAGTGTTGAAAAGAAGAGTCATTGATGAAGGGAGAATAGATCAAATAGAAAACTTCTATGATAAGTATCATGAGATTGATAAATAAAAAATCCATTCAATGATTATCAAATAGATAATTAAGTTCAAAAAGATAGTTTTTGAACTTAAGACAGTCATTTTGGACAATGTATGGAACATTTTGGATTCCTTCAAGAGACAAGCCATAGAAGAGGATTTGAGGATAAGGGAAAAGACATTGGATGACAACCTTCCTATCTATTTAGTGGAAGAGAAAAATTTATTGCTGGATTTGGTGAAGCCACACCTAAGAACTAAAATAAAAACTCTGCAAATAATGAATAAGGAGTATGAGTTGGTTGCGAAGGAGATAGAAAAGGCATTTGAAATTTTTTTCTTGGAAAGACACATGTATCCTCCTACTGCGCTTGCAACTCAAGTCCCCTCTGAGAAATAAAAAGTAGCTGAGATTCCTAAAGTTCCTATGATAGGTCCATAGGATTCTGCGCCCATAGTGACAACACCTACTGAAACAATGGAGACAAAAGATGACACTATCATGATTGATAATGTTGAAATATCAATGGTGGAAATAGATAAAGACCTAGACAAGTTTGAAGAAGCCTTTGTAAGTACTAAAGAGGCTAATATCTTATGTGGAGAAGAATCACCTAAGAAACAAGAAGAAGTCCAAGTTGAAGACTTGAATGGACAAGAAAGTGAGAAGGAAGATGAACCTATAAGTGAGAAAGAAGATGAACATAAAGAAGAACCCTTAGTTGAGATTCTAATGAAGGTAAAGATTGAGATTATGGAAGCAATCCAAAGCTCACTCCTTACCCCTAAGCCATTAGTTTCATTGTTTTCAAGTTTGACCCCTGATACAACCAGTCTAGATTCTTGGGGAGAAGAAGATTTAGTAAAGATAAGTGTATTAGCCATGGAGAAAGAAAAAGAGAAACAAGTTATGAGAAATCTCCTATTTGTTGAATCAGGAAACATACTAAATAATCTACTACCAAAGGATAGGAAAGTAACAAGTGTTCATTCATTGGACGATGTCAACACCATCCTGACAAGCTTCAAAGAAAATTTCTCAAGTCTTGAGGAGTCAGCATCTAAAATTGTAGAAGAGAAATATCTCAAGAAAATGATGAATGAATTGATAGGTAATTTTGCACTTGACCTTAATTCTCTTAAGGTCGGTCAAGAAATGCTAAAAATGTTAGCAACAAAAGTAAGGAAATTAATTGTTGACTATATGAATAAAGACAAACTTACTTTAGACCTTTCAAAGAAGATTTAGGAAGTTGAATCTATGATGGTAGCTATGATAAAATTAGTAGAAGATCCCAATCAAGATATAAACATGTGCAATAATTTCTATCAAGGATAGTTGGACAAAATTGAGAAGGTAGAAAAGGAGATTGCTAAGATAAGGGCTAGACAAGCACAATTGAGACATGCACTAGTGCCCTCTCTAGATGTGTTGAATCAGATCATCAAGGAGATAGATGCCACGATTATGACATATGATCAAGGTCCATGTAAAGATTTGGGAAAGATGGAGAAGCTAACCTATACATTATGTGCCCATCTATAGATAGTTGATGCACTCAAGGTTTTTTGGCAACAAGAAATTACAAACCTTCAGATTGCATACCCAGATGTACTCTCTATGTAAGTACTTGAAGATTCATTTTTTTGCACCTTTGTCATTAACATCAAAGGGGGAGTAGAGTAATATGGAGTAGTAGAATAATATGATATAAGGGAGATAGTATATGATGTATAGTATTTAGAACAAGATAAGAGTATAAGGTAGAAATTTTTTGTGTAAAGATGTAGTTTAGAAACTTCACCATATCCCTTTGTTGCCCTTTAATGAAAAAGGGGGAGATTGTTGGAAATTTGACTATACTAGTGTATATGACTAAGTTTAGTGTTTTCATTATGGAAAAAAAGTCATATAAAGTTTTTAGGTCAACACAATAATTTAGAAGATCATAATTTGGCCAAGTATAGAAGTTAGAGCAGTCAGTGAAGCACCAGATGAACATAGCATCAACACACATGTGTATGATTGAGTTTTGGTATGCGCCCTTGAAGATAATATTTTGAGTATATTATAATGCTATGTCTAAGAATGCATAGTCAGATGTGATAGCATGAAGAAGTTACAACAAGTTGAAGTGACATAGACAGTGAGCAATAGAACAAAAAAGAGCATGTAGCCGACAAGAAAGATTTTGATTAGCGAGTATTATTTTTTTTTGTAAAGGCTATGTGCCTATTTTAAATGTGTTGTAAAAATGTTAATATCAATGTATGTAAACACGCTTGAGCCAATTCATTTGGAAGTGTTGTATGTGTTGGTGCTCAAAAAAACTAGACCGTTTTGAGGCCAACTGACAGGCACAAATAAGTGCCTCTACAATTTTGACTCGATCGAGCCAAGGCTAGTAGGCCTAAATCAAATGTACTTTCTAACTACACAAAAACATGCATAAACAAAAACAATTCCTTCCAAAGGGGGTAATAATCCCTGGAGGAAAAATAACCTAATATCCTAAATGTCAGATAGCTTGAAATCTAAACTAAGGCTAGAAAGTAATGCTAAACCTAATTGAATGCTTTGTAAAGAAAATAACAGATAGGATATGTAAACCATAGAAACAATAAAATGACAATTTCAAATGAATGAATAGACCAATGCCTAATACCAAATTGGGGATAGAGTCAGATACATTCAATCCTACGTATAAACGGAGATAGTTTTAAGATAACTCGCTCATGTAAAGCAAGACCATCACCCTACAAGCTTCTATTTGAAACAAAATTTAAAACAACTTATACAATAGGTCCTATGGTTTTTAACCCAACTTAAGAACCTGAAAGGAAACAGTAACAGGTTCTCAGACCATGCTACTATTATTCAAATTGTACAAATTAATCATAAATAAATGCATCAAAAAGAGAACACAGTAGGATACCCTAGTTCACAGAGTAATCTGAGAAACTAATTGAACATAAAAAATAATATTAGCATTAAGGTACAAACACTTATCTGACATTTGTACATGAGATTTTGAGCATTAAATTCAAATCCATGAGTTGGGAGACTTTCCAAGTTTTTGTCGTCATCTTTCATTCTTTACAATATGAACTAGTATAAATATATTTGCCAATGGTTCCCTATGAAAGGACATGCCCTTTCACAGGACCTACTCATATCAACTACCCCCAAAAATACAAAACAAACCATAATAATGGTTGTTAGGGAAATTTTTCTCGTATAATTTATCCTCATTCTTCCTTAGGTATTTTCGTGCATTAATAATCCAATATTTAAGTTCCTGCACAAAACACCTAACATTAGATAATATTAAAAATAAAAATCATTACATTCATACTATATAAATATGATCTTTAAAAATATTTAATTATTAATTTATGATATAACAAATAAACATTAATAAAATCATAATATAATTCGTACAAATGTTTTTTGATAAATAAATTAGGGTTAATATATTGATTTTTTCAACATAACCATCTTAATGTTTATAAGTACTTTCTAATGTAAAATAATATTACAACCACATAAAAAAATACATATAAATTTGGAGAAACCTAAAAAAAAACTCACTTACTAAAAAAAAACTCTAAAATACACATATTTATAAATCAACTAAGTCATAAACAAATTAAAGTAGGTTAAAATTATTAATACCCACTTTACCCTAAAATTAAATAAAAGAATAAGGTGAAAAGTTACTTTTAGGGATTTGAAACTATAGAGTAAATGGAAAACCCTAAATAGATATGAAAAAACAATTTACATTATACACCACTAAAATTTAATAACGATGCAATAATGCTAAAGCCTTTTCACCTTATTTGATAAAAATATTAATGTTAAAAATATATTAGGTGAAAATGCCAAATTATATTTAGGGATATGAGCATTAAAAATTTACATCCAAAATATCTCAAAACCCTAAACATTATAATACTTATTTAATTATTCACCTTATCATATTTTAACTTTAGGTTTTTAGGGTAAATTGAGGTGAAACAATAAAATTAAAAATAAAACCAAGTCTTATAAATAACATAGAACATTGCATAAAAGAAATCAGTTACTTTCATGATCCCAATAGTTCATTTCTAAATTATTAAAAAAGAAATAAAAAATCTAATATTAATACCTTTACTTATACATATGTTCTCAAGGAAAAACATAGAGTAATTAGTAGGGGGTAGAGTTGGGTAGTTAGGTAGGAAAAAGGATGGGTCGAGAGGTCGAGGGTTCAACTCCCTCTCCCATTCTTTTTCCTAAAATCGGAAAATGGATAAATACATAGAAAAATAATATGTTCATTTTTAAATTTGAAAAGTAATTAAAGGAGATATTACTCCCCGTGTAAGAGGTTGTATTAATTTCTCACCTGCACATGAAAACAAAAATAAATAAATATCTTCTCCTATTCCTCTGGAAGAAAATAAATAGACTAAATGGTTAGGGGATAGGAGGGTAGATAGGTAGGAAAAAAGGTCGGCTTGAGAGGTCGAGGGTTCAACTCCCTCTCGCTGCCCTTTTACTTACCTTATTTTTTTTTTAGAATAATTATTTATTTTCAAAATGAATATGCATTAAATAAATTAAAATAAAACAATTAACAACCTAATACATGAAAATAGAGAATAACAAACATACATGCCTTTTATTCTTTTTTAATATTTTATAACATAGGGAAATTGTATAAAACTACAATTGAACATCATACTTCCTTGACGTCTTGTCCATTTAGAACCTAAAAATTTTAATGTCAACAGTGGTTCTTATTGGGGACGTGGGTCCATACCTAGACACAGTGAGAAGTGAGCATTCTCTAGAGGAAGCAAACCACTTTGAAACATAAAGTTAATAAAAATTATTTGAAATCACTCATATTTATCCGAGGGTTAGATTGAGGACAAAAATAAAATAAAAAAGCATTAATCTCATTAATGATTCTCTATTAAAATATTTGATAATAATATATTTCTCCTTGTAAGAAATTAGATAAATAAACCCTAAAAAAATATAATACTTTTACTTTTCAAAATATCAAAATAATGAAATAAATTTCTTACCTCAATACTTACCTTTTGTTCTCCAAATGATTTTAGGGTTAGGCTGCTCTTGAATTTGAATGATAAGCCTAATTGTGCAAAAGACATGTTGAATCCAACCCTGTCAATTTCTTGGCTTGTCCTCTATACTCAGAGAGAGAAATCACTTGGCCACAAAGTGCTTTAATGTTAATCATGTCATGTTCGCTAACTTCTATTCCCATGGAAATCACTGTCACCTCTTTCAACCATGAATCAACTGTATCTGTCGGCTTGGATGCTGCTAGTTCTAGGTCACGATATAGAAATGGATCTATTCCTCGATCTTCTCTAACCATATTGCGAGGATCCCACCTTTGTCTCTATACACAATTACATGAACTGGGTCCCACTATGTCCGGGGATGCTGCTTACTATGTTTGGATATGCGACTACCTCTGCCATTAATGTTGAAACTCCTCATTATAAATGTCATCTTGGGCATTGTTGGGACTAAAAATGCAACATGGATTTTGAGTACCATGTTAAATTTTTACGGCTTGAAGCTCCTAAATGCTTTTCATGCATATGTACCCAGCTATCATTTCAAAGCCTATGAGGTGTTCCAGGTGTTTAATACACTCCTTTCAGTATGTGCATGTATTCTACTTTGTTTTTTGGCCATCCCGAATCATTCGGTGAAGTCCCATGTTAAGCAAGTGTCAATTTGCACAATTTTGCCTGTGTCAAACAAAGTACAGTAGCCCAGTTTGCATCTGAATATCTTTTCCCCTGTGATTGATCATTGCATGCCAGTTGTGGCATCATACTATAGGAATGGGAGTGAGTCATCTTGCTAGTTTTTAGCCCCCCATGTGCCTGTTTAGTCACTTTTCTAGGCCATTTCCAAACCCAATTTCTAAGTTTTTCACTGTTTTGAATTTTGAACTTATCTAACAGGCTGACTTTGGTGATTGATTATAATCAGTTTTTTGATCTTTTTGGTGAGTTGGTTATGGATTCATGTTCCTTGTATGAGGAAGAATCAATGACTGAGATTCTGGTTACCAAAAGTTTCAATGGGTCAATTTTCAAAGCCAGTTCAGGAGGCAACTTTAGTGATTCTGGCAGTATGGACAGACAATGTTTCAAAGTGGCTATGTTTGGTTATGAATATATTTTGGCTTGAATCTTTCTGAGCAATTTCATTTGATCGGTGTACTGTAGTATTGGAGATGAGCATGTGTTCCCGATGGCATGATCATGTGAGGCCATTTGGTCAGTTTTTAAAGCCACTCCCAGATGCTAGTTGATGCTATTTGGCAACTTTGCAAAGGATGAAAAGGTGAACAATATGTTTAAAATTTCTATGCACTATGGTCAGATTTCATTTGGTGATTGCATGGTGAAAAAATTGAAGGCAAACATGCTAACTGTGTCATGTTTCCAAAGATGTCAACTCACCATTGAAATGATGTGTTGGCATGCCATATGATGATAGCATTTTGCACATGTTATAATTGTGTATCTTCCCAGTGTGCTAGCATGTCTCTTTTTGTCTAAATGTTTGCACCTCATAATGGGTTGTGCACACCATATCATGTTGCCCTTTTTTTTGAAAACATTGTGATTCTCCAGATGTTGGCAATGAAGACCAAAGGGCAACGTGCCTTTTGAATTGAATGCACAATCAACAAAGAAGTTAAATGCTAATGGAGAGTTTGTGAAAAATGAAGTAAATGGGAGGAGCTCACATTATTATTAGAATAGGCATGTGCCAATAAAGGACATTGGCTTGCAGATTTAAAACACAGGAAGAAGGAGACAAGCACACAGCAAACCAAAGGCCATCACAAATGTAAATGGAGGATTGCCAGTACAAATGCCATTATTTTAAGAGACATTTCCAGCACATGATGAGAGTGAATGTGTGCCAATAAAGAATTAAGCCCACACACAAAATGAAATACACTTCCAAAGCAATGGATTTTGAAAACGTGGATTTGCAGAAAAGAAAAAACCAGTCATCTTGCGGGGGGAATAACTTTTTATTTCACCATTGGATCAGGCTAAATTTTGGATATGTTGTCGCAAACCTAGTTATCTTGATTCTCATTGGAGAGATTTTCAAAATTCTTCCTGGCTCGAGAGTTACAGTCGCCTGAATGCGGCACTGTCAAAACTGTCCATTAAAACTTCAAGACCAATTATCCCACATTGGTTGGGTGAGGGTTTATTTTTGTGTTTATATGCAACAGCACTCCAATGCATTGTAAACAAGGAACCAAGAGGCTACTTGGTGGGCCCCTTTGCTAGATGTCTCTATGTGCGGCGGGCCCCACAAATTTTGAACAAAAATGTGAAGAAGGCTTTAAAACCCTCAGCAGAATTGTCCCACATTGATCTGAGATTGAGAAATTGTAATGTTTATAAGCAAGTCCCCACACAATATGAAATAGATAAAGAGCTGGAGGCTCTGCTCATGTGCCCATGTGAAGGTGCCTCAGTTTCCATGCCCGCGACCAATGGCAAGTAAATTTTGTAGAAGAATGATGGTGACAGTATGGACCCCAAATGGACACATGGTAGTCATTCGACCATTCTTAGAATAGACTAGCGGTTAGAAGGAAATCTGGAGAACTGGAGAATGCTTGGTCGCCCATTCTCCCATTCCCTTGCAGTTAGGAGATAACATTCAGAGAATTGGAGAATACCTAGGTCACTGGTTCTCTAGATCCGTGGCGGTTAGTATCTAACATCTAGAGAATTGGAGAATGCTTTGGTCACCAGTTCTCCAAGTCCATGACAGTTAAGTGAAAACATTCAGAGAATAGGAGAGTACCTAGTCGTGAGTTCTCTAAGTCCTAGTGGTTAAGTCCAAGCAATTCGGAGAATTGGAGAATGGGCTCAGTCGCCCATTCTCCAAATATTAACCATGGTCAAAGAAGAATTTGGAGAACTAGAGAATAGTTATTTCACCAGATCTCAGAGTCTAATTGCAGTTATTTGGATCATTTGGAGATTCAGAGAATTCATGTGGTGGCCAGTTCTCTAAATGGGATGGTCAACCTGAGGTCAAGTCTGAGCATGCAATGAGGTGGTGACAAGTGTCAAGTCCTGGTGCCTTGTGAGGTAAAAGTGCAAAATATTAAAATGATATAAAATGACAGATTTGAAAAGAATTTAAAAAATGATAAAGTTGAAACTATTGAAAATATTCAAAAATTTAAATGTCATGGCCTGTGCATAGAAAATTATCCAGGGAATTCATTTTTTGCCAAAATATATAAGTATTATATATCACCGGAAAGGTCTCAGAATGAGGAATATGATGGTGATGAGTGTTTTTAGTTTCAGTGAGATGGGAAAGAGTAGTTGCAGATATTTTTTAGGACTGACAGGTGTAGGTGACTTCCATTCTCCTATATCTGGTTTTCTCTCCATCGTAACAATTTTTGAAATTTTATGCTGCTAGGCAGTATTGAGGCCCCTTTCTTATTTTCTTTGTGTATTTTTGTCATGTAAATATGTTGAACCAGATGAATTTTAATGGAAAAATGATGGAATCCCTATTTAGTTCTAGTTGATGTCTTTGTGTATTTGGTCTTAGTTCTCGTGTATCAGTTTGTAAGGCATTTTGATGCACTAGTTATAAGGTAGCTGTGATCTTGTTTTCAAGTTTCTTTCAAGGAGAGAGTTAATCTTGAATGCAGGCTCTGAGAATTTGAGATTTATACTTGAATTTGATGTCTAGGAACTGGAATGAGAAGGATGATTTGTAAGGCATTTCATTCGGTTTCTTTGAGTTTGGAGTTAAGATTTTCTGGGAATGCATGATTGTTTGACTCTAATGCCCAATAGATAAGGCACTGGTCTCTTTCTTGTCCTACAGTTTTCATCATCAAGCATTAACTGAAAATAATTTTACTTTCCTGTTGTTATGCACATTCATGTTTGATTGTATTCAAGAAGTACGATTCATTTGTTGATTCCTTGAAGAGTGAATCACTAGGTTAGCCCACCTGAGCCTCCGGGTTTGAAGAGAAGGAGTGTATCCTTGTTATCACATTGGCCATTTTTCTAGTTCTTAGCAGATCATATAAGTGGGATCCTGTATAAGATTGGTTGAGTTTAACTCCCACATTTTATAAGTCTGAGAACTATCCACTAATTTTCATGTCTACATAAAAGGTTGTAATGAGTAAGTGTTTATGTATGCAGATCTTATCATGTTTTAGGTGCACCCGCCTGAGTGTGTGGAACTCGAAGCACAAGGAGGATCAACTCCTCATCAATTAGTCTTTTCGTGCCCCTTAGTTTGCATGAACAAGCAGATTTATGTTACTAGACAAAGATCCCTAGGTCTGGTTTTCATACATCTCTTTTAGAGTTGAGGGATACATGAAAAAACACTAACAGGCATTATGGATGATATAAGTTTCTTTCCCAATATGAGCAGATATGCTAACCAATGAAGCCAAAATATTGCTCCACTTTGTCCTAGTGGACATGTCGGCCATCTGTGGAAGCTGGAACTAGAAATGCACCCTCCAATAATGTAAAATTTTCCAACCATGTTTGAGTTCTTTGAAATCATGGCGTTAAATGTATGTAAAATGTGGAAACATAGACAAGGTGTGTAGAACATTTTATTTATGCCACCTTTTTGTTATTGTGCGATCTAACAACTTTCCACCTTCTCAACATTCCACACTAGTTTTGATCTATTGTCAATGATGCCAATGTTCTTTGTTAACCCATCAACATGATCGCAATGCATTCTATTATTTGGCTTCTAGTATGACTACTCTCAATCTCTATTTGTCATGCCCAAAATAAACCGACCAAAAATGCAACAATTTTTTTTTAAAAAAGGTTTCGGAGATACCTAGGGTATCACTAATGCCTGTTAAGGTTATGATTCCTGAATGGGTTTCAATTGAATGGTAGGATGATTAGACCTGTGGTGGAGGTTTGAAGATTGTCTAAGATAGGATAGAATGTAATGAACATAAACAATTTCAATCAATACATTAAGAGATTTCCAAATATTCATTTCAATGAAATTTTCTTAAAATAATACATTATTTTCTTCTTTGTCAGCTTGGATAAACATTTAACATGAGAGATTTACACCTCCATTTCAAATAAGTAAAATGCATCAACATGATAGTAAGGAATCCTTATTTACATTTAAAACCAATGAAATAACATTTGGTAACCATACATGAATGATAGTATAAAAAAAAGAACATGATTTTCTCAATTCCCTTACAATATACAATTTCATGGTGCTCCAATAAAGAGGAAGATAACACTATTCAAATCCACAAGTATGCTCCTACTACAAAGAGAGGTTTCTTCATTACAATATGTATCAAAAGGAGGATCTTACTTCAAGGATCTACCAAAAACAAAGACATGTGGTGTTTCCATGCAAACACATCCAAAGAATGAACTCCTTCGAGCTTTTTCTACATGAATCAAGACATCAATACCTGCAATAAAAAGGGGAGAACCATGGGATGCTCACCTCCCAACCTAGGTCTCCATGAAACCACCCCTGAGCTTGGAGAACCAAGGCTAAACGGGTATGCTTCAACAAACAAAATTCTCACAAAATACACATATGCATATACAACAATTTACTCCCTCCCAAGGCTACACAAATGAGTCTTACAAACTCATTGAAAGAGGGTGAAGGTGAGATTTTCCAAGGGTAGAATGCCATGGTATTCAACATTTTTCAACATGAGTATTTCATTGTCTTTTCAAGGCTACATAAACAAAACCTCCATACACATACTTTGTTCATCTACATCCTCAAGATGCAAGGATACCAATGGCTTCAAGGTGCCCATACACCATGAATTTTTCCCTCTTCTCCAAGAGAAGAGACTCTCACCACACGGAGAGCCCAACTAACCCCTTCACCCAAAGGCCACTTCTCCCCTTCCCAAAGGGTGAGTAATGCCTCATTCCCATGAACAAGAACTCCCTCATTCAAGAAAAATAAAAGAAGAAGGAAAGATGAATTCAAACCCAAATCCCATCCCTTAAAACACAATATCACAACAAGAATAAAATTCATATGCATGAGAGAGCAAGAATACATGCTAGTCTATTGAACAAGTAAGAAAGCTTCCATGGAAGTGAGTAACCAACCTTCACAAGTGTTATGGCAAAAGAAGTTTGAGAAGAGCTAATCCACTTATCCTTTCTCAATTCAAACCCTAATGTCTCTAAAAGTAGAGAGTGGGTGAACACCCACTAACTCTACCAAGGGCCTCTAAAAAGGCCTCCAATTCTACCCACCCACCATCAATAAATGCAGACTTGACCCTATGGTCCTATGGTTTTTCCTTGTCCCCCATGATAAATGCATGATTGAAAGGAAAGGGTGGAGTTGGGTAAAGGTCAAGACTTATCCAATTTCGTAGCTAAGGGTAAATGGGTCATAAAATGGGTTACCAAGGTCACTAGGGAATTATGGACATGCTCAAAACCTTCCTAACCCATACCCCTATCACTTAGGTGCTTAAATAATGTCAAAATGACCCTTCGAACCTCTTATTAGCCTCTAGAAGTGGCTAGAAAAAAAAAATATGAATTTAAATAAGCACATAACAAGTGTCAAGTGACACTAACGATTTCACATTACATAAAAATGTCATGTCCTGAACGACGACATGAAGTTACCTAATAACACACATGCAAATTCACATTTACAATGAGTTCACATTACAATGAGGCTTTTAATCCCATGTCGAATTAAACCTTGGCTTACTTAGTTCACATATGTTTAACCTTGGTTCTCTTAATAATTCCATGGTTCTCTTACCTGCACACTAAACATCAAGCATCAGTAGTTCAAGATAGTAATTCACATTAAATATACATAACTAATTCATTATTTAACATGTAAATCCATATGCAGAATTCAATTCAATCCTAATTGCAATTTTTCATTCAATAATGTTTGAACATCATAAGTACATAATCACCATGACATGTCATCTATGATGTGATCAAATCTAAACATGATCCAATATTCTCATCAATTCACTTTACTAAACTTGCATAATCAAAATCACAACATACTCTAGATTCTAATCCACATAATATAATAATAATCATCAAACATAATGTCTCGAGTCTCTGTTAGAATAATCAACAAGTGTATCAATGTATCAAAATGTGAATAATAAAAAATTCTATAATGGGTCGGGGTGAGGCCTCACACTATTCCTTCATTTTTTATTTTCTATTTTTGTGCCAATAACTGACATGCCCTAATAAACATGACAGAGTCTCAGAAATCTTAGCAATTGTATATCTGTCACAATCCTTCCTTTTCATGAGCTCCAACAATTTTTTCAAAAGCCCCCCACCGTACTTCTTCCCCTTGTAAGAAACACAGACCAAACCACCATCTAAACATGCCATGATAGAATCAATTGCCATCTTAAAAAAGAAAAAGAAAAAAGGTAGAAAAAATGAATTATCTGTAAACAAAGCAAACTCTAAAATTGGGCTCAACTATATCCCAAAACCAAAACATAGAGAGACTGAAAATGCCAAATGGATGATGTGTATACATAAATCTCTTCCAACGCCATAAAAACTAGCGTCAATATTATATCTACTCAGAGATCAAAAACCAATTTTTCATTTCTCTTTGACATCATCTAACTGTCGATCCAGATCGCCAATCTTGGCAAATAATAAATTAATCCAGATCGCTGATCTAAAAGTGGGCTTTCTATCAATGAAAGGGTAGCCAGTGAGTGCACATGGTGGTAGGCCACTCTATTATACTGCACAACCATATCTTATCCTATTTGGTGCTTATTAATGAATAAGTCATTCTCAACTATGAACCCTTGTTCAAGAAACTTCTTTGCATGTTGAATTACAATCTCTGGGGAATCTGAGGCATAAGTCTTACATCTTTGAGAAAGAGAGGTAAGAAAGACATCAACTCCATACTTATATCGATGTATATCTCCTCCATCCAGAAGACAATCTAAGCAGGTTTGCACTACTCCATTCAGTCACCCATGGAAGCCACAAATAGAGCATGGAAAACCAAACATTGCATTTGAGCTTGCAGAAAAAGAACCATGGTGGTCATAGCCTCTCCTCAGAGAGTAAATATGATCTCCAGCTTCGATTTCACTTCTATTTAGCTTGCCCATATCAAGTGTTAACACACCCTTGTGTTATGTAAGATGACAGGATTTTATGATGGAAAAACATCCCTTGCTTAGTCTTTAAGTTGAGATACTATTTTGATAGATATAATTAAAAGGAATTCACACACTCAATTCCTCCAAAGACTATTTTTCCATGTTACATGAGGGGATTTAAAATTTTGACATCTTTTAACCTTTTTCTGAGTTCACTGAATAATATAAGCAATTATGTTTGCCATATCAATAGAAATTTTTGGTGGAGTGATTCTTTTCTTTTTTCTTCCTTGTCTCCCATTGCTGCTTCTTTTCCTTTTTAGGCTCAACAACCACTTCTTCAACATGCAACTCTTCATGTTTTCTTTCTATGGTCATTGATTATGTACTCAAATTAGTGTATGAATCTAATTTCAATGGGAAAATCAGCTCTGTATCCAATTTGGGATTTAAGCCTGAAATGTAGACATTTGTAGCCATCTATTATGTACTCCCAAAAAGCCATTAAATGTGGATCTCATTGGCATAAAACATGCACCAGCACAATTTACAATATGAGCATGAGCAGTGCAGATATGTGCATTTTTATTATAACTGATGACTTAAAAGAGAGTTTCAACCATTATGAGTACAATGTTACTCAATCAACTTGATATTAATGATCTATCAGATCTTGAACAATGGATTGTAATTGCTTATGGAAGAAAGGTCAGAAATTTTAGTTTTTTCTGAGCAGTTTTGAGCCAATGCCAGAGATATTTTGAAAAGAACAAATGATTTCATCTGGCTATTGGTGGAAAAGAAAAAGAAAACTTTTGATTTTGTTGGATGGCTGATTGCTTCACATTTCAAGTCATGAGAGAATATTGTATTCTCCCTAGTCTTATCCAGGGATTCTGTGCAGTTGTTGAAAACCAATGCAGTAAATTTTTCAATCAGAATCCTTTTGATTTGCTCTTTGAACATCGCTGAATTTTATTTAACAATTTCTTCAATAGGAAATGAGGAGAAGACAATTCATTCAAAGGTAGTATACTACATCAAGGGGTGTTGGATATTTAAGTAGGTCCCACAGATATAATGCCATGAGATTACTGCCATTTTCCAGAAGACTACTTCAGGTGGCTGGTAGTCATGTATTGGCAAGGAGGGCCACCATTATAGCTCCCTAAAATAGCACCCTATTTGTGATGACTAGGAAGCAAATAGCTGAATGCCGATGCTTTCCTCTATCAAAGACTTGATTCTGATCCAGTAGCAACAAGACCATTCTAAATGTATCATTATTGGTTAGATTACTATTTTGATCCACGTGTTCATAATATCCTTCATGGTCAAAACCTTCCTATGTCATTTGAACTGGGAATAAACTGTTATAACTTCCTTTATGTCTGATTTGAAGATTACCAATTCCACCAATATTTCTCTAGTATATCCTCTACTCATCTGAGATTTTATCATTCCTCATTTCCTCTAAAGAATACTTTAAATTACTTCTTACATCATACGAAGGCTGCATCATATTACATATTTCATAATGCTGGTGAGAAATCTGAATGCCATGAATTTGGCTATTCCCTTCATTGCATAATTTATTTTCTACAGACACAACATTCTTCAGAGAAAATATCTATGGTAAATTTTCATTATTCCCTTTTAAAATATCTATCTTATTTTCACAATAATCATCCATAGATGAATCCATTACAGATTCATTTTCTTTCACACTCTCTTCTCTAATGGATGCACCCAAAAGTAAATGTTTAATTATTTTAGGTATGAAACTAGGGATAGAGTTATTATTTTCTTCACATGTCTGGTAGGGATTTTCTTCTTCATATGCATCTTGGGGAACCATATAAAGATCATCTTCCATAGTGTAATTTTGATTTTTTGCTTCATAGTGAAAACACTAATTATCTTTGTTTGATTTTGAAATACTATCATGTCTTAATTCCTCTTCTATAACTTTATCATTTTCTTCCATTACATCTTCATATACAATTTTAAGAATAAGCTTTACTTGTTCTTGAGTTACTCCTAAAATGTACATTTTGTTTACAAAACTTGGTATGATACCAAAAGGTATTTCACTGAAGATATCCATCATCCTCATAAACAAACTCACCACATTTTCATTATCATATCATTCTAAAGTAATGAATGCATTCAAGGGAGACATGCATGATTCATCCCCCTGGTGTTGATTGTCATAGTGATCATTAATGTTCTCTTGGTCATTATCCATGTTATACAATGGATTAGAAAAAAATTTAAACCGATCATTGTCACTTCCTGTAATCCTTTCTTCATTGTTTGGTTCCAACTCAATGAACCGTTTATCCTTTAGAGATCTTCTCCCCAACATAGGCTTGGCTTGAAATTGACTTTTAGAGTCACCACCTCATCTTCTGTGAGGAAAAATATAACTACTCTGAGTCCTATATCCTAGTAGAGTCTTTGTAATAATAATCAGAGATTCTGAAACTATTCTTAACTGTTAGCGTCCCCAGCGGAGTTGCCAATTTATTGGTGCTAAAAAATGTTGGACCATTTTGAGGCCAACTGACAGGCACAAATAAGTGCCTCTGCAATTTTGACTCAATTGAGCCAAGGCTGGTAGGCCTAAATCAAATGTACTTTCTAACTACACAAACACATGCATAAACAAAAATAATTCCTTCCAAATGGGGTAATAATCCTTGGAGGAAAAATAACCTAATATCCTAAATGTCAGATAGCTTGAAATCTAAACTAAGGCTAGAAAGTAATGCTAAACCTAATTGAATGCTTTGTAAAGAAAATAGCAGATAGGATATGTAAACCACAAAAAGAATAAAATGACAATTTCAAATGAATGAATAAACCAGTGCCTGATGCCAAATTGGGGATAGAGTCAGATACATTCAATCCTACATATAAACAGAGATGATTTTAAGATAACTAATTCCTATAAAGCGAGACCATCACCCTACAAGCTTCTATTTGAAACAATATTTAAAACAACTTATACAATAGGTCCTATGGTTTTTAACCCAACTTAAGAGCTTGAAAGGAAATAGTAACAGGTTCTCAGACCATGCTACTATTATTCAAATTGTACAAATTAATCATAAATAAATGCATAAAAAAGAGAACATAGTAGGATACCTTGGTTCACAGAGTAATCTGAGAAACTAATTGAACATAAAAAATTATATTAACATTAAGGTACAAACACTTATCTGATATTCGTACATGATATTTTGAGCACTAAATTCAAATCTGTGACTTGGGAGACTTTCCAATTTTTTGCCGTCATCTTTCATTCTTTACAATATGAACTAGTATAAATATATTTGCCAATGGTTCCCTGTGAAAGGACATGCCCTTTCACAGGACCTAATAATATCAACTACCCCCAAAAATACAAAACAAACCATAATAATGGTTGTTAGGGAAATTTTTCACGTATAATTTATCCTCATTCTTCCTTAGGTATTTTCGTGCATTAATAATCCAATACTTAAATTCTTCCACAAAACACCTAACATTAGATAATATTAAAAATAAAAATCATTACATTCATACTATATAAATATGATCTTTAAAAATATTTAACTATTAATTTATGATATAACAAATGAACATTAATAAAATCATAATATAATTCGTACAAATGCTTTTTGATAAATAAATTAGGGTTAATATATTGATTTTTTCAACATAACCATCTTAATGTTTATAAGTACTTTCTAATGTAAAATAATATTACAACCACATAAAAAAATACATATAATTTTGGAGAAACCTAAAAAAAAACTCACTCACTAAAAAGAAACTCTAAAATACACATATTAATAAATCAACTAAGTCATAAACAAATTAAAGTAGGGTAAAATTATTAATACCCACTTTCCCCTAAAATTAAACAAAAGAATAAGGTGAAAAGTTACTTTTATGGATTTTAAACTAAAGAGTAAATGACAAACCCTAAATAGATATGAAAAAACAATTTCCATTATACACCACTAAAATTTAATAATAATGCAATAATGCTAAAGCCTTTTCACCTTATTTGATAAACATATTAATGTTAAAAATATATTAGGTGAAAATGCCAAATTATATTTAGGGATATGAGCATTAAAAATTTACATCCAAAATATCTCAAAACCCTAAACATTATAATACTTATTTAATTATTCACCTTATCATATTTTAACTTTAGGTTTTTAGGGTAAATTGAGGTGAAACAATAAAATTAAAAATAAAACCAAGTCTTATAAATAACATAGAACATTGCATAAAAGAAATCAGTTACTTTCATGATCCCAATAATTCATTTCTAAATTATTAAAAAAGAAATAAAAAATCTAATATTAATACCTTTATTTATACATATGTTCTCAAGGAAAAACATAGAGTAATCGGTAGGGGGTAGAGTCAGGTAGTTAGGTAGGAAAAAGGATGGGTCGAGAGGTCGAGGGTTCAACTCCCTCTCCCCATTCTTTTTCCTAAAATCAAAAATTGCATAAATACATAGACAAATAATATGTTCATTTTTAAATTTGAAAAGTAATTAAAGGAGAGATTACTCCTTGTGTAAGAGGTTGTATTAATTTCTAACTTGCACATGAAAACAAAAATAAATAAATATCTTCTCCTAATCCTCTAGAAGAAAATAAAGAGACTAACTGGTTAGGGGATAGGAGGGTAGATAGGTAGGAAAAAAGGTCGGCTTGAGAGGTCGAGGGTTCAACTCCCTCTCGCTGCTTTTTTACTTAACTTATTTTATTTTTTAGAATAATTATTTATTTTCAAAACAAATATGCATAAAATAAATTAAAATAAAATAATTAACAACCTAATCCATGAAAATAGAGAATAACAAACATACATGCCTTTTATTGTTTTTTAATTTTTTATAACATAGGGAAATTGTATAAAACTACAATTGAACATCATACTTCCCGGACATCTTGTCCATTTAGAACCTAAAAATTTCAATGTCAACAGTATGTAATAGGTTATAGGCTGACTTAGTAAATAGTTTTGGTTGTGCCTATATATAAGACATGTGCTTTTGTATTTGAGGATGGAAGAGTTGATAGAAGATGTAATAGAATTGAAAAAGTATGTGAAGTATTTGTTAAGAGAAGTAAGAATGATATAGAGCTTTGCAAGAGGTTAAAGCATTAGTGCACAAAAGGAACTGATCAGACAAGAAGTGTCACAGCAATAGTTCACCTTGCAGATATAGTCTGTATCTGATATTCAGGAGGTTGTAGCCTTCCTCATTGAGCAGTGAGCTCTAGCAGTGAGCCTTCCACCCATAACAGGGTTTGTTACTTCAAGACTCTTAACAGGGTCCAACCTTTGACCAGGTCATTGTACTAAAGAATTGTAATGACTGCTCCTAAGAGGGAAAAGGACAATTAACAGGTTCATAATACAAATTACAATTATTAGTGGGTATTAATTCCCACCGGGGTTTTTCCTTTGGTCAAGGTTTCCCCATAATCATATATGGTGTTATGTGTTATGGCTGCTTACTTTATTTTCTTTAATATTCAGTTCAATAATTAATAAATTAGGCTAAGTTTCAAGAAGTAGAAAAACATTAATAATATAGAACATTGATTCACCCCCACCCCCTCTTAGTGTTCCCATTCCTAACAATTGGTTTCATCAAGATTCCTATGAAATAAGGAGGGTTCGGGGTCAAAATAACCCATGAGTCTATGACGTCTTCTTACTGGGATACTATAGGTTGGACTCAAAGTAATAAATCTCATGCATTAAGGTATGAAAAGAAAGGAAAATGTAATACAATAGGAAATGAACTATTAATGTATCAAAGATGCAATACATACAAAGTAGATCCTAGATGTAAGTTCATACAATGTAATCTAAATATAACAATCCATGCACAAAGAGAAAAGTAACAATACCTGCAATGAATATCTAAGAACACAATATAAAGGAGGTCCAACTAGATGTAACAAAGTATATCTAGAGAGAAATATAACACAAAAATCATAAAAGGAAATGTAATGAGTCAAGTTCATAAAAACGTACAGGGTGAACCAATACATACCATGGATATCTAACTACCAAATCAGAAAGTATAAATCATGAAAGCATTGGGCTCACCAAAATGTATATTATAAAATGGTGATCCAATGTAATTAGACCACCAACTTATATGTACATTGTGGATGAAGGATAAAAATAAGGAGAGGGTACTTCAAATGTAACCCTTAGGAGGGCCCAAATCATATTATCACAAACCAAATAGATGTAGGGGTGTTAGTGAAAAATTGAAGTTCTTTGAGGGGTGTCTATTCAAAGGTCTTTTTCTCTTTCTTGTTCTTCCTCATTTTTGTTGATAATTATTTGATTAAATATGATGTGAAGATTGAAAAGAAAGTAAAGTAATTGCACGTGAAAGAAACATATTCAAAGTATTTTTTGAAATGAAAAAGAAGGAAATATACTCACCTTGAGGGGGAATGGGTAATGACAGTTCAAATATTAAAATGGAATATCAAACTATAACAAAAATTGGAACATAGCTAGATTTAGAACTAGGAGGCTGAAAGATGCAAACTGTGAAAATATCAAGGTCCCTATAATAGGTCAACTTCCCTAGTATAGGTAAACTTGGGGTATTGGTCGAGGTTGACATATACCTACCAAGATAAAAACTGAATTTTGTGATGTGCAATAGGAGATGCAACTCTAGATTAGCCAATTCTGAGCCCTTTAATATGAAAGTCTAGTAAGCTGATCCTATACATAAGAAAAAGTGAATTTTTTGGGGTTAAGGGGCTTGCCTTTGTCAAGCCCCTTGTTTAGGAATTAATTTTGATATGAAATATGAAAAGAATGTAAAAGAAAGACAAATGTTATTATTCACCTTTCTTGTGAAATCTTCATGAATAGATATGTATCTACTATCCACATGTACAATGAATGTAGGATTTCTTCACAAATTTAATGGATCTACAATCACCAAGTCATAGATAATTTATTCCCATATGCTTGATACCCCTTTCTTGAACTCCTTGAATGTCCCTCGAAGTTAATATCTTGCTTGCAAAATATGTAAATGGATTACATAATTTTTTATATGTGTATAGTGATGATCAAATAAAGGAAAAAGGCCTCCTTTTATAGTGATTTTGGGCTTTAAAATAGAAAGGGTCAACTACATTGGGCCAGATAAAGTGAAAAACCATGAAATGGGCCTCGAGATCATCAAAGTTAACACCTTGGGTATAGGTTGACTTTGACCTATACTAGGTATAGGTCAACTTGTGGGACCTATACCTAGGAATCCCCACTTAACGGGAAAATATCAAGGATCTCAGGTGTGCAAATGGTTCAAGGAAAAATTAAAGGGAAAAGTGGGAAATCAAGCATAAATGTATCCATGTTCTAAGAGATCACTAAAATGGGGCCTAATAGGTCCTTGATCTTTCAAATTAATGGGTGAAATTTTTTAGGATGGTACAATGATTACAAGATCTCCTTAGTGATTGATGTTTATGATTATTGGACTAACCCATGAGCATATCAGGATTATTATAAATATTTATGTATTCATTGATTATATTCTAAGACTGACTTTGTTTACCCTACTCATGATATTTTATATTCTTTCATGTGTGCTATTTTATGTCTATGATCTTCTTGTAGGACTAGGGAGGAAGTCATTGTTACTCAATTGGTGATATACACATGTTGTCTCAATCCTTTTCATTCTATATATTGTCTTATTTATATGTATGTGCTCATGTATAGTTCCTTTGTGATGTAGTTTTGTAGGTACCAAGCATCAAGTTCATAGTACTCCACAAGTCTAATCATGACCTCTAAATCATTGATGGTTGATGTTTACCAAAGATTGTGCCAAGGCCCCATCTGACTATTCCCTTCTATCTATTTTGATCATTGATCGATGAGGCTCGTGTATATTTGGTTAGATTATTGAGATATCTAAACCTTGTTCACTTTTCCTAGTTAAGCAGGGTTTTGATATGGTCCCATTGTGGTCCTTTTTATTCATTTGGTCATATGATTTTATTATTATTTTCATTTATTTATCCTTTTTGCGATGCTCCTATTTGATTATTTTATGTTGATTTTCAAGGATTTATTCTTGGTCAAAAGGTTGGATTGAATTGCCATGTTTGACTGCGATTGACCATGTTTGATATTTTGGTTATCTTAATGTGATTTATTTTTAATTATTATGGCCTCATTTGGATGTTAGAATTTTTTGAGGCATGTGATTTTATTCTATCCAATGCATATATATCCTATAGTATTTTTGTATAAGTATTATTAATATTATCACTGATTTCTTTTTAACTATATGGTTTGTTTCAAAAAAAATGTTAGGAGCGGGAGTGGGAGTGGGAGGTGGTGCTAGTGCAGGTCAAAATTTGAATGGTGGCTTGGGTGGGAAACCTAGTTGTGTTATTGGGGCTTCTGCTAGAGATGTGAGATAGTCTATTGGAATCTTGATAGTGTCAAGAGACAAGGAGAATGATGGTGGGTCAATGAAACTTGTGTATGATGTTGGGGTTTCAAGTCTTCGGTACCCATGAGGAGATAGTGCTTCCCCAATCCCAGGGAGAGCTGAGAATCTTGTTGGAGATGTCAAAAAAGGTGAGGCTCCTATTGCTAAAAATCCCTGGGTGGCATTATTTGGAAAAAAGCCTTTTGGAAAATCTACCCTTCCTAAAGCCAATAATATATCTGATCCTATCAAGGGAGATATTGTGATTTTTATCCCTGATATAGAGATTGATCGCATTGTATCTCAAATGGACCTCATGCTAGTTGGGAAATATGCTAGGGTTAGGCCAAACATAGATTATGTTTGAAGTTTCATTTAGAGAAGATGGTTTCTTAAAGGAAAAGTTGACATAGCTGCTATGCCAAAAGGTTTCTTCACATTATCCTTTACCAATGAGGATGATATGACTAAAGCCTTATGTGGAGGCCCTTGGGTTATGGGTAAGTCATCCTTGGCTCTGCGAAAGTGGGAGCCTGATATGGATTTGAGTGAATCTTTTTTGGAAGGGGCTCCTATTTGGGTTAGACTTCCGTGGCTCCCTTTAGAGTACTGGAATGAATGTGTTTTCAAAGGAATAGCAAATGTTTTTGGTGAGCTTCTATCTTTAGATCTAGCTACAGTGTCAAGATCTAGGCTGGTTAATGCCAAAATATGTGTTAAAATATGTAAGTCTACTAACCTTCCTATTTTTATAGACTTAGTCTCTAAAATGGGTGTCTGGAAACATATGATTAAATATGAATTAGTCCCCTTTGCTTGTTTCATTTGTAAGAAAATGAGCCATTGGGATAAAAAATGCCCTATGAAAGCTCCCATGAAAAAAGAGGAAGACCCTTTGGTCAAGAAGAAAGATTCTTCTACTATTGTTTGGAAACCCAAGACCAACTCTAAGGGGTCCTTAGAATCTTCATTGAAACCTTCTAATGTGAAGTCCCCCAAGAATACTCATCAAATCCCTATGGCTAATGACCATAGTGATGACAAGCTTGACATTGGGAGTAATATGTTAGGAAGTAATCCAGAGTCTGAGACCTTGGTAAGTGATCAGACTAAAGTTATCAGTCACATCTCTTCTGTTGAAGCTCATTCAGATAATTTTTTTGAGGAAAACCAATTCTCACCTCTACTGAATGATAATTTTGTGGTGGAAGAGGTGATCCAAGGAGGTGATACTCTCCCTATTTCCTAGCCTAAGAAAGGTAGCAGTAGGATGAGCTCTAAGGATTCTCTTCCTGATAAGGAGAACATTGATCTTTTATCTAATCCCAACTAGGTTGTGATGTAGATATCTCCTATAGATAAGGCCTCTAACCCACAAGAAAGTGATGATCTCAGGGCCCTCTCCCATGAATGCCTTAAAGTTAAAGATCAAAATAAGACCAAGGAGGTTGGTTAGAGTTTTAAAAATAATTCTAAAGGAATTATATCTCCTATGTATGTGGATGGTATCAAGACCATAAACAAGAAGAATGATATAGGGAAATCTAAGTCTGGGCAAGGAAGAAAACAAGATAAAGTTGGAAGAGAGAAAGATAGTTGGCAAGACATTGTAGATGGGAAACAAAGGACTATTCCAGAGGCCTTTTCTCCAAATAAACTATGAAGATTATTTCCTGGAATATAAGGGGGTTGAATGCTCCCCATAAAGAAAAGATTCTTAGAAATGTGGTTAGGGATTATAAACCTAATATCCTTCTTGTTCAGGAAACTAAAATGAGTAAGGATAAAGTGGATAAACTTAGAATCTTTCAGAAAGGTGGTGTAAGCAGTTATAGTTCTGTTGGGGCCTCTGGGGGAACTGCCATTTTTTAGAATCTAAAAACTATAAAGGATGTGATTGTAGCTGAAGACCCTAATATGATATCTATTAGAATGGAGAATATAAGAGATAATTTTAGCTGGGTTATCACTAACATATATACTCCTAATTCTAAAGTGAATAGACCTAAGTTCTAGAAGAAAATTGCAGATAAAAGGAATGACTTCAAGGATGAATGCTGGCTGATCATGGGGGATTTCAATACCCCTCTTATGGACAGTGAGAAGTATGGTGGCATATTATCTTAGAATGATAGAAAAGCTGATCTTTTTAATTTCATCAATGATGAGGGCCTGATTGATTTAGATCTCCAAGGGCTAAACTTTACCTGGTCCAATCAGTGTGCTGATATTCATAATATCCAGAGCAAGTTGGATAGAGCTCTCATTACTCATGAATGGATTTCTAAGTACTGCTGCACCCTATCTTCCTTCTCTAAAATTGGCTCTGATCATTACCCTCTAATGATGGAAGTTAACCTTATCAATGCTCCCAAGCATTTTCCTTTCTGATTTGAGAAGATGTGGATAAACCACCCTGACCCGGAGAATAAAATCTTTGAATGGTGGAATATTACAATTGAGGGTACGACCATGTTCAAGGTTACCAAAAAGCTTAGAAACATTGAGGAAAAAGTCAAAATTTGGAATAAAGAGGTTTTTGGAGACATTTTCTAGCAGAATAATAAGGCTAAAACTGACCTTTTTGCTATTCAGGATGCCATTCAAAATCATGGTCTGTCAGACTCCCTTAAAGCTAAAGAGCAGAAAGCATTTGTTAGTTACCATGATCTAATATCCAAAGAGGAAATCTACTGGCACTAGAGATCTAGGGTGGGTTGGCTTCAGGAAGGGGACATAAATACAAAGTTCTTCCACATGACTACTCTCAAACACAAAGCTGCCAATCATATAGCTAAAATTTCTAAGGATAATGATGAGATCCATAAAGAAGAAGATATCAAGATTGCTGCTATCAATTACTTTTCCTCTTTACTCTCTGCTGATTTTAATCTTGATAGGGACAACCAAGATAAATTACTCAAAGCTATCCCTAGTATTGTTAAAAAAGATCAAAATAAGACTCTATAGACTATTCCTTCCAATAAGGAGATTAAGGATGCTGTCTTTTCTTTTGAAGGTGATAAGGATCGTGGCCCTGATGGGTTCCCTATGTTCCTTTTTCAAAAATTATGGTTTACAGTTGAGAAGGATGTTTCTAATGCGGTGAAGGAGTTCTTTCGGTGTAGAAGACTTCTCAAAGAAATCAATGGAACTTTCTTAGCCTTGGTTCCTAAAATTGTTGGAGCTCATTCCTTTGATCAATTCAGGCCTATCAGTCTATACTATTCCTTCTACAAGATCTTCTCTAAAATCTTAACAACCAGACTGCTAAAAACTCTTCCTAATTTGATAGCTCCTCAGTAGAATGGTTTTATTCCTAGAAGACAAATTCTTGATTCTATTGTTTTGGTCCATCAGAACCTACACTTTGCCATCAAGGGAGACAAATAGGGTTTTATCCTCAAACTTGATTTGGCTAAAGCTTATGACAGTGTTGATTGGAATTTTTTTATGTTTGATTCTTAAGAAATTTGGTTTTAATGAGAGAGTCATTCAGATTATATATCAGTTGATCTCTACTACTTCCTTTGTAGTTATTATTAATGGATCTCCCTCCAAGTTCTTCAAAAATTCTAGAGGCCTCAGACAAGGAGACCCTATATCACCTATTCTATTTACTCTTTTGGCTCAAACCATGGGAATATAATTTTTTAGCTCTTGGTCTCTAAGGGTGTTATCCAAGGTCTCTAGCCCTCATCCAACCCCTTAACATGTTCTTATGCTCACTTTGTGGATGATACCATCATGATGGGATTGTCAACTATCAACGAGGCTAGAGCTTTCAAATCGGCATTGAATCTTTACACCAAAACAACTGGTCAACTTATTAATTGGTCTAAAAGCTCTTTGTTCTTCATGAATACCCTTGAGGATAGACAATGTAAAATTGCTAGTATTTTAGAGTGCTAGTATTAGCTCTTTCCCTTCCTCCTATCTGGGCCTACCTCTTGGTCTTAATATCAGTGATTCTTTTTGGAATCAGATGATGGAAACATTTTATACTAAATTGGCTGGTTGGAAAGGGTTGGTTTTATCCTAAGATGGGAAGGTTACCTTGATCAAGTCTTCTCTTCAAAGCCTTTTGGTTTATGCTATGAGCCTATTTAAGATGCCTTCCAAATATGCTGATAAAATTGACAGTATTATTAAATGCTTCCTCTGGTCTGGGGCTGAGGAAAGAAACTGCATTCCTTTGATTTCTTGGGATAGGGTGTGCAAACCAAAATCTTTGGGGGGGGGGGGGGGGGGGGGGGGTTAGGTCTCAGACCAATCAAGATTATGAATAAAACTATGTTGCTAAGTAGTTATGGAGAATATATGGAGAATCCAAGGACTGGAACACCATATGTAAACATAAATACCTTTATGATACCCCTTCTATTGATCATTTTTTGTCCAGCTCTGAGAAAGTTGAGGGTTTTGTTTTTGGAGGAATATTAATGATTCTAGAAATATTGCTAGAAAAGGTAAATGCTGGAAATTGGGAAATGGCCTTAAAATTAACTTTTGGAAAGATCTATGGTTGTTTGAAAAACCTTTGAAATGCATTTTTGATAATCCCAAGGAGATTTTAAGATGCACCTCTAGATTTGGTCCTAAAGTGAAAGATTATTGGATTAATAATTGTTGGTAGAATCTAGCTGTGGTCAACCCTTCTTTTCAAGAAATTGACAAAGCCCTTCTGGCTCAATGTTGCTATGCCAACAAGGATGACTCTTTGATCTGGGGCCCCTCTTCTAATGGATCCTTTTCTATCTCTTCTACTAGCTATCTTCAATATGAGGTTCCTGAGGAAATCCCCTTGTGGTCTAAGGTTTGGAACAAAAATCTTACTCCAAAATTGAGATTTTCTACTAGATTTTCATCCAAAATAAGCTCTTACAATAGACAACCTCAAAAGAGAGGATTCATCATGCCTAATAGATGTCATCTCTTCCATGAGGCTGAGGAAGATACTAACCACCTCTTTTTGTATTGTCCTTTCTCTCAGCAGGTTTTATCTTTCTTTTTGTAGGAGTGGGCCTTATGTTGGATTTTTCCTTGCTCTGTCTAGGATTTTTTCCAGCAGTGGTGTTTTCCTAATGCAAATGAAAGGGATAAAAAAAGGTGGTCTTTGGCTGCCCCTCATATATGCTTGGAGCATCTTGAAAGAATGAAACAACCACATCTTTTGGGAAAAATACAATACTACTGCTTTGGTGTTTGAGAAAGCGAATAGAGGGATGCTAGAAAATATTTTGAAAGATATCACCCAACACAACTGGGATAGTAAGGATTCTGACATGAAGAAGAATGATTGTGAGAATAGTATCTAGATTTCTCCCCTTGTCAGATGGATTAAGATAAATTTTGACAGAGAAGCCAAGGGAAATCCTAGCCTGGTGAGATGCGGTAGTATTATCAAGGACTGCAATGGAATCTTATAGGTACTAATGCTGCCCATTTGGGAACTCAAAATAACCATATGGCGGAAGCTTTGGAGCCTACTTTGGCCTTCAAATTGCTAGAGTTTCAATTTGAAAATATATAGCTGGAAGGCGATTCCATGAACATTATTAACTATCTTAAAGGAAATACTACTCCATCATGCACCATTGAGAATGTCATATCCAAGGCGAAAGATATCATTGCCAATTCTACTAGAATCCACATATCTCATGTGTACTGAAAAAATAACACCGTGGCATACAACTTGACAAATATTGGAGTGAAGTCTAATGAGATCATCATTTGGGACAACGAGGCGGATCTCAAAGAGGATACTAAATAAAAAATTTATTATGATAAAATCACTCATAATACAGGCAAGATTTGATATGATTAATGAGACTTGCCTGAGTGCTATGGAGTCTGGAAGTAGTTATGGAAAGTGTGGACAGAGTACTTAGCATCATTATTATCACCAGTTCACATGCTTTCTGGGTTGTGATCTCCATTATTGCCTATATCTACAGGGAAAGAAACTTTGATAAGAACTATCTTAATTTTGATAAGTTCTCTCTATTGTTAAATTTATTAACCATGGGAGGTGACTTGAAACAGGAGGAACCTGACAACTATAAGAAGCTCAAGGAAGCTGACATGGCTATGGTTTGGTAGACGCTGAAGAAAGGTGGGGTGACCCCTTTTCTGGAAAGGTTACATGGATTCGACAAGGAGATCACTCAAAAATTCTGAGGGATGGAAAAATGATACTATTTCTATGGAGGGTAGAACTATGGAGCTCTCTATGGAGCTCTTTGTGGAGCTTATTTCTCAAGTCACTGGCATTCCCAATGTTGGCCAGAGGTTTTACAAAAATCATAAGATTTCAGATATGGCTACCAAAAGTTCCCTAATCTGAAAAGGAGAAGTTAGATTTTATGGAGGCCAGGTCCAATGGTTATATTGATGTGTTCAAAGTCAAGGAGATTTGGCACAACATTCTGTAGGTGGTGATGGAGTATTTCACCCTAGATGGTCATTTTACTCATGCTCACTCCCACCACTTCATGTTTCTCAACCATTTCAGGTACATGGACACTATTAACTTCCCTATTACCTTCATAGCTCTCTTGTTAAAAGTCTAAATGAGAATAAGATATCTCCTAAGAAAGATATTAAGCATGAGGATTTGATTGTTCTAATTTATGAGTATATCAAGAGTACTATCCCTAACCTTGGCTCTACCCCTTCCTTAGGAAAGAAAAAATGAAGCCCTATGACTCCCAAGTTTGGCTCTGCTA